>VZRQ01008598.1:88982-211631 GCA_013397975.1 Machaerirhynchus nigripectus
TCCTTTAGCAGCTCTGCGCATCCTGCGGGATGAACAGCATCCCCCCTTCCCGAGCTGCCTCCGGCTGCTGTGGGGAAGGAAGGGGTGGTGGCGGCCCCGGAGAGCAGCCCGCGGCAGGGCAGCCCGGCTGTCGCTGGCCCGGGCTCTGAGCGCGGTATCTCCTCTCCCCGCTGGGCTCTGAGCAGCGCCGTCTGTAAGTAACAGCCGTGGTCTGTGCCAGGTGGTTGTAAAAGTCCGTGTGGCTGCTGGGTCAACCAGCCTGGTAAGAGCAGTGCAGCAGCTGCTGCTGAGAAGGCAAAGGCCAGCAGGGTTTGAAAGGAGTCGGTAGCCAGGACCTGGGAGGGTCGTGCTCTCCTCCCAGGTACCCAGCCACAGGATAATAGGACAAAGCCTCAAGCTGCACCGGGGGAGTTCAAGGTTTGACGTTAGGTGGATTTTCTAAGCAGTAAGGGTGATTAGGCATTGGAATGGGCTGCCCGGGGGGTGGTGGAGTTACCTTAACCTGGAGGTGCTTAAGGAAAGACTGAACGTGGCACTGAGTGCCATGGTGTAGTTGACAAGGGGATGTTCAGTCATAGGTTGGACACGATGATCTCGGAGGTCTTTTCCAACCTATGTGATTTTGTGATCAAGGTATCCCTTTACCGTTTTCTCCAGTAAGTCGTGATGTGCCTCTTACCGGGTGCTCTCTGGTGCTGCATACGCCTCGTAGGTCTCGGGAGTTTTCGGTGCATGCGCTTTTGACAACGTGCACATCTTTATTTAATACATCGTACCAGTAAGCTCGATTCACACTGGTGTTCACACTGGTATTTAGCTTATTATAGTCAAAACGCTTGGTAATGATTGTGTAGGAAGAGGGTCCTCAGGCAGCAGCCCCCTTCAGAGCTTCTCAAAATGTTTTTCTTGAGTAAAAAAAAGTGTTCGTGTGATACTGAGAACCATCGCTTCCTTAGTGGTCTAATTTAACTGGTTCGTTTTTCGTAGTGACATTTCATTTAATTGTTTTGACTCTTGCAGTGGATTCTTCGGGGGCTCATCTCAAAGTATAGCTTAAAAAAGCTTTGCGAGTAGTGGAAGAAAATGTCACATAAAAGCTCTAAGGTAATCAAGAAAGTAAACGTTTCTAGCTCCTTGGAATCTGAGGATATCAGTTTGGAAACCACAGTACCAACCGATGATGTTTCTTCCTCTGAAGAGAGAGAAGGTACTATAAAAATCACTAAGCAGCTGATTGAACGGAAGGAGTTGCTCCATAATCTTCAGCTGCTTAAAATAGAATTATCACAAAAAAACTTGATGATTGACAACTTGAAAGTTGAATATTTGACCAAGGTAAGTAGTCTTGCTCTTTAATTATATAATCTTTTCTTGGTTTTGGTGTTTTTGTAGTATGATAGAAACTTCTGTTCTGGAAAGAATTTCTATGACTTACAGCATGGAGATGTGCTTGGTTTGGGGTTTTTTTTGGTGTGTTTTGCATATGTTTTTTAATGAGAAAATAAGGAAACAAAGATACAGAAAATGTAGCCGAGTTGTTCAAGTCATTATACTTACAAAAATATAACGGGGAATTATTTTCACCTTTTTTAAATACAAAGGAAAAACACCTGTTTTCTTTCAGAAATGAAAAAAAACTCCATCACTCAGCAGCATCGCAGGGCTTTGAACCTGAACTTCAGTGGAATACTAAAAAAAGTGATCTGAATACTCTCCAGTGCTTTGTTCCTGAAGATGGGGCTAGAATGTACCATCATGCTAATAGTAGATTTTGTAGTGTACAGCTTGCACTTAGATGCAGGAAATTAAGAAAGGCGTAAAAACTTTGCCACATTGGTGTGCAGTTCATTTATGTAACATATAAGTGGCTTCCTGCTCAGAGTTTAAGCCTAACTTGAAATTAGTTGAACAAATAGCTATTTTACTGAAAAAGACCCATTTAAGAGCTAAGCCTTTTTTTATTTTTAGGTCATTGGGACAAAGTCCGTATCATATTCTGTGAAGCCTTAGCGTATTTAGAGGTCTTGTTAGACAGTCATTATTGCACTGCCCACAGCATTGGGATCTTGGCATTTTTGTTTCAACTTGTTCTTTTTATAAAATATTTTTTAAAAATTAATATGATAACTGACTTTGTTGTATACTTACATTCTTTATATTTAGATTGAGGAGCTAGAGGAGAAGCTTAATGATGCAATCCATCAAAAGCAGCTGTTGTCTTTACGACTGGATAGTCAGTTGGCATTACAGCAAGAAGATGCCAGGTATGATGGAAGTAAAATTAAGAACTTCATCTTTAACAAATTTGTGAATTAATTTGAATTTGTATAAATAAGTTCTTAACAGAAACAGATAATTATTAGTTGCAGGAATAGGATTTCTTTTGGAGATTATGTTAGTGCTTTCATTCTAAAAATTTAATTTACATATTTAATTTACATATAAGTAAATTGAATTCAACTCTCACTGGCTGAAGTTTATGGGTTTGGTTTTATGTTGCCTAAATTCAAAATTTAGTAGGAAGAGCTAGTAAAAATGTTCTTAAAAGGAATAAAGAACAAACAGACTAGGCAGAAGTGGCAGAATTTCCATCAGTTTAAACAGAATTTTTAAAAACTGCAATGTAGAAGACTTGGGAAAGGTAAGTGCATAATGTTTAGCTTTTCCAATTAGTACTTCTTATTTGTCAGAAATGCTTTCAGATGATGTAGAAACTCACTTTCCATGTTGCTTTTCTGAAATATTTTGAGTTAACCTGAAAAATAGACTGGCTAGCAGGCCTTCTCCAAATCACATTGTCAATTAATATCTCCACACCTGTGAAGGAAGGGCATTACTTACATACTCATGTTAAAGTAGAGCTTACAGCATGTGACTTATTCCAAGTCCTATTCTGTAGTTAGGCTAGAACAGATTCAGGGATGTGAAGCCAGACCTGAGATTAGTTCCAGCAAAGTCTTTCAACTAAGAGCATCTGATTGTCAGAAAAACATCTGTCACTCTGTATGCTTAGATGCACCAGAGTGGAATATTTTTATATGCTGGCCATACTTGAGTTATCTAAGGAGTGCACAGTACAAAAGTAGTGATGTGCAAACTGTTATTAATAGGCATAAAAAAGTTAAAGTACTTTTCCCAATCTTTTCATTAGTTTTCTTGTCAGTCCTTTACTTCACTTTTCATCCTCATGTAATATAATTGTACACACCATGGATTGTGTCCTTGTGTGACTGCTTTGCTGACCTCAGACTTCCTGTTATCTTTTGAAACCAGTGGGGTAGATGTTGCCTTGTAGTACTAGTTAGTATTTTTTTTATTCCTTTTTAAGTAATGCAGAAATGACCGTGATTTGAATATGTTTTCAAGAATTGCTGCTAAAAAATCAAAATAAAAGTAGGCTAGTTGTCTTTGATTTAAATAAAATAAACCCTTCTAAACACCATTAACTGATGTGCAGTTTCTCTTGCTGTATAATACCTTATCACTGATAATAGAAGTAGTGATGGTGTTTTAAGGCTGGGAGTAAGGCTGCTTGTTTTATTGTAGTAGTGATTGGTTTGTTGCTGCTTGTCTTCTTTAATGAAGGACTCCAACTTTGTATCTTACAGTGGTTAGAAAATTAAGGGTTGTGTATGACTGTGCATGTACTGTAACTTGGTAAGATACAAGTTCAAGTTGCTATTGCTTTATTTGGTGATTGACTATTTCCTTGGGGTTTGTGTGGAAATAGATTCTGCTTTTTCATGTTTTAAACCTTTTAATTAGTAAATTAAGCTTGGTTCATAAATTCAAGTCAGCATATGTGGAGATTGTCTATTCTCAGATTCAGCTTTGTGTTGTCAATGACTATAAAGCTCCTGGATTTTACATATACTGTATCTGATATGACTGTTTAACCATGGTGGTGTACATTCTGGCACTAATTACCTAATCTTTGTAAATTTTTCCCTCTACAAAATGAGCAGAACTCACTTGTTTGTCAGGGTATTGCAAGGCTTTGTCACTTGTGTTACTCAATACCTGGTATCTTCTCTCTTCAAATCCGTCTTGAAGGAAACATCAGGCTCTAATGAAACAAGAAATGGAAACTATTTTATTGAAACAGAAGCAACTGGAGGAAACAAATCATCAGTTGAGAGAAAGGGCTGGAGATATCCGTCATAGCTTGCGAGACTTGGAATTAACAGATGAATGCTATGAGAAGCTAAAGTCTCTTCCTGAAGATCAGCTTTCTATCCCTGAATATGTTTCAGTGAGTATTGGGTTTTGTATTGGTTTAAAATCTAACCTGTGTCTTGGGTCTGGCTGGGACAGAGTTAACTTTCTTCATAGTAGTCCAAATCTTGCTGTGATTTGCGCTGGTGGCTACGACAGTGTTTTGGCTGTTGCTGGACAGTGCTTGCACAACATCAAGGCTTTCTTTTTTCTGCATTCTGCCTCCCCATACCCCAGCAAGCAATGAATGGTAATGAGATTGATCCGGGACACAGCTGGACAGCTGACCCAAATTGGCCAAAGAAATACTGCATACCATGTAACGTCATACTCAGCAGTATGAATTGGAGGTAGAGAAAGAAAGAGGAGGTGGGGGGTGGTGGCTTCCAAGGTGGTTATTACTCAGAGGCTGGCTGGTTATCAGTCTTGATCAGCCTCCCCAGTTTCTGGGAGGTGGTGAGTTCTTTGCTCTTTCTTTTTTACTTTTTAAGCTCACCTCTCTTTCCTTCAGTAATAGTTTTAGAAAACTCGACACCTGAGTTTTTTTGCTTTTGTTCCTCTCGCTCTCTCCTCTGTCCTGCTCCCAGGGGAGGCAGCAAGTGGGTGAGCAGCTATATAGGCTGCTGGGCAGAGTCAAGCCACCACAAGCTGTAAATTGTGGTGGATTCTGATTTTTTTCATCTCCATCTAGAAATAAAGGACCTTCAGAGGCAGATGTGTTTTTGGATCAGTCTGTTATGACTGGGTTCCAGTAAAGGGAGAAACTTTTTAATTCCAGATTTTGATGTCTTGGAAGAGAGTAGAGCTGCTGACGTATTTTAAGGAGGTTAAGCAGATGGGATGTTACAATTAAAATATGAGCACACATTGATGATATGAAATACAGCAGGCTGAAAAAAGAAATTTGAAACTTGGCTTGCCAGAACCACAAGTTGGGGTGGCTCTTGCAAACATCCCTTACTTTTGTCTTATGCTTTCCAAATGTCCCTTTCCTATTTGACTAAACACAGGAGACAAACTGTACCTTAAAGTATATTTTAAGACTAATTTTCTTGATTCAAGATGTTTGTTAATTATGGCTTGCGGGTATATGAAGAGGCCATGGTGTACTCGTCTGCAATAAAGAGACTGTGGGATGTGGCCAGAGCATCCCAGCTGACTTACGAGGATGAAGAAGATTTAGACATATAAACCTTAATTCATCAAAGTATTAGCATTGTATTTATGTATAGAGCTTGTTATTAAGGAAGCTGTAAATAATACAGTGTTAAAAACCTTAGTTTGTTTGTTGAGGTATAAATGCTACATGAATGAATTCTCTGGATCAAAGTCATGGTATACGTGCTCTAGATATGTACAGAGAAGTAAAAATTGTTACCCTTATCTAAAGCATGTTCTTTTGAACATCTTTAAAAAGCTGGGCTTTTGAAAGTGCTAGGAAAATCATAAGCCTCTGTGGTATAAACAAGAACATGTAGTTTGGGGCCTGTTAGGTTATCACCCCCTAGCTGTCTACTGTACCCACTGCCTTCTGCAAAAGTATTTGAGGAGGTTTTGTTGATTCCTGCATCACCATGGTCAAAAAACCCACATTTTTAACAGAAATTGAAATCCCTGTCAGTGTATCTATCAAAATTGGTGTGCAGGAAGTTCAGGATTTCAGGAATTGATTGACAGTCAGTATAAAAGACTCTGTAACCAGGCAGGATAAATACCAGGAGTTAGTAACCTTGTCAGCTGCTTTAAGTGAAGCTGTCACAGCACAATTTAGATTTAATTTGTGAGTAGAAAATGGCTGTCAAAAAGATGTGAAATGGGAGAGATGAGTAGCAGCCACCTTCTACCCTTAACCTTATTTTCGTTTACTCTTGTGTTCAACCAGTAAATGTTATTTTTGTCTGTGACAAAAACTCCTCTACTTAAATGTTCAGTGAAGCCCCCTTCTTCTTCACACATTACTTTTTTTTTTTTGAAGAAGTCATTTTCAGACCTTTCTTTTTTCTGGATAAGGCATTCTAAAGATGTATTGTAGTAAGGTGCTGCTTTCTGCTTTTTTCAACTTCTTTTAGCAGAGGGTTAGTGTGAACATAAAGGTATCAGTTAAGCTTGGTGTTTGTTTGTCATTACTTTGAGTTACGCAGCTGATACAGATGCTGGGAGGCTACAGAACTGTTTTGCATATCCTGTCTGTGCATCCATTTGGCTCCCAAAGACTAGGGAAAGGACTTCGAAGGGAATGCTGTTTTCTGCTTTGCTTGCCTAAGAAAGAATTATCCATTTCTTAGGCAGTTAAAATTTCTGACTCCAGATCTATGTGCAGACTAATAATACAGCCTACTGATATTAGGGTAAAATACTCCTTGTCAAGAAAGGGTCCTGCTTAGACAACTTGAGCAAGAAATTTTCGGACTCTTTTTTTTGCTATTTATCAGTTATAAAATACTGCCTTGCAATTCTTCAGGATGGAAGTAAACATGTATATAATGCTTAGACTTTATTTGAAACGGGGTGTACTGGACAAACAGCAGGAAGAGCTTAAATGTATGTAGAGAGATGTATACATATATATATAACAATATATGTATAAGAGAGCTTTTGTATATAGAGATACTATACGTTTAAAATACTGGAATTAAAGCAAATGTGAGATGTTTTTCACTGTTCTTCCACAAAGGGGTGCAATGGTGACATGTTAGAACAAAGCCTAGGTAACGTTTAATGTTAATGATGACAACTGAAAAATCATATTTTAAGCATCTTTTGCTTAAAATCATACTTTTTTGTTTTGAACTTATATGTAAAAAATCAGATTTTTTTTTTAGTCATTTCTAAGATTTTTTTTAGAAACAGTATATGTGAAATTTTTAAGTACTTCAGGCTGTTAAATGATTCAGCTGCCAAGCACCAGTTCAGTTTGTTCGGTAAAGTGAACCTCTTGTGTACTCCATTGTAAAAAAAAAAAAATCAGCAAATTTTTTAAAAATTATATCTGCAAATTCTGTTTGAACTGATTTTAATTGCCATGTCTTTTGAGTGTATCATTTTGCTAACTGCAGCTCAGTTGCTGTTTGTTTAAGAAGGCGGTTGTTAACTGATGCAACTGCTTTCATTGCTTCATTTAACAGAAGCCAACTTTTTCATCCTCTGCACCCACCCATTTTTACTTAATTCTAGTTTTTCATAAAAAGTGGTGGCCACATGCTAAGAGTTTTTTAAAAATTGCCTAGAAAGTGGTAACTGTTATGGCACATCAATATAAATATGTCATTTTTAAGAGATGCAGTTGTTTCTGAAATGCATTTTACAGTAAGTTTTGTTTCTGCTGTGTTGAGTTGGCAAGAGGCAGTGTGTGCTCTGACTGCTGGGTTACATGAATGTTTATTGGGTATCAAACCAGATAAATAGCAGCAACAGTTGAACTGCTACAACCTCAACCTCAACTGCTGCATTCATTTGTACTTTCTTATTACCATGCAATGATCTTTTCTTGGGAAGGCTGTGTAAATACATTTATCCTTGATACCTGTATCCCATGTAATCTTTATTTCTACTGGGAAGTCTGTTCTAAGGTTGTTGTGTTTTGGGAAATAATTGTGGTATGATAGCGCAAGTTTCCCTGGGAAATTGCAGTAAAAATACAAGAACTTACTGGAAAAGCAGGTGTGGTTTTAAAAAAACCACAATGCTTTAAATGTTACCAGTTAGTGATAATCAAGGTTACTTTTTTCTTAAAAAATGACCAATTGAATCATCAGATGCTACAGTTAAAAATACTAATCTTTCAGTCATGTTGCACGCTTGCCTTACCATATAAAGCATACTACACCTGTGTTTACATTGAAAATTTCTATGGCTTCTGTGTTTTTTAGAATTGTATGCTGTCAGTTATATTAAATATACCTGGAACTTTTCTTTTCTTCTGCTATTTACAGGTAGCAAAATAGAGACCTGTCTTCCTTCTGCATGGAAGTGTAGTACAGCTTGCTCTTGAATGCTTACTTAATCTGTCCTTTCTTGTCTGTGTTTCTTCTTTAATCATATATCAAAGAAAGCATTAGGGATGGAGGGTATGCAATAGGTTTTGCATGAAAACAGTGTCTAATTATTTATTCTTTTCACACACGCCCCCAAATGCAACATTTTAAGGTATCAAGTTAATCTGGGAGTAATACCCTCTGTGTACGTGTATGTGGGTGTATATCAAAAAAACTTTCTTCTTTGTTTTGTCTCTTTGTTTTTTAATACTGGTGTTGTGGTTCTACTACTGTATTTTCTAATATTTTTTTCTTGATCAGTATAAAAGTTCTGAAAAAATTCTATGGATGTGAGACTTAAGTGCCTGAGACTATGCCTATGACAAGAGTGGGGGAAGAGAGAGGAGTATGCATTACATATTTTAAATTTTTTTAATCTTGTAAGAAGTTTGGAGTTTTTGGGCGTTAATTTAACAGAGTAGAGTCTTTCAGAGCTTTAGTTTCCTGATGCAGTTGAATCCATATAGCAAGCTATTACTTCTGAAGCTGGGGGGCCGGGGGGGCTGTCATGGTTCTTCCTGCTCCCTGTGCTTGTCTTGCATTTTTTTTGGTGCAAATTCAGCACGCTGAGCTGGCAGAAAACAAAACAAAACAGATCTCCATTTCTACACACCTCATAAAAATTTTCTTGGCTGGGGAAAGTTAAGTTGTTATTACTAAAGAGGTTTTTGGTTTGTTTGGGGTTTTGTTCGTTTTGGGATTTTTTTTTCTCTTTTTACACTGTTAATCAAATAGGCTCTAGATTTGGCACAAGGAAGTGTGTGGGGCCATGTGGTCCATTAGCAACTGTATTTTTTTGATTGTTCAGCCTGAGAGGAAGCTGCCTTAGTTGTACAGAAATATAATCTTTACCTTTTTGTCATGCCCTAGAAATGATTTGGTAAATTATTGCCATAAAATGTTGAGCTGATGTGTTTTTAGGTTTGTAGTTTTGCAACTTCAATTTTGCTAGCTTCAACTTTGAGTATCTGTCTTTATCTTCTAGGTTCGATTCTATGAAGTAGTCCATTCCTTACGAAAAGAGCTAAGTGATCTGCAGATGAAAAAGGAGAGTCTAACAGAAGAACTAAGTGGGTATAGAACCCAACTGAAGTGTATGACAGAGGTCTGTGCTCCTTAGTTACCTAAATTCAGAAACTGTAAATATATATATCGTGAAAATCTCATTCTCCAAATCATTCTTGATGTGTAAGATACAAAAGCTTTTTTGCTGTATAAAAATTGCTGTGGGGAGGGAGTAATTACTGCAGAGAGGGAAGAGGAAATAAGCTACATGTGTCCTTGTATAACAGCTAACTTTATGCTATGGCTACCCTGCAAGATTTGCTCGTGAGACTGTTCAGGGTAGTCTCTTATTAGCTGTGTTGTGCTTTCTGAGGGCAACTTTCCAGGTAGGTAAGCTGGACAGCAGATTCACCCAGCAGCAGCTGAAGACACCATGATGGTTTCGTTTTTGAGACAGGAATGTCTTGGTAGTTGTTTGCTTCAACTTTTGCTTTAATATTATAAAAATGTATTTTTAGAAGTTCTTTGGATTTGCATCTTCTCTTTTATACTTTTCAGTTCTTTACATTTTAATTTTCTTATTTGTTTCTATACTAAAAAAAGAGATAATTTGACTTCAGGTAAGGTATAAACACTAGAAGTAGAGAAACAAATTATGTAAATATTTCTAATTTTTATTTTTAAAGAGCTAAGGAATCCAAGCAGTATAAGGAGCATGTTGTTTCTAATGTATTTATGAATATTTCTAATATCCTTGGTATGTATATAGCTAGGGTGATTTGTATTTTAGCTTAGTTCTGCATAAATCTGGAGTTGGGACAACAGTTCACGTACTCAGAGGATATTTATCCAGGTCTTGGCTAGTAGGGATTTAATTGACACTGTCATTTTACTACTTCTGAGAATGTATTCTAGTTACTGCCTTTTTTTCCCTGTGAAATTTACTTATAGAATGATCAGGTGTAAGGAGAAATTACTTATCCAAGTTTGTCTTGTAAAATTCATGTATTTTCATATCTCATTCTGATTGAATTAGAGAAAGTAGTCAATAAAATTTATGCATTTATGTGCTTCAGCATTAGTTTGTGTCACCATCTCTGGTGATAATTGAGATTAAACTAATCCTGTTAATTTTGCCTTGCATAAGCATTTTCTTTCATTGTAACAGTTAATGTGCTTTGATTTCATAAAATTGTACAGGAGGATTTCAGCCTTTGAGATTTGACTGACATCTATATTAACTATTGCTGAAGCAAATTAACTAGATAGTAAATAATAATTAAAGTTGTGCTAGAAACACTTTTCTTGGGACATTGAGCTTTCTTTAATATAGACTTCTAATTTTGTTCTTTTTGCACCGCATGGTGGCAGTATCCACCTTTCCCCCGGATCTGTTTCTCAGAGTTTGAAGTGTGCTGCTGGGCTTTTCTTTTATGGAGAGACTTAAGAGTCTCCGTGTTTTGATTCTGGCAAGTTCAAGTTTTACCTTGTGACTTGATGAGTGTCACTGTAACAAGGTACCTCAGATAATAAGGTGAGAGGAGCATCATCAGGATGTGAGGGTACTTTAGAATCTCTAATGTGCTTGGTGCACGGAGCTGACATATCTATGCATCTCTTGTGGTTTATGAAGAAGTGATTTCAAGGTGTACTGCTGGGATAATTTATTTGACTTCTTCAATATGGTCAAGCTTTATTGCAAGGAAATTTATCAGTAGGAAATAAAACTTTGTTCAGAGGCGTACCTAAGCTCTTACACTCTTCTACTGGATTTTTTTTTTTTGTATTCCAGCAGTTCTTTTTTTTCCAGGTACATGAAATATAGTTGCTGAAGTTTCTTGCCTGTTATTTAATAATATATATTCTTCAAATCCTCCTTCTGGGTTTCCATCCAGTATTCTGTAAATTTTGTTTTCTCTAATCACTGCAATATTTTTGTTCTCTGTGTAGTTTATCAACCAAGTCTGTTCTGAGTTTAAAACTTCTTTAGGAAACTAGTAGTACGGAACTTTTAAATACAGTTATCACTGAAGTTAAGACAATTGTTTCTTGGGTTTTTTCTTATTTCTTTTGTGAGATTAAGCTACTTCCTACAGTAAGCATTCATTCTTTTTTCTACTCTTGCAGATAATTAAGGCTCTTCTTAATGAGTTTCAACATGGGTTTCTTCCTTCTTTTTGGGACATAGAAAGGAACAAAAAATATGCTTAGCACAAATATTTCTATTAGCTATTAATGTGTTGGGGGAGGAGGATTTTGTTGGCTTTTCTGTTTGTTTGTGGCTGACAGACTATGTTTGAGTAGGTCTTATACATACATGTATTCACCCAGAAATAAAGTCATAAAAAATAAGACAATTTGTTTTAGACTAACAGGAAAGTCTATCTAGCCAACCAAGAATGGAAAAAGTTTGAAGGAAAATTCGAACTTGTCTTAATAGGCTAAGTCAACTTTAGAAAGTTTAAATGTGAAATGAATTAATCAAATAAGACAACCATGCTGACTCTACAATTTTGTAACCTTCTCTTGGTGTGTTGCTGCTCTTAGCCCTTAAAGGCTGCTAAATCTGTAACACAGACCCAATAAGGTAGGGAGCTGCTTCTGACAGCTGGTAGCAGAAAATGGTTTGTGAAGACTGATTTCTAGCACTGGAACATGGTCTGATGAAAGATATTTGTTCTGCTGCTTTCTGTTTTTAAAGAGATCAGTGTAAGTGGTTGTGCTATACAGCTGCTGAGTTAGTGGCTCTTTGTACACAACTGTTGCATCTGTGATTTAGACCAGTGCAGTTGCTTTCGTTCCAGGTACAGCAGCCACAGCCCAGGGGGAGGCAGTGGAACTGGTGAAAGCCATGTTCTTGTACTGCAGTGCTGACTGACTTGTTACTAAATTATGGTACAGGCTTGTTTTAGTCCTCCTTTTACTGTGCTCAGTACTTCAAGTATAAATAATGTTGGCACCACTACCTTTGGAGGTAAAGATAGAGGAGGAAGTCCAGCTGTAGTGGTGTATTACCAGGAGCTTCCCAGAAATAAAACCAGCCTCTGATGTGTGCATTCCCATGCTGAACATCAGTTTACTATTTTCAGAGTTGTTTGTTTCCAAAGTGGTTAGAACCTTCCCTCAAACAGATGTAATTTACTACTAGTGGGTTTCTCTCAAGGCTGGGAGAGTGTCTGGGAAGGAAATCTTGCTTTTCTTTGTACCGCCAGAAGATTAACTATTGCTTTCTTCTTCTGGCTGGGAGTTTCTTGGCAATGTTTTCCTGGAGTTTGGTATTGATACAGTTTTATCAGGGCTTCCTTTTCTTCAGTTATTTTTTATAAAAAGTTGCCTTCAGGATTTACAATAAAATTTATAGCATGAGAGTATCTGAAAGCTGTGGTTATCCTAAAGACAAAGCTGGTTATGTGTAGGACAAAGATCTTTTCTACGACTTTGTCTCTGAATCAGGATTAGTAGCTGTCAGGTTTTGCTAGACATAACTAACAATTTTCTCTGTGATAATGTTTTCCAGCTGGAGGGAAAACGTATCTATAGTCTTCAAAGAATAAACTAAGCTTTTGTACTCAAAGGATCTCTTGGCACTAGATGTGTCTGAATATTAGAAAATTGAGGCTCTTGTTGCTACTTCAAAAGGGCTGGGATCCCTAAGCTTTCTCCTAAAGTTTGCATATCTGTGAAGACTGCACTCTAGAACGCTTCCCCAGCCCCCTGACACCACTTCTTTCAAGCAGTGCCTTGATTGTTTGGTCTTCACAACTCTCTTGAGACAGATGAGGTCTTGGTCTTAGGTGAAATATGTGCCTCTATTTTTTCGCTATTGTTAATATTGTTCAGGAGAACAGCTGCAAAGAAGATATTCTACTAATATCTATGAGCTTGAGGCAGCAGTTTAGCATTTCCAAGACTCAAGGAAATAGTGTATCTATGAAAGTTCCCTTTTCTATGCAATAACTTTCTACTCTTTTGATGCATAGCTATGGCTTGCATTGACTGCTAACTGTGGTTTAGAAGTATGAGATGGTTTAATTATACTACTCTGTAATGATTTGAAGGATCCTTTTCCTCTGAGAATATTTCACTGAAAATTCTAGTAAACTCAGATCCAGAGAAATAAACTTTTTATTCCTTCACTTTCTTTTGCTATAGAAGCACTTATTCCAAAGCTTTTTTTCATGTGTTTCTTGCAGAGATTCTCTATTTTGGAGTAGCTCAACATTTTTGTTTACTATTTTTAGTGTCAAATAGTGACTTACCTACAATCAGATTACCAATTTCCAATCTACAAGCAGATTCTCAATTTCATAGCAAGTTACTAAAGAGATGTCTTATTTATCCAGTTATGTATAGCCTCTCCCTGACATTTGGGCAGTTGCATTCCAGTAAATGATATGTTGACCAGTAATTTCTGAATGCAGAGGATGTAAACAATTGAAGCAAAATGTCATCTTTACAAAGGAGCAGCACCTCATCCAAATAACTGGAGGGAATTGGTTTTCACATCACAATAGTACAGTAGCTTTACATTTGTCTAGGGCCTTTAGGTACCTTAGGATATGAACAAAGTGCTGGCTTTTGTAAGTGATTCTTCAAAGATGAAGATCTTTTAAAAAGCATTTTTAAAGCAGGATCACTTTCTTTCACAGGTTTATCTGTAGACAGTGTAAAGAAGTTGTGCTACTTCTGCCTGATTGGCAGATGAATCTATTCCCTGCATTTCTGTTTATCTTCTTATCTCTAAAGGCTTTTTGAAGGATCACCTAATCCCTATCATGTACTATGTGTCACTAACTGAGTTCAAAAAGTACGTCACCTGGGTTTTGCACTTGAAATTCAGATAGGTGTTTATTTCAGTGACTGCTATAAACTGCTGCTCATTCCAGATTGAGGATAGCAGTGAAGCTTAGCACCATTAAACTAAGGTCTCCCGTTAGATGTTTAGTTTCTCTACCAGTTTAGGTTTTAAGTGGTGCAGGTCAGGCAAGTTGAAAATCTTCTTGCTTGAAACATCCATCTGTGGACAGTGTTTGTAAACCAAATGGAAGCGCTTCTTACTAGGGACTGACTAATGCCCTGTAGAAACCACCTGTACTGGTTAATACTGGGTCTCTTAGGCAGCTCTGTCAAGAATTTCTTCAGGCAGTGGTTGCCTATCTGTCTCCCATAGGACAGGTTTGGGTTTTCGTTTGTTTTAACCATCTCATCAGTCTGAGTTTCTGCTCCCTGCAGAAGCAAAAATTAGTAAGAGGCTGAAGAAAAGCCATGAGGTGTTTGGAGAATTATCACAACCACATTCAGTGTGAGGAAGTTCTGTTTGTCCTTTAATTATTTTAAGGTCTGTAGGCTAGCTTAACTTACTATTATTTATTATTATTGGTATTATTTCCAGGTCCTCATTTCTGTCCTTGTAGAGCTCTGTATCTTGATTCTTCTGAAAGCCCCTTTTTTGCTGCAGCAGGAGGAAGCTGTTCATCCAGATGTTCAAGCTATATTTTGAAGATAAATGGAAAGATAAAGCTGTTCCATTGCAGAGATCTTAAAATCAGTTCAGGGTATGTGAACATTGTTAGAAACGAAATTAGCTTCATCACATGCAAAGCAAGGCTGCTTAAGCACAGACAGCTTGACTGTATGTCTTTAGGATGTATTGCTATGGAAGTCCAGAAGCTTGTGGTTGTGCTACCTGGAGATATGCATACCACATGGGGGGTTTGTGTGTTAGCCTGTTTGCAGTCTAGACTGGGTATCAGCTTGCTTTGTCATGTTTCTTAATGCGATTTAAATACTACTTCAACACCTTAAGATTAGGTAAATGAAAAACAGTGACCTGTGCAGTATAATTAGTGTTTCTTGAGGAATTATATTAAATCTTAAAAAAACAAACGTAACAAACCCCTATAATTAGGGTAGGTTTTAGTATCACTTTTCCAAAGCAGAATTTAACTTACCTTCCCTGGAATTACCATATTGATACATGACATTAAAAACTGATTTATTAAATACAATTCAAAAGTAAGTTTAGGTCTCAGGTATTAGAAGGAACTGATTTTGCAGATATTTTGCTATTCTGTTAATTGTTGCTTTAAAGCTGTCTATGACAACTTTGTCCAGAGGTTAACCAATTTAATTCTATACTTTTGGTGTTGTCTTCTCGCTGCTTGATGGATAATACTGTAGGAGCTTCAGCTGCTCACTCAGTGAAGGGTGTGTGAATTCCCACATGGTATTAGCAGCAGAATGGCACGGGATATCCACAGAAGGATTGTATCTAAGCTTAATCTCTCAATTTGCACTCAAAAGTTAAGTGCCCTTACCAACATTTCCTGTCGCAAGATGAGTCATGTTTGCACTGCATAATAGGGTACTTGCACCATTATGTTACATATTTCAAACTTTAGCTAACTTGTGCACAACACCTTTTAGAAATATCTGACAGAGACTTTACCGCTATAATAATGCCGTCTTTATAAATAATGACGTGTGAACTGATTAAAGGAGAGTGTTTTATAGTGTTAGCTTGCTTAATGTATATCCCTTAATTAGGGTAAACATAAACCATATATACCAGTATGTGTTAGGATGAGTAACAATCATGTCTTGTTTTAAGGTGTGTTTTTAATGGTAGACCATCCAGAATCCTCATGAAAACTTTCTGGGTGTTGCGATTTTTTTGTGATTTGTGACCTGAAGTGATTTTAGTAAAAGTGAAGATAAGTAGGTCTGTGAAATATGAAACAAAAAATTCTTTTTTATCAACAGGGTAGTTACAGTATGTTTAGTAGATGAGGGAGTGTTCTGTAGTGTCTTAAAAGTATTTAGATGTGGTTTTGCTGTGACAGAAGGCATTCTGTCAGTCTTTCAGTTGATGATGTCTGTGAAGTTTATCAGTGTCCTTGTGTCATACACTCTGTATATGCTGTGGCCCTAAACTTTTCTTGTCTATTAAAAACCAGCTAGGCAGTTACCCTCCAATAAGTGTATAAAGCATAGCTTTCAGCAATTTTGAAAACTTACGCACTCATACAGTGCCTTTTACTGCAAAATAAATGTAATTTGCAGTGGGTAAAATCTTGGTTTAGTAATGACATTTTAAGGCTGTGTTGACCATCAGTTAATAATATTGTGATGTCCATTCATAGTAACCAGATAGAATTATTGTTTATCAAGCATCCATTATTGAGCTTGCTATCAATCACAGCAATAAACAACTGAACTCAGTAGTATTCTGGGAACTAGGATATGGAAAAAATCTAGATGTCCAGGGGTATTCTCAAATTTTTAACAAGCAACTCTTTTTGTGGTCCATCAGCTTTACCTAGTATAAGTGAATTACCATGATTATTTTGGTCATTCTTGTGAATAAGTTACTAAGTAGTACAGTATTTAGGACAAGTAAGTAAGATGAGTTTGTGAAATAACTACCTACCTAGTAGGAAACTGAAAAATGGAGTATAGATTGGGGATTAAAATATAAAAGTCTGCTATTCCTGTGGAGATTTGGAGGGTAGAGTGATTAGGAAATCTGTTGATCTTCAGAAGGAATACCTAGTGTTCTGAAAGATGAATACTCTGTCAGTGTTCTCTTGCTTTGCTTCTGTTGTTTTAGTTTCCAGAATAATCTGTAAAAGTATATGAGGAGGAAAAAGAAAGGAAAATGGAAATTAATGCTGATGGACCATTAAGTAAACTTTTAAATTTAATTTATTTTAATTTTTCTTCCACTAAAACTTTCCATGATATGCTTCAGCAAACGTAAGTTACCAGATACAGTAGCTACAATTTGGGAGTAACTGGCTGAAATCTTTCACATAATGACAGATGTTGCTAAACTTGCTGAACAAACCCATCGTCTTTCTTCAAATCAGCTAGCAAATATCTTCACAAGTATCTTTACTTGTTTGAAAGTGTTGGAAAGGTGGTGTGACTTCTGTGCTCTAGTATAGGTTTGCAGACCACCAGCTGTATATATGAGGGTTACTGGTCTTGGAAGTTGTGCTAATGGACAAATGTACTGGAAAAAATAGATACATTAATCAAGTATTTGTAATAAGATGAGTGTCGATATAGCTGGTTACTTTGTAATGTGCTAAATTTTCAAATACTGAGACAAATGAAAATATTACCACCTGAATATTCATAAGAGGTTTTCAAAAAACTTAGTTGGTAATTACTTTAAGTAAATGTCAGCGTAGCTGTGATAATTTCAAAATGTCTCACTTCCTAGAGCTATGAAGACGAGAGGAGGAGTCGGTCAGAGCTTGAGGTCAGATGCCAGCGTTTAACACTGGAACTGGCTGATACCAAGCAGTTGATTCAGCAAGGTGATTACAGGCAAGAGAACTATGATAAAGTAAAATTGTAAGTATCTCTGTAATTCATTCTATAATGTTCAACTAACATACAAATGACAGTAAAGATCAGTGTTTATTGACTAGAGTTCTTGGTTTTATTTTTGACTTGCGAGCACCACAGATACTTTTCCTTACCTTGTACGCTAATGTATATTGCAGACGTAAAATGAACAGCATTCTGAAAACCAGTGCATCAAATTATCTTCCTAAAAGTTTATATTTTCAGATTTACTGTGTTTTCAAAAGAGCCAACAGTCTCATTTCAGCTAAGGAAGTGGGAGCTGTTGATGGCAAGCATCTTGGAACAAGTACTCCTTTTTTATTCATAGTTAAAAAGCAATGATCTAACAAAAGGCCCTGTGCTCTACTCTGTGCTGCCTACAGCATGAATTAGGAAGGCAGGACCTTGGGAATTAATATTTACAACTTAAGATATCCTTGAAACCATAAATTTGAAAGGGCTGTTATGAGAACTCTGTCAGATAATCTTAGGATTACCTTAGTGAATTGGTTTAACTGCAGGAAGTTCCAGTGTCTAGCTTTTTTAAAGTACAGATTGTACTGTTATAGCCAATCTTGCAAAAAGCAATCGCAAAATAGTGAAAATAGACTTCTTGTAAATATACTCATAGGTGTATACTTCACAGTCCAGGTTCCAGATGGCTTTTTCAATGTGGTTGCAAGTGCTAGAAATCTGGTCTTTGGCACATTTGTTGTGAAATGGATTCAAAAATGGGGATTATGAATAGAAAAGACCCTGTCAGCTCCTTAAGTTGTTCTTATGGAATGAACTCAGGCATAGTTACTGACACAAATGACTTTGCCCACTAAGTCATTTGAAGGAGAATCTGTTTTATGGATTCACAGCATTTTTGGTTCCCTGCTATACGTACTAAAACAACCTTGTAATCTGTCTGGCATCTTGTTGCAAATAGGATGGATTGATGCTATGGTTTGCTTCCCATGTGCAACTACACCTTAATAAGTGGATTGTAATAACTTTCATGTGAATGGCCCCAGTGTTCAACAGTGTGCGTTTAAAATAGTCTTGAGTTGAGGAAAGCATGAATGAACGTGCCAAAACTGTATTTGAGAGAGTAGGTTGTATTCAGCTGGGTAGGCACAGATGAAGGGGAGGGGAGAGCTGTGTTGGCATAACTGCATGAGGATATGTGGGAGCACTGCAGGAGTAAATCACTTCCAGACTTGTTTCTGCCTTTAAAAACCACTGTGTCAAATCTTCTAGTTCTGCTATACCACAAGTTATCTCAGTTTTGAAGCTATGCTATGCTTAATATAATATTGGTTAGATTTTTTTCTAAACTGCAAGCTCATACTGGCTCATTCATTTCACTGTTCTGACAGGGTGAGAGTGGAGATGTAGCGATGCTTCTCTGTGCATGCGGAAAGCACTCTTGCTCAAGACACCAGCACAATTTTTGCAGCTGTGTCATGTATGTCATGTATATTTTAAACATGACAACCCACTCTGGTATCAAGGGGCTGTATGCAGGAGAGAGTACCTACTGAGAGGAAGTATGCATTGTTTTCTGCTCTATTAGGAAGAGGGGAATGAAGTTGCTTCACTTTTTCATTGGACCTCCATATCTTCAAAAGATTAAATAGAATGTCATGGGAAACAGCATCAGAAGCTTGTTAAAGCTAAAACAATGGATAAGGGTGCCTAAAGTTCCTTGCTAAGAGGAGAAATGTATAGCTCAAAGTTACACTAAAGAAAAATAATAGGAGGAGAATGAAATAATTTAGGATGGGAGTATGAGTATTGTAGAATTTTCTTTCGTTCTGAGTATTTAAATAACCTTAAATTGTTTCATATAATATACTGTTGCAGATGTTAATAACTATAAAAGGTAAGATTATCACCAATTGTTCTGTGAGTGGTTGGAAGAAGCCATTGTTGTGAACTAGAAAAAGGCTGAGAAATTAAAAAGGCACAGGAATCTTGTTTATTACACTATGCATCTAATAGTTTCACTTTGCTTTCACAGTGAACGTGATGTATTTGAGCATGAATTGTCAGAACTAAGAAGAAAACATGAAATACTAGAGGCGTCATACAAAACACAAACTAAAGAAAGAAATGACTTAGCAAAAGAGGTAAACATAAAGTTCTTACTTAGTAATTGTGTATTTCTTCACCTTGGGAATTTGATGATTTGATGTCTAATCAAGTTTGTCAGGATCATGGAATAATTTAATTAGAATGGTCTCAAGAGACCAGTTGCTCCAACTCGCCCATGCAGTGCAGAGCAAGATTAGGTCAAGTTGCTTAGAGCTTTGTCGAGTTTTTAATGTCTCCAAGGATGGAGATTCCACAGCCTTTTGGACAATCTGTTCCAGTGTTTGTCTGCCCTCTTGTGAAAATGCATTTGTAAAAACTAATCAGTTGCTGCAGCTTTTCTCTGTGCATCTTGTCCTGTCATTATGTACTGCCAAGAATCTGGCTCCTTTCACATGTTCCACTTGGATAGGTGAAGATAACAATAATGTTTTCCCCAACCAGATTTCTCTTCTGAAGGCTGTAAAAAGTTCCAAATATTTCTCTTAAACCCTTGTACATCATGTGCTGCAGTTCATGACTGCCTTGGTAGAGCTCTTCTGGTCCTGCTCCAGTATGTTAAAGCATGTCTTTAGGACATGCATGTCATGGGACATAACACTCCAGATATAGTCTCACAAGTGTGGAACACAGGATAATAATTTTCTTTAACCCATTGTCTGCATTGTTCCTAATATAGCATTGTAGCCGCTTGGCCTTCTTTGCTGTCAGGACACATTTCTGTCCCATGTTCAGTTTGTTCAACTGGTGTTTGTCTATGTGATCTGTATTTTGCAAGTTTTTCCATAGAGCTGTTATAGGAGGTAGCTGAAAGCCGTGTAAAAGGTCAAGTAAATGACAATGGACAGTGGTCCCCCGGTCCAAGGAGCCAACATTTTTGTCAAGTTTGTTAGGTTTGGCCTTGGTCAATTCGTACTAGTTTTTTCCAGTCACCTTTTCCTCCGTATGCATGGATATAGCTTCCAGTGGGATTTGCTTCATAATCCTTGCAGGGACTGAGATCAGATTTACCAACCCAACTGAGTGCTCCTCCTTGAAGGAGGATTCTGGTAATCAGAAGCCTTGATCACTTGCTATGGTACTTCAAACGGCTGGTCAGCCTCACAGCAACATCGGCTATCTCCCTCAACACTGGCCAAGTGCTTCCCATTTTTTTCTAGCCGTTACATACGTGCCATTTTCCTAGGTATGTGACTTAGAAGGCTGAAGCAAAGACAGACTGAACTCTTCCAGTAAGCTCAGGAACCTGGGAGGCCCCAGGGGAAAATTTACCAGTGGAAGATGAATGCTGTGAGTATGCTTGACATGGTTTAATCCCAGCTGGCAAGTAAGCCTCACACAGCTGTTTGCCCATCCCATTGGGATGGGGAGAGAATCAGAAGATTAAAAGTCAAGAAAACTCATGGGTTGAGATGCAGACAGTTTATTAGGCAAAGCAAAAGCTGCACACACAAGCAAAGCAAGACAAAGAATTCATTCTTCACTTCCCATGGGCAGGCGGGGGTTCAGCCAGAGAAGCAGAGCCCCACAAGAATAATATGGAAGATCTTCGTGTGTTAACACTTTAGCAGCTGAGTAAATGAGACAGACTGCTCCTGGGAGTATCCAGGAGACGTGGTGTCCCTTAGTGTCTCCGTATAAATGACAATGTTACTGACAAAATCATGGCTGTAACTGCCACTTTAAAAATAGGATTGCTCTGCCTAATTTTATGGATAGCTGTAGAGATTTTCAGAAATGCTAGGGAAAAAACTGAGTTTCTATTAGAAGATAACTCTTTGTTATCAGTCTGAAGGCTTTGTTAGTCTCTTTATTCCTCAGTCTAGTACTGTAAGAGGACGTCAAAAGTCAAGTTTGTTCTCAGCATACAACAATGCCTAAAAAAGTATTGTCCTGTACATCAAGTTTGTATGTACACGTCAAGTATTGCAAAATAGCAGGAACAATGGCTTTTTTTCAATAAATTTATACTAAATTAATCAGAGAGTGAATAGAAGTAGTACTACTTTAAACTAAAATACAACTTCAAACTGTGTCATTACTTAAATCTCCTGGAAGGTCTCTGCTGGTTTTTGTGTATACTGATACAGTATCAAGTCCTGGATTGGCAGGGCATCCAATTGGAAGATTTTACACAGCACTTGTTCCAGAGGAGGAGTATTTATAGGAGCAGTAACTGCTTGCTTTCTTTGTCTAGTAGTCCATGATGTCTATTCACGATGGATATACCTGTAACATGTTATTTGGAGAGAGAACTTGTTTACTTTTTTTTGTTAAATAAGGTATAGAACAGGTATTTATACCTCACCCTCAGTATGGTGCTTAGCAAGGGGGCTGATGGAGAGGAGCATGCCTCTAAGAGCACTGTTTTTGTGTGAATTTTCATCTGTTTAACTGCTTGCTCCATGTCTTTGTCTCGTGTATCTTCATTAAGTAATCTTTAGTCCTTTTCTGACTTAGAAAAGGTGAATTTTATCTAAACCATGTACATGATGTCTTTATAGCTTTAGGAAGCGTGTTCCTGGTAAGTTACTAGTTATCATTCTTTGAACTTGGCATGTGACATCTTCGGGAGCTTAAATGGCAAAATTCTTTAAGGGGATGAAATTGTGTTTTGTTATCATGAAGTTGGGCCACCTGCAACAATGCCCCTCTGTTCTTTGGTTGTTCTCTAACTATGTTCACCTTGAATGGATGGAGACTACTCTATTTCACATTACTTCTTGGTGTAGTAAATACGATTGACGTGATGACAAAGGCAAATGTTCTCAACTTATTCTTGTTTCTCATTTGGCATCAGTTTAGCCTTCTGTAGCAACACCAGCTCTTTGCCCTTGGGGTGGGCCTGGAGCATTGCCTCATCCACAACAATCATGCCATACATCAACCCCAGAACTAGCAGTTTTACCATTTCTTTATGGAGCAGTAATCGCCTTGGTGCCCTTAAACGTTTCACTTCTGTTTCTGAGAATGTCATAGTCATTGTGACAGGTTGGCACCAAGATTCTCCATCAGTATTTCTGACATAGCACTATTCAGTACCATTGCTCTTCAGCACTTCAGTACTATTTAGATACTGATGTAGATAAAAGGACCTTTGTTTCCCAGGTGCCAACTACTGGAAATAAATAATGAAAACTCATAAAATTATGATGTTAATAAAGTCTTTTTTTCAGCTTAAACCTTCATCAACTTACTTAAACTAAAGTCTAGATAAAGTTTTTTGGTTCAGGTGATTTCACAGAAGAGAGCTGAAATTAAATTGCAAATATGTGTACATAGGTTAAATACTTATCTTGAAATTCGTGTTAAAGTGTTCTTTTTAATACCTTTTATAGCTGGCAACCATACAACAATCCCTCAACTTGTTGCAAAAAGATAAAGATTATCTTAATCGCCAGAACATGGAGCTCAGTGTTCGTTGTGCACATGAAGAAGATCGTCTTGAAAGACTCCAGATTCAGCTAGAGGATGCCAAAAAAGCTAGGGAAGAAATGTATGAAAAATATGTTGCATCCAGGCAAGTTATTCTGTGTTCATTTCTATCAGTAGACAAGTTATTTAACTGTTTTCCCTTGTTTCCTGCACAAATCCTGTTTAATTAGTTTTATTTTTCAGAAAGCTAATCCATCTTAATGTAACTAGAAGCAGAACACTTTTCTTGAGTCATAATATGGATTACGAACATTTTTTTAAACCTTTGATATAAGACCATAATAGTGGAAGTAAGCTTTCAGCATTGGGAGTTTATGGCAATTACTCTCTTAGGTTTACTCAGTTAATTCTAAAACAAACTTTTTTTTTTCCAGTGTGTATCCATAAATCCTGTGTCTTATATAACTTAGAGGAAGTGTGCTAATATGACTCTCCTGATAGACAAATAAAACAAAAGTTGTTATCTAAGTAAAAATAGAAGGACATTCTTGAAATGATCAGTTATGGAGCTCCACCCCATATCAGAAGAATTTTAAATACTATTTTTCCTTTCAATGCAGTCACTCAAAGTTTTTGAAATTTGTTTTGCATTATTATATCTCAGAATTACGTTCACCCAGAACTTCTGTATTTTAAATAAAATTTTAAGTCTTACTCTGATATGGTGTTTTAAGAAATTATGTTATTTTTGGGTTTTTTATGATAAACCTCTTTATTGTGTAAAAGGTCTTCATACAGTATTTGCTATAGTGTGGCACAGTTGAGGAAGGAGAAGAAATAAGTTTACTTTTACCTTGAAGGATCAACTGAAATTCAGTGTCTCAGTAAAAAGAAAACAGGAAAACCTGGACAGCAAGCATTCGCCATTTTAGTATTTTGCATCTTTTAGTTGATGTGAGGGAGTTTTTGACAAGCTCAGATACTGATTTCTGAAAGTTATGGGCTATCATGTGACTGGAAATCAAACGAAGTCTAAAACCTTTTACAGCTGTAAATGCACATATCTTCATAATATGCTTTTGTTTCCAAACCTGGGATTTTTACCAGTTGCTTTATTGCTGATTGATTATTCTTGAACATTAACTAGATTCTATAAAATCTTGACATTCCTTAACCATTAAGTGCTTACAGCATAACCCTGTTTTTGTAGGAGAGATTGTTTATGAGATTCCCTGCAATATGTCGTGAGCTTCCAAAGTTACAAAAAGATGTCAGTATTTCTCTGAAGTTCTTTTGTCCTGGTATCTTCTGATATCTGTTGCTTAAAAACTTTGTGTTTTAAATAATTTATATGTCACGTTGATGGGATAAATTCTCAAATCTTGGGGGTTTTTGGCTTCACAAATCTCCACTGCATTTAATCTTCAGTGTTTCTTGTGATGTTTTTCCCCTCATATGAGGTGCAAGTAGTACACAAAGAAGTCTTCTTTGTGTACACAAAGTAGTTCTAGTAGCACACAAAGAAGTTCTAGTGGCATGGCAGCATTACAAGTCAGTAAGTTAATCAGTCCTTACCCAGAGATGAAGAAGAAAGTGAGGAGTTGAGTGGCTGCTTAATATAAGCACTTGAGTAGAGGCTGACAAAGAATTTCTGGAAGAATGTTAATGTTACATGATTAATCAATATTAAATTACTTTAAAAACTTTAAATCTGTGTGCAGAAAACTTCTGTTTGTTCACAATTAAGTATGATTTATTCCTGGTTGATTCTGATTTAGTTCATGTATCAACATAGGCTGATAAGTATTTTAAGTCGTTGAGAGGTAAATGACTGAAGATTGAAATAAAATGGAAAATCAAGAAGAGCTCTGCTCTTGTAAAGCTGTACTTGAATTTTGGTATTTTGACCAGTGCAATATATTTATTTACAGAGACCGCTATAAAGCAGAATATGAAAAGAGACTCCATGAAGAGTTGGAACAAATAAGGTTGAAAACAAATCAAGAAATTGAGCAACTAAGAAGCACTTCAAAAGAGATGTATGAACGTGAAAATAGGTAGGTAAGATGTAGGCAATAACCTAATTGGGGGAGAAATGACCAAGCACTGTTTTGTGCTTAGGTATAATCCTAGCTGACTGACTCTTTGAGAGGTGTTCAAAATGTAAGAATTTAGGTTCAGTTGTAAAACTGATGGGAATCTTGTAAAAACGAAAATGAAATTATACTTGTACGGTAAGTATATGTTGTATTTATTACTAAATGATGGACGTCTGCCTTGATCAGTTGAAAAGGATGTTAAAATTCATGTTCTCCATAAACATTGGTGGTTTGAAGTTTTTTCAGACGTATAGTGTTAGTTACTTAATACAGGATGCTATTTTACCTGTCATGCTATAGGAGCAATCTTGAAACTGCGCCAGGAATCCGGAAGAGGTGTTGATGCAGAAAATAAGGCAGAAAAAACCCAAAAGAGAGAAGACTTAGGCCTTTATGAAATAAATCTAATTGAGATTTTTTAGAGCATCGTGGTTCAAAAAAAGCATTGGTTTCCTGTAAATTACTGTAAAATTCTCTTTTGAAGAAGATTCTAGTCCTGCAAAGGCTTGCATACTGAGTTTGTATGTGTGCCATCTAGATGAATACCATGGAATTACATGTACACATATAAGCCTTTAGGGATTTAAGAGATTTGGACCTTTGGCACCAAATTTCTTTTTTAGCTTATTTTTTGCCCATTTTATTCCTTCAAAGTTGGAGGACTGCTTAGTAATTTAACTTCACTGTAGATGTCCTGAAAGTATCGTGTGGAGAAGGAAATTACTGTAATAAAACGGTATTTGTGTAGTCAGTGTCTGTTCCTCTAATAGGTAGTTTTGTTACTGCTGGGAAGTGGAGAAAGAACACGACTTCTGCTGTCTTTCAGTCAGTGGAAAGGTTCTAATTAAAAAACAATTACATCGTTGTGTAGTTTTGGAAGTGTGAGTAAAATACATGCACATGCATATACATCCACACCACTTCCTGTATGCAAATCTATTTTGAATTACAAAGTATTCAAATCTCCACATTTACTCCTTGTGGAGATTTGACAAGGGTCTGTATATCATTGAGAAAGCTACTGAAAGATATTTCATTTGTATCTGGAACTGCTTTGCAGAAGTTTTGTTCCTCATTTTGAAATAATTACTTCAGAAATGCAAATGCCTTAGATTTGCCTACACATTTTGCAAAAAAAAAAAGGAAAAAAAAGGCTTTTTAGCATATGCTTTTTCTATAAAATACTAAAAAAATCCACCATAAGGCAGTCTGCCTCAATGGTAAGACAAATGGAACCTCAAATTGTGAGCAAAACAATTTGCAGTGAATTTATGTAATGTGATGAGATGCTGTTTGCGGCTGAAAATGAAGTTAAGATGCTGGTTTCATCCTCCTGCTCAAAGCATGGAATGGTATTACAGCTAAGCTAATCTAATATTCAATTGCTCATATTCTTTGCCACTTTGCCAAGCCTGATGTGCCTGATAGCTCCTTTGAATTTATTGGCGCTTGTTTTATGCTTGGATGAATCAGTTCAAGAAACTAAAATGGGAGGGGGCCACTAATAAAAAGGTGATGCTTTCATGCCTAATTTTTTGGCATCAGTTCCCCTTGTGTGGTTGTTGTAAGCATGGGCGATGTTTGCATTAGCAAGCCTGAGTGAATTCACAGGGCATGTGAATGTCTGCAAGAGGTTTGACATTGGATTAGCTGCAGCCTATTCCCATAGATCAAATACGATTTAGTAGTTTTGAGCATGTAAGATGCTTTCCCTGAGCACCTTTTTTTCACTTGGTTGAATCTCACTTGAATCCAGTTTGTGCATTCTAGAACAGTTTAGGGAGGTGACAAAGTGCAACAAATGGCAGTTGCCAAGACCATTCTTGATCCTCTAGATGGTATTTCTGTCCCATTTCAGAAGGTTACTTTCACTGGTGTGATAGCCTGACTAGATACCTGATAAGGCCCCTATGTGCAGCCAAAGGAGGTGCTTCACCTCCTTTGAAATGGCAATCACACAGCTGAAAACTGGCAGCGTCACTGGTGTGTTCCCTGGCTCTGTAGAAAGAGGGTATTTGAACAGGAGTTGCATCACATCTGTGACTGTTGTCTTGTTGGTTGAGTAGTGCCTCATTTGTGTCCTTTTTCCTCCTATTGCATTTTCAATTGATCAGTTGTTCAGCTAAGCAAAATAGTTTATTCTCTAAATGACTCCCTGTATCTCTCCTACTGTTTAATTTTTATGCCACTTCCGCTACTCTGGTCTTAAGGATACAGCTCTGGACTCCTATTGTAAGACATAATTGCTTGATCTTAATGTTGTTATCTAAATATCGTTAATAAATTAACAAAATTTATTGCCACGTTCCCATATTTTTGTATGAGTCAGTTTTAAAGAATCCTAAGGTCAGTCCCTGAATCTCTGCACTAAATTTCTGCATTAAATTCTGCCTAGTAACTCAATTTTTAAAGAAAATTTTGTTATCTTTCTCTAATGACCAGTTAACTGCTACATAATGTTAACTTTTTCTAAGTAACTGTTTCCTTTTCGTATGAATTACTTTGAATTCAGAAAAGTGCCACTGATAACTTTTATTCTAGAAAATAGTCTTTAAACCAAAAATTATATACCTCTAGTGTGATACAATGACCTAGGTTAACATTTACATGGGCTTAATGATTTTCTATTTCTTTTATATCTTGACTTCTCACTTTTCTTCAGAACTTACCTGAGACTTTAATTTCACTTTGGCTCAAGTCAGAAGGTTGCTGTGGGGTGAGGGAAGAAAAAAACACTTCAGTGGGAAGATCTTGGCTGCATCCACATTAGCAGTTTAGTTTAGATGAAGAATGTGGTGTTGAAGTGAAACCCCCTTGTCATTGCTGCTAGCCATGGGTTTAGCTTGCCTTGCAGCTGTGCTTGGATTTGCTCACATTTGTAGCATATGAATAGGATTCCTTTTAGATAAAACAAAATTGAAAGGAATCTTTAAGATCATCTAATATGTTCCAAATGCTAGTGAATGTTCATCATAGAAGCAAACCAGCAGTAAAATCCATAAAAACAGTCATAACACAGATGTCTGATCCTCAGCAGCCAAGGTTAGCTCTAGCAAATTGGATGGTGCTGTGTTACACTAAATACTGGACACAGAGGTTGTATTCCGTATCTAAGCAGGGCTTCCCCTCAGTACAGTCTATTGCAGTGTTAATCTGTAGCCTGCATGCAGCATAACAGTCTATTAATAACTAGTCTCAAATTTTTAATAGAAATACTGTTTTATTCTAAATATCATGCTGTTCTCATTTGTGTCACTGAAATAGAAATTGAGGTAGTTTGAACATCATGACTGATCCTTAGTTAAAAAAAAGAAAAAGTTTCAATTGATTTTAATAAAATATTATTTTATGGTTCTTTGCAGATCAAAAATGTTGCCAGCAGTAGAACCCAGGAGACACCAATGATACGCAACAACCTATCTGAGTAACTAGACAATTAGTTATATGTGGAAGTAGGATTTCTATGCTCACCTAAACTTCTCTTGCTCTCTCATAAAAGTTGTGAATCATCTCAGCTAGGTGGACAGCATTCCTGCAGTTACTAGCAAAGTACCAAGCAAAATCATTGGAATTTATTTAATTCCTGCAAAAAATAAGTAGTTTTTAGTTCTAGTATTCTAGAATAATTAGAGTTATGTGTTTCCACATATGAATAGGTGATTCAATAATTGTTTTTTTAGAATTTCAGAACTGGAAACTTTGCAGGTATATATGAAAGTAACCTGAAATAAAGCCTGTGTAATAAATAAGTGAATAGATAGGCAGACCTTTCTGTTATTCCATGAGAGTTGAAGAATGTAGTATTGAAGTTCGGATCAGAGAGCAGTAATTAATGAAGCAAAGCAGTTTTTCCTAACAGATCCTTAACAGAATAATTTTTGTTTCCTTCAGAAATTTGAGAGAAGCAAGAGATAATGCTGTTGCTGAAAAAGAAAGAGCAGTTATTGCTGAAAAGGATTCTTTAAGAAAATACGATCAACTCTTAGAACAGTAAGTGTCTTTAAAAAACATATAAAAATCTAAAGGTATTATATATATGTATATAAAATAAAGGTATTTATATCTAGGAAGTGTAGGTAGGAGGAATGACTAGCTTTCTGCTTGCAAAGAACAAATTGAAGTACAAACTTGCTGAAATGAAGTTACCAACTTAATTCTGGTAGTAAATTTTTCCCATTATCAATGCAGTAACAAGATGAAAGTTTGTTATTTCTCCTACAATCCTTTAGAGACAAGTAAACATAAGTATTAATTTCATAGCAAGAATATGGATTTTATACTGTACAGTAGCAGTGGTCAAACTCTGAACCTGTTTGTTGGCTTTCTTCTTTAGTTGAAAGTAGAAAATTATCTTGTAACATAACTTCAACAATAGTTTTTATGAAGTTTGGATAGAGAGCAGTCGTAAACATTTATGTTTGTTACATACTTCTTTTCTTACTACTGTCTCAGTCTTTCATACTCCATGTGTAAAATATATTGTCTATGCAAATGTGTAATTCTATTCATACAGAGAAAGAAACTATGGTTGAATTTTTTTTTGCCTGTTTACAAGCAGTCTTACTTTCATGTTTTGTAACACCTTTTCCTTACCTTTTGTAAATTTAGAGTATTAACTGTAGTAAACTATGAGGTAATGTAAAACTATGGACAGTAATCAAAATTGTTCAGGTTGTTTGTCATGTGTCTTTAATTTTGAATTTGGTTTGTTGTTTCATACAATTTTTTTTTTAAAGGAAGAGATCAGTTCATTACCTGACTGTGCTACCTAGTCATCTACTCAAAGAAAGTACTTGATGTACTTTCTTTGCTCTAAATAGTTTTTAATTACAAGTAGTAATCACTTAATATGTTGTTAACTTAAGCAGAGGAACAAATTTAATAAAGGTTTTAATTTTTATGTATAACTCCTAAATTGCAGTGGTGATACTACTGAAGAAATAGCATTGCCTAAGGATTGAAAAAATGGGATTTCTAACTGATGATGTAAAACAATAGGGGTAATTCTAGAGCAAATGAGATGGGTCAGAGGACTTGATATCCACTATGAGTTTAAGGGGCTTGACTTCAGATTAATTCTAGTTCAGCTGAAGGTGCCCAAGGGTGCTGAATGCCTTTTAGTGGTTAGAGCACATTGTAGGGGTTGTTGGGTTCTCAAAAAGGAATTCACTTTGCAAACTCTGAGATGGTGACTCCACAATGTGGAAATCAAAGCTGTTTAAGTAGGGAGGACCAGGAAACTTGTTCGAAACTGATCTGAGTCATAATAAAATGCTAATGTGAGTCAACATGGGTTTCTTTCTAATGAGACTTCTACCTTTCCCTGTGATAAGATTTACTAAGACATGGGGATTTCATATATGCACTAGAAACTCTTGAAAATCAGTCTTGCATATTGAAATTTGAGTTTGCACTTTTACTTAATAAAAATACTAACTTTGCAATTCTTCTGTATTTGCTTTTAAACTTAAGAACCGTGGAGAAAGTGCTTTTCTGTTCAGCTGTATTTCCACTCATATAATGCGTCATTTTTTCATATTGTTGCTTTATTTTGCGGAGGAAAGTTCCCCTGCTATTACAAACATTGGAATCTTGTTTGATACACTTATGCTTCTGTGCTCTTACAGCTTTTTCGAGTGATAAGCCCTCCAATTAAGTAATACTCTCCTTTCCTCATGTTAAATAAATTAATAAGTTGATTAATGCTGGGTTTTGGAGTTCTAAGAAGTACATTGTTCCTCAGAAGATTATTTTCTGCTTGGGAACATGGAAAACCCCTACTAGCCTTTTTTGAAATGTAGGTGTCTCTCTTTAAAACTACCTCACTTACAACCACATTACAGGTGTCAAGACCGTGGCTTTCTCCACATTCCAAATCATCTACCTAAGTGAACTGCAAAGTAACTAACTGGCATGTTGAGATGGTATAAATACCTTAACTTAAAAGACCCCAAATTCTGAATTTACTGTGGGCTCACGTGTGACAGTTCTGTGGAACAAAGAAATTTTCTAGTATCACCAGAAACCCATAAGATGAAAAAGGAATACCTGTGTTGTCCAGTTCTGTATTTAAGTAAATATAACAGCTTGTTCTACTTTAATAAAAACAAGGTGACTCATCGTAGTTACCACTGGTATCATAATCTGTATAAACAAACATGTTTGAAAGCTTCAGAAGTGTGTGGAATGTTGACTGGCCTGAATGGTGGTTAAATAAAGCCCCTGGCAAATCTTGTGATCAGAAGTGTAACTAATACCCAATTTTCAAGTCAAGTGTAGTTATTTTCTTTTTTTTCACTCATGTTTGTGATTGTTTTCTGTGAACAGCTATTTACAAATGCCAAGAAAATACCAAAGTGATAATATTCATTAAAGAGTTATATTGAGAGAGGATCTGCTGTTTCAACCTTAAAGTAGATTACTATGATGTCAGGATGTAAGTTGTGTTGCTCTCTTTGCCATTATACAGCTGTAATTTCTGTCTGAGAATTCATGTTTCATTTACCCATAACAATGCCAAAAACCTTCAGTTACTTGATATTTGAGGACAGCAATTCTTTAACTCCATTATCTACACAGTTAAGTGTAGACGCTAGATATGTTCCAGCTTTTCCTTCTTTTGAGTATTCCTAGAGTGTTATTTTCAAACTATTGACTGTTCTTCTATCTATTACTTCTCATTGCCAAAAGAAAAAACGTCCAACCCACCAAAACACCACCAACAAAAAAAAGCCCAACACCAAAAAAGTAGAAGTGCACTGTGGTTTGCTGTTGGGTTTTTTTTTTCCTGATGGTTAAATTTTCTAGTTTCCTATAAGGTGCAACGTCAAACTTAAATGGTTCTTTTTCTTATAGTGGACTGAGAGGTCTAATATGGAGTGAACTCATACTAGAGTATTTCACCTACAAGAACCATCTCTTGCATTTCATTGTTGACTTCCTTTAAATTTCCTCTAAAAGGAGTATAATATCTTTTTCCAGGACTCAGCTGTATCAGTGGAAACTGGTTTAAAAATTCTAGAATTATTGGGAACACAAGGGAAGTTCATCGTGTGATTTTACAAAACCTTATTTTCTTAGTGACAAAAAAAAATTGTACTCTTTAACAGACAATTGCTGCTCTCATGATGTACTTGACGTGATCTTTGTTTTCCTGTCTTTGTAATGATAAAGTGAGAAGTATAGAATAATGAAGAGAAACAAAATAGGTATTTAGTGAATGGAAAACGAGTATTCAAGGAAATTGTGTTACGGCAATGCTATTCCTTCAACTTTGCAGTGGACACTATTCATGAAAACCCTTGGTTTTGTAAAAGCTGGTGAGAGGTTTAAATTCCTGCCTCTGTCCATTGGGTAATAGGATATTTTTAAGTATGTACTTTTTTGTCTTATTTGAATATGCACAGATGCACAGATGATGAATTTTAAACCATGTTTCTGTAGTTGTGTTAAGTCAGGGTGGTGACTACAGAAATCATTTAGAGCCTTAGGTTAGTTCTATAATGATTTCAAAATATTTTGTATTATTTAAGCATTTCTGGATTGATGTACATAGCTCAGTTTTTTAAAATGATTCAGTTTGTACTAGATGATCTACAGGTAGCAATACCTTTAGGAGTATTTTTGCTATTTCTGTTATGAAATGCTTTTCTCAGATAAAAAACAAAATCGAATAACGATCATTGACACTTCTTGATAACATTTGTCTATGTTTCATAGGTTAGGAGAAGTATGCAAAAAGCTGTCTGCATGTTTGTATTTACACATTCCAGTCAGCTGCAAGTTGACTGCACAACTTAGAGACTTATTTTAGTCTCTCCATAATTTTTTTAATTTGAATCTCTTATCCCTATTTTTTTTTGTTCTTCATAATTGTGGTACATTTTAGAATACATCTGGAGTGAGGTTGATGCTGATATTAGTCATCCTAAACTTTTAGTCTTAAACTTTTTAGGTGATGGAGAGAGGAGATAAATTCTATTCATCTAATGTTTTTTTAAATTAGATTAAATTATGAACCCTGTATCTTCTTATTAATTGCACACAGGCCTACAGGACTGTCTTAGGTGAGAAGATAATTGGATAAATTTACTGAATAAGTAAATGTTAGAATGCATTTAGAATCTCTGTGGAGCATGCAAGAACCTCATCAACAGATTTTCATTTATTGCATTATACTTTCATTGTTAACAGAAACATTAAAACTAACTATTTTCCTCTTCTGTTAACATATTTTTATAATCTGGATGTTGCTGACTTCGGTGACAGGATTCTAATACTAAAATTACTAACTCAATATATTTATGTGCTGGAGTTACTACTAATATTTAAACAGGAGCATGTCATCTTTTCAAGAATATTTGTATCAAATGAAGATTTAAATAACGAATGTTAAAAAATCCATTCCGAAAACTGCTGGCCAATATATTTCTTGGGCAAAGCTGCCATCACCCTGTGATAAAAACTACTCTCAGAACTTTTTATTCCCTACACGTGGCTGCTATGTTTGTATATTAAGTACTTTGTAATCCCTTGAATTGAAGAGCTATGTAGGTCTTGAAAATCACTACCACTTTAAATCTTCAATTTCGATTAACTTTGTTAGTGCTTTCCAAAATGCATTTTTGGTAATAATAATTTGCTGCTGCTGTATTCATGACTTCTGTAGTAAGATTTGTATGTGTAATTTTTTAACACTTAGAATTTCTATCAGAATAAAGCCAAGCCCTTCAATGGCATTATTAGACTTTGTTTGGATTTCAGCCCTAGCCAAAGTAACTGTTGCACATTTCCCATAAAGCTACCTTCATCTTGTTCTCCTGATGAGAAAGTTAAATATGAAGTACAGCTAAAAGGGCAAAATTCATTAATGTCATGGAAATTGCTGAAAGACGCCCTCTTGGAAATTCAGAATCAATGCAAAGAAGTCAGTGAAAGAACCAAGAGCAATAATATGATGGAGAAGCAAAGAAAAAGTCCATTTCCCAGGTGACTAGGTCTAACTTGTTTCCAAGCTGTAGAAGCAGCACTGAAATCCGTAACAAAAATAGTCTGTGTATCCTATATTTCTACTGAAATAACTAGGGAGGCTCCTACTCTCTTCCTTTTCTTCTGAGGATATGCTTATTTGAACTTTACATCTTAATAGATAATTCTAGGATGCATTTTCAAAAACAGAAGGAGAAAAACCTAATCAACTGATTTGATGAAATAGATGAATAGTAGTGTTGGGAAGACTGCACACTTGCTAAGGCATGCCTAGTTGTTTCTGGTTCTTAGATTCCTGATCAGGATCTTAAAATTTTACATTCTTTGCTAAGATAGTGTTCTTGCAGAATGAATGCTTTGAGCCCTGTAACCAGTCACTTCATAACTGTAGCTGTCTTGATGCTGAAGTATTATCTACATCAAGACTCATAGGAATGCTAAGTTAGTCTGATGTCTGACCTCGCTGAGCTTCATTACATCTGGAACACAGGCTTTGAAGTTTGTTCTCTTACTGTGCAAGGAATGTTCAGTGATTATATTTATAGCTCTAAAAATCTTTTATTTCAGTTGCTCTTGCCCCAGCTCCTAAGAAATAGTTCTCACAAAATATTTTCAGCCTCTGAGGGATGCTTTGGAAAAGTTGTAGTATCAACATACCCTCATAGCATAAAGATTTTTCACAAGCCTTGACATTCTCATTTTACCTTTTATTTCCTGCTAGCCAAAATGTTTTAATCTTAAAACATTACGCTTAGTAGAGGCAAATGGTTAAAATTCTGCAATGGCTATTCTGAGTACCTAAGGAACTATTTATTTGCTCTTTTAAGTCCTTAGGGGTTTTTTGCTAGCCTGGAAAGGTTGAAATATATCAGGTCTTTTGAGAACAAATTTGAAAGCAGTTGCAAATTCCTTCAAAGAGAGATTCTGCATTGTAAGGATGCTACTGCTTATATATATTTCCTGAATTACTGGGTTGAAATTTCCACTGCAGTCCATGGTTTTGCTATGATTGTTAGTATTCCTCATGTACACACCCATTTTTTGTGACTCACTACACCCAGCTTCTCTTCTAAGGGTGAGCACTGCCAGAATGAACAAGTAGGGGTCCTTTGTAACTCCTTACCAAATCATGTTTCAGGTACTAAATTTTACATGGGTTCAAAATGAGACTAGAATAGTTCAAGATTAATTTTGACAATCACTTTACAGGTAGAAAACACATCCCTTTTCTGGAGCTGCTCGAGTGAGAAATAGTTGAACACTAGTGGCAGAGGATTAGGGAGAAATACAGAATATGCAGAAGTTTTTCTTGTTTTTGTCAAAACTTTTGGCTGCAGTTGGTGCCATCTTTATCAGGCTGCATATGCTTTTCCTGTGATACACTGCAGCCATTCTATGTAGAACAGAAACTATGAAACACAGGGAACTTCTCAGCCTTTTTACTGCATGTGCTTTGAAAAGGGGGCATTACACTTGATGTAATGACAAGATACAAATGAAAGCTTTTATCTGAAGAAATTATTAATCTGGGTTTTTTTCTATTTTTCAAAGTCTATTACATATATCAGGTTATCTGTGCAAGTAATGTCTGTTTGTGGAGTGTTCCTAACCATCTGAGCTTGAAGGACTAAATATATGTGTGAAGTCCCTGCCAGCATTAAGTAACCCAAAGCATTAACATTTCAATGGCACATGAGAAAAGAACCTGTTTATAGGAAATTCCCAAATCTGTGTCTTTTAGAATTCAGAAGAAAAACAGGTCACAAATAAGAACATGACCATAAATACAGCAGGGAAATTGAGTATGTTTACTGAGACAGTGTATTATAATGCCAATTCAAAAGCCTAAATTCTTCAAAGCAGGAGTATTGTATTTTCTGTGTGTCTGTACAAAAATTTTGATCTTCAAATTACAGCTATTTGTGTAATATTATATTAAAGACTAATAAAGTTTCCTTTTAATAGTAATTATCTTCTGTAATTATGTTCTCAGTCTGTGGTTACCCCCTGGAAAAGGGGTTGAAATAATTCTGATTACCTCCTGGAAAAGGATGTGATGCTATACTCATTTCCAGTTAGCAGACTTTGGAAGAACAGTGTCCAAATAGATGCTTAAGTGGTGTGAGAAGGAACTTACAGCTTTGGATGTTAAAACCTCATCATAAACTCTGAAATGTTGGATATGAAGATTTACATTGATGAATGAGATCTTTGAGCAAAGTTCTGGCTAGAGCTTGTCTTCTGCAGAATCACATTGGAATTGTTGAGAAAACGTTAGATAGAAATGAAGAAAGCATTAGGCTGGTCCTCATTTCCATGGTGGTGACATCTGTTGCATGAGTAACTCTTACAAGTGGGGAAAATGGTGGTATGTGGTTCTGGAATAGAGCTTAGGTAGTTAATTTGTAAATGAGCGAATGAGGAACTGTGAGTAAATGAAAGACCATCACAATATGTTCATGCACAGGCACCCAGAACAGTGTACATCAGTGAGCCAAGGTACTTTCGTACCATAAGCCACAAGAAACTGTTTGACTTGGACATTAGTCCATCCAGCATTGAGTATGCCTAATTAAACACATCAAGGACTTCCTGAAAGAGAGTGATGTATAATATCTATGTGTAGTGCTCACAGCTGGTGAGTCCACTGTTCACAGCTGATGGAACAACCATGCAAGTCCTTGGCAGCTGTTTTGTTGCTTTCTCTCTTCATGAGATTGGCATGTCTGGTGACCAGTGCCTTGATGAGGAAAGAATGGAAAGACCAGGATTGGAGGGCTGATTTCCCTTTTGTATGGTCTTGTTTCTAGATAAGATTGCCCCAAGAATGTATCCCAGATTTTGTCACGGTTGACTCGGAGAGTTGTTTACATTCAGGGACACCAGTAAATTCTTTTTGAGACTGTGTCTGAACACTGAAGTATTCAGTGTTCTGTACTGAATACTTCAGTATTCAGTACTGAAGTATTGCATCACATAGTGGATAGTAGGAAAGCCATGTCCTTCAGTTTACTCAGTGCAAAGGTATTTAGATAATTTTTACAGCTGTTTGTAAATGAGCTAAAGGCACAATTGTGTCTACTTATGTGGCTATAATGGGTAATTCTGTGAGAATATTCTGTAAAACCAGAAAAATGAATGTGCAATTAATGTTCAAGGCATAGTTAGCCAGAATTCCATGAGCTTCCTAAGGAATACCTTGAATTGGGTAGCTGTAGGGTGGCAGTGTGAGATATCAGAACATTTTTACCAAACATCATTTAGCCATAGTGACACTTATCTAATGTCACTATGTCAAATTCATGACATTTGAATCACGGGGATACCAAGAGGGTGGTACTACTTTGAGCTATTTGTGATATCAGTGAAGGGAAGCTGGTTTTAGATTAAAAAAAAAAAAGTTATTTAGAACCTTAGCAAGACCCGTAGAGTCTCCAATAGGAGATAGGAGCATTTGTTCTGGATGGGCCTCCAAGGGTAGCACAAGTGAAAGCAGATAAGCTGGTCTGCTCCTGGGGGTGGCTGCTGGTGAGCAGGGAGAGGATTTGTAATTCTGTGGGAGGAGTGTGATGAGAGGCAGTAAGGACACAACCTGGGGACTGAATAAACCCAGCCAAGATGGAATGGAGGGGTGCATATGAAAGGGGCTTTACAACTGGCAATAAAGGGCTCTTGCAGTTCCTATCACTGGGCAGAATTCATAAAGATCCTGTTCATGTGTCTATACTGCCAACCCTTTATTGTGAGCTCTGTTTAATAGTTTTTGTACTAGCAAAGAAACGAATGTTGCCAAGTCGAGACATTGCTGCACAGACCACCCCGCTAACTCATCAAGCGTGGAGAGGGTACTCTCTGTGTGTGTGTGTCCCTTTGAGGTACTCCAGGAGCAGAAAAAATTGCCATAGTTTTTGCAGTTTCTCACCCATGGAATAAACAAAATTGAGAAACTTTCTCTTAAGAGGAAGTAAACTTTTTCCATCAAGTGGCAGTATAGTTGTAAGAATAAATGTAACTAGAAATAGGCTCCTTTGAGATGAAGCTTGGGCACTGCATAAAACGCTTATAGCTGTCAGGCATTTAGTCTTTATTTGAAATGTTTGATTTCGTAATATACATGTAAAGTGTACATACTTGTACTTACAAGCCTATTTGTACATCTCTTCTAAAATGAAAAATTGGATATTGTATAGTTGTCAAAATGCTGCAGCTCTTGGCTAACATTTTAATATAAATACTACTGCGTGTGTATGTATATAATCTAGTTCAAGCTTTGATGTGGAACTTGTCATCTGGAATTGTTTTCATAGGTATTCTGATTGTTTCATGGAAAGTGTTGCCATGGATAAACAGATATAGAAGTGCACTGATTCATCCCTTCTGAAATTTTGCTCTGATTTTTCTAATTTTTTCTAGTGTTTGCTCTGATTTTTCTAAGATCTTAAGCTTTTCCATTCCAGAAATATAATCGAGATCATAAGTTTCAACATGCTTCAAAAAGCTACATCTTCCCGTTTTATCTTGGATACATTGCTGGGGTCACTAGAATTGGTTGTGGGTTATAGAGAATGGAAGAATTTGTCCCACTCAAAACACTATGGGAAGGGGAAGAGGTTTTATTTGTGCAAAATGGTACTGTAAGTAGATGAAAATAATTAGAAACCATAGTCCTTCCCTTGTCTTTATAAGCTGCTCGCTTCAGGTAATTAACTGACTCCTGAATCTCTGAGTACACTCATGACAAAGGGTTTCTCTGAATGGTAAAGGGCAAGCAAAGTGTGATTAATGAAAACCCTGTGACCCTGTGAAATGCACGGTATTAGGTGGAATATACCCTTTATTGATACCTTATTTCTAAGATTTTGAGACCTAAAACCAGGTGAGAAAATACTGTATCTTTATTGTCTGTTGCATGTTCCTCTAGAACATTTTTGTTTTTACAGACAGTTACTTTTTGAAAGCTAGTGAGGCTTGCTTTTTTGATTTTGGGTTTGTCCTTTATGACACTGTTACCAGTCACAAGTTGTGAACTTTAGGTCTAATTTTCTGTGTCAGAGTTCTTTTTTGTTGTGTTCAAAGTATTCTAGATGCATAGATAAATGGGGTATATTTCAAGTTTATTTTTTCTGTGCCAGATTACTTTTTTTCAAAGAAGAAACTTTCTGAAGTAGTGCATTTGCTGCAAGGTAGTTGTACTAGAATGCACAGATCTACAAAAGCAGTTGACATGCTCGAAGTTAGAAAAGAGCTACCTTATGGTAGTTTGTTTGCCTGCCATAGCTGTCCCCCCCACCCTGCATTTTCTTACTTTGTAAAATCAAATCTTCCTTTTATCCTTTGTCTCAAATGGTTATCTGTTTATACTGAGCAACTGTATTAAACAGTTTTAGTTTAACTCTTAGAGTAAGAAAAAAAAATTGGAATCTTTTTTTATTGCTAAATTGATATCTTTTGGCAGAACTACTAATTATTTTTAAAGACAGTTTTACATTTATCTTTGTAAGTCTCTTTTGTTATGCCAGCTGTCTAAATCTTTTCATAAACTTCAGTTAAAAGAACATATTTTCCGTGATTATTTTAAAATATAATGTTTACTGGAAGGGAAGTGTAGTGAATTCCCACAGATGAAGTGTGAGTGTATTTCTCCCACTTGTAAATGAGTTCTTATTTCCTACATTATGTATTCTGGTACCACAATGAGTCATTTTCAACATGTTTTAGTTTAGCTTCTAAAACATTTAAAAACTTGGCAGATATATGTAAATGAATGTTACATCCGGTTTTAGAAACTGCTTCCAAGGAGTATTTTACTAAAATGAAGACAGTGAATAGACCTTTCAGAATGCAAAAATGTCTTTTGTGATAAACCTGAAGTCATTTGCAGAGGTCTTTTGGTTTGGGTTGTTTGTTATTGGGGTTTTTTCCTCACCTCTAGCAGGTTTTGGTTTAACCATCCTGTAAAAGAGGGAGAATACTTTTGTGAAAAAAACTGAAAGTTTACACGCAACGTTTTAATGTGTTGTTAGTTGCATATTTTAGCCAGGCAAGCAATACCTTTCATCAGTATGTTAACTGAATTTTGCAAATTTTCATGCTATTTTATTTTTAAATTTTTCAATTTAATAACTTTTCCAAAATGAATATAGTGCCACCTCTGCTTTAATGTGATTTAATGTGTTTAAGATTATATATGCCATGCCCTAATTAAATCGATTTCCTGATGCTACCTTGACAGTTCGACTATTAGAAAAAAACTCAAGACTATGTAATTTGTATGATTAAAAGGAACTTAAGAGTTACGGGGTGGAGTGCAAGTGAGAGGAAAGTGGGGGAGACGAAGCATGTTTAGACTCAAAAGGGAAAAAAAAAAAAGAAAACCAACTAAAAAAAACACCCCAAGCAGACAAAATCCCCCATGCAAAATGACCAGTGTTCCATTTCTGAGAAAGTTGTATCTATTCTGTAAGGAATATTTTATATTTTAACTTCATTGTCCTGGCCTCTTGGCATCTGGAACATTTAATATAATGTGACCTTAAGTACTTTGCTCACATGTGATACCTGTGCTTAGATACACTCCCATTTGTGCAGTCTGGATTTGAATACCACCCTAAATATTTTCCAATTGTTGGCAGCATTTGTATTGTCAGTTATGGTAGGGATAACTTTGCAAATCTCTGATAATTCTCTTCCAACTTTAACCACCTCTATGTTGTCCATGATGCAACATCATGTTATGAGTAAGGTCTTATTGTAATTATCACACTTAAAAATTTCTGTAGCTTTTTATTAGATTCAGAAGATGATGGGGAAAACATATAAAACCTGGATTACTAAGTCCTTCATTAAAAGATTTCCTGGAATCCCTTTTCCCTTAGTTATGTGGTATAAAATATAAAGGAAACCTATTTCAAAACCCTTCTCCACCCACCTCCCCAGATTGGTCCTAAATACGATAAATCTTCCTCAGGGAGAAAATCAGAAAGAGGAGGGGATGTTTTGTTCATACCACTTTCTGGAATTTTGTGAAAAAAATTTTCAATTTTTTTGAATTCATCAATTTCATTAATATGCTGTTATGCTTTGGATGAGTTCAAACATTAGTTTCTAAGCAAAGTAAATGCAGCATGGATTTTAGTACAGTGTTCACTGTGGCTGTCATCAGTCTTGTCTAATTTTAAATGCCTGTGCTGGAATGGAATCATGTCTCTAGGATATCTGTTTCTTTCCACTGACTTATAAAGGGAGTCTGCACAGAAGGCTCAGGTGTAGGTAACCACATCATAAACAGCAGAAGCTACACAAGTCAAGTCCCATGTGGCTTTTCTGAGTAAAAGGAGTTCAGTATAGACTCTTTTCAGAAATTCATGTTTTTTGGAGCTTTTATGCTTTACCATCAGTCTTACTCAATCCTCCAATGCAGAATTGTCAAGCCTTTAAGCATTTCTCAAAGGTCAGTTGTAAAATGGAATGTTTTCATTATGAAGTACTGTATGCCTTACATGCTGCTTTTTTCATCAATTTCATTTCATTGAAATTCAATGTAGGTCTAGATATGTGATTACACAAAAGATTGGACCTGGTTAATGAAACTGCAGACAGTAGGAAGATACCATACTCCTTCAAAATTTTCAGTCTTAGCTACCTTGCAGTAACTCAGAAATAGTTGCCAAACCAAGATGAAGAGGAAACTTGGTTTTGTCTTTTTAGAGAAAAGGGGAGAAAGGACAGAAAAGACCTGTGGTGCAGCAGAGATCCACCTGTTGCCCGTGGGAAGGGTGGTGATTGCCCTAAGGAGGCTGTGGCCCTGTAGGAAGCCCATGGTGGAGCAGGTTTGTTGTCAGGACATGTGACCTCAAAGGGACCCACACTGGACTAGTCTGCTCCTGATAGGACTGCACCCCTGGGAAGGACCCACAATGGAGAAGTTTGTGGAGGGCTGTCTCCCATAGGAGGGACCCCATGCTGGAGCAGGGGAAGAATGTGAGGAGTCCTCCCCTGAGGAGGTCGGATTGGCAGGAACGTGGGATGATGTGACCCCATTCCCTGTCCTGCACTGCTCGAAGGATGGATGTAGAGAAAATTGGGAGTACGGGTAAATTCAAGAAGAAAGGAAGGATGGGGGAATGTGGTTTATTTTAGGATTTGGTTTTGTTTCTCATTACCCTTTTCTGATTTGATTGGTAACAAATTAAATTTTCCCCAAGTCGAGTCTGTTTTGCCCATGACAGTAACTGGGGACTCATCTCTCCCTGTCCTTATCTTGACCCATGTCTTTCATTATATTTCTTCTGCCCTGTCCAGATGCAGAGGGGAGGGTTAGAGTGGCTTTAGTGTGCACCTGGGATCCAGCCAGGGCAATCCACCACATTGTACCCAAAATGTAGTGTATGCTTGGTAAGTACAGGTTTTGCACCTGTTAATGTTAATTGACTTTCCAACAGGTTGTCATAGTGATATCTGAGGTAGATTTTCCTTGACGAGATTCCAGTGAACTCTTACCAATACCTCCTGTTCTCAAGCACCACCTAACCTCAGAGGCACTTAAAATCATTCCAAGTTGGAGCACGTTTAGGTAGAGGTCCTTGTGCATGCTCGGAAGTCTCCTGGTTTGGAAAGCTTAGTGCTTATTTTGATAGGGGTAGGAGGTGCTTGAACTCTGTTCAAGTCCCTGAAGGGCCTGTTTTTATTAGAACACGGCTAACTCATTCAGAATCACTGAGTTCACTCCAGAACACTGTTAGAAAGGCAATGGATAAGCTTTGCCTCTTTTGTAACATGATTCGAGCACTTGCCCACAAAGTTTAAGACCCTTGTCCTTTCCCTCTCAGCCTCCCTAATTATTAAACAGGTTTTGGTGTTACCTGGAAGTTATGTCAACTTGTCCAGAACTACTGGCAACAAGTCTTGATATACATGATGCATGAGTTTAGCAAAATGCCACAAAACAGGAAAAATAAACACATCTGGAGTTTTTCTTGGTGAAAGTCAATCAAACAAATTCTCAAAAAATTACAAAAATGCAATTAAAACATAACTTTTAGAGTCTTTTAGCTATGTAATTGTCTTTTTTGTACTTCTTTTTCCATTATTAAATGAAGAAAAAACCGAAAACCTTACAAATGTGGATACTGGCAATATAGTAGTTACCTGTAAGGTTTATAAACATCACTTTTGGAGTAAACCTTTTGGATCATTGATTATTTTGTCATTTCATGTAACCATCTTTTCAGAAATTAAACTCTGAACTGTACTATTCCTAGCGGAAGACATTCTAGTTGTTATGTTCAGATGGGGTTTTAATTTCTTCTTCAAGATTATTTTCTCCTGGTTTATATCACAGCGTTACGATTGTAGCATTAGTCAAATTTATCTATTGTTTTGTCCTCTTAAAATCTTAGTCAGACTTTGTTTTTCTAAATTGCAGCTTATTTGACTTCTCATGGGATAGATTCCTTGTTCTCTTGGACATCTGAGTACCATTTCTTTCAATCTTGACCTCACTTTAACACAGATAACTGGAATTCTGAATAATGTTTCAGATAATTTCCTGCTCTATCTCAGATGATACCATAATTTCCACTAGATGTACCGTAGTGATTCCTGGAACTTTGTGTCTTTTGCATAACTGGGTCATGTTAGCAGTTTGGTTATCATAATCTCATGTAACAAATCTAGGTCCTTCTCCTCAGTGTGGTCTGTCTTGTAGGAGTCTGGATGAATAGAACCATCACCTTAAGTTTCCTAGCCCTGCTCTAAGTTTTCCATCTATATATACATTCTTACTAGTTTTGTGATTATGCTACATTATTATTGTTCTGTGAGAGTCACACTCTCCATCATTCAGAGAAGCACATAACTAAAAGATGTGCAGTCATTTTTGCTCCAAATACTCAACATGAGATACAACTCACCCAAATGAACCTGTGCTGAGTACACTTACAAAGGAGCTGCAAATGTCTGAATTACTATCATTCCTGAAATATGTTTTTAATCTGCATTTCAGATCTTCAGCTATTCAGTGTTGTGTCAATAGGATACAAAAATGGAATCGCTAATAAATTAAAGGAAGTAGGTTTCGAAAGTTGTAATTTTAGCTCTGGTGTGTGATGCTGATCAATTTGAAGTTGCGTTACTGAGTTGCAGGGGGAAAATAACATTTGTCAAAAGTGCAAATACTTGCAAGTTGTTTCTTTGTTCTTACCATTTAACAGTTTAACCATACAAACCTATCAGGGCAGTTTTTTTCCCTGTATTAGTTATGAAAAATCATAAAACAAATTACACTGATTTCTCTGTAATTTTTTTACTTGCCTAAGTTTTAACTTTTCTTTACACTTTATTTAGCAGCTACCAGATTAAAATGCTATGGAAATGTTAAGTAATATTCCTTTTTTTGTCTCTTCGAAATACATAGGTTTGAGTCACATTTGTTTCGCTAACTACTAGTCATATGGACTATCTTTTTGTGTCCTGTTAAACAAAAATTATTTGATCTGTAAGAATGCCTTTTCACTACACTCTGGGTTTAAGGAAGAGAATAGTACAAAGTATGTTACAGTTCAAACATCATAATTAGCTTTCACTTGCCTGACGCACGTTAAGATTTTATTTATGTGTTATAGCTCACATGTGAAATGAATAGACATGCTTAAGCATCACTTCAATATTGAAATTCTCTCAACATATTAGTACTTGTTATTTTTCCATAATGTTTACAGTTCAAACAGCTTTCATGCTTACTGGCATTGGCCTTCCTACTCCAGTTACCACCCTACAAAATAAATCCTTGTATATTCAAACTGGTGCCAAGGTGCCAGCAGTACAAACGATAATGCATGATTCATAATGCAGACTCTCAGAGCATTTACTCGCGTACGAGTACATTCCTACGAAATGACAGGCAGATAACTTTATATTTGTAAATGTGCAATCACTGAAAAGAGATTCTTTGTTGATCTTGCGTGTCCACATTTCATATCAATTCAGTGATCTTAAATATGGTTAGAAAGTAGTCATCTTCTGTTACTCCCATTTTAATGCTAAAATAGGAAATGAACTATTGAAAAACAATCTTCTAAACTGAATTTGTTTAAAAAAGAGAAACATATTTTCCAAAATTAAAACCAAGTTTGTGTATCAAACAATATGGAGGGAATATAATGAAGGAGAATCTCCTAAAATAAGGAAATAAGAAGTGTACTGAAATGTGATTGTTCCAAATGAAAGAAGAATAGGTTTTGCCAATACAACACTGATGCATATAAATAGTTTTCTAGGTCTTCACAAGTTCTGTCCCTACCAACTGAATTGTACTCAAGCCCTCTTCCTATTGCCATTTTTGTAATTTTCTTTCAAATTACAATTTCAGAAATTGCATGCTAATAATGATAATACTTTGAGAACTAATAATACTTACAGAAGTAACGATAGTTAGAAAAAAAACTTGAAAAAAATGATATTTTTAAACACAGTCTGTTTGACACACAGAAAATTTTGCTATTTAAACTTCATAGCTAAACTCTTGAATGCAAAGAGTGAAAGAAATATATTTTAATTAGTACTGTAGAAAGGTTTCTTTTCTCTTCTTGAGTCACTTCAATGTCAAATGGTCTCTCTTCTTCCTTTTTTTCTTTTTTTTAACTTTATTTTGCTGTTTCGTATTCTTTTGAACAGTCCCAAGCTGTGCATTTCTCTTTTTTTGAAGCTGCATAAACTGATTTGAAGTCAGTGAGAAATGCAAAATGAGAACTGTAAATGCCACTAGAGCTGTAGAAATGGAAAGTCATAGAAGAATAATACCAAAGCACTAAGTATTGTTGCTTTTGTTGTTGCAATTTAAAGTATAAAGTCTGACCAAAATATTTGCAGTAGCAATAAACTTTTCTGTACTAATTACATAAAAATAAGTGAATATGCAAGTTATAATTCTCCTTCTAGTGTATATTTTAATTACTTTCCTATCCACAAAGTTTATGGTCCTATTTTATGTCTTTGTAAGAGTACAAATACTTCCGTCTGCTGTTTATTTTATTAATCATAGTGCATGCTGTATTTGATCATGATCTGAGAGATGCATTGAATTACTTTAAACGCATGCTTTAGATTCCTATAGATCCATAGTACAGTTGTTGAACATACCCTGCATTTCTAAAGAAGCAAAAAAAGATTGCTCACATTCATACAAGAGCTTGCCTCCACGCCAAGAATGACAGATGCTGTTACAGCTGAGAAATGTAGTGTTTTAGGAAAACACTCAAACAGTAGTTATCTTAGGCCAAAGTGAAAAAAAAAAATAATCCAAGATGCCTTAAACTAAACTGAAGGTAAAAGTACTTGCATTGTAGATTTTGGTTGTACAAACTGTCAAGGATTATGTTCCAGTTCAGTAAATCTGCAACATCTGAATGATCTGAATAGTTTTGTTCTCTGCCTGATATAATTCCTCATGTGCCTAATTGTTGTAGTTCTCATTTTAAGTAAATGTATTTGCAAGAATTTTTTATTGTTTGTATTTTTGTGTTGCAGAGTGTATGTAAATGATAGCATACCAAGGAATGGTGAAGAGGGGAGTTGCCTGTGCATAATCCAAACTTTTGTGGCCTGTATTTGACTTCACTGTGCCAAAGCAACATATTTGTCCTATTTTAATGTTGACATGATAAGCCAGAGTCTTTAAATTCATTCCGTGTGCTACAGAGAATAATTCACATGAGAGATTGGTTGTCATGTTTAGCAAGAATGTAAGATAATAGAGTAAATGGAAATTTGGAAAGTAACAGGAAAGTGTCAGTAAAACAGAAGTACCGAATTATATAGCATTCTATACAACAGTGCTACAGTTTTAGAAACGCAAGAGTGTTAATGGCACAGATACAACTCAAGAGTAGCTCTTGATGGACTAAAATCCTGGCACACACCATTACACTTGTGTAGTGACAATTTTGCTTCCTACAATGCTAAAAATGCGTATGACTTTAACTAAAAAAGAAAAATAATTGTTCTGAATTTTCTAAAGCCCCTAACAATGGCATAGAAGTAATAACTTCTGAACTCTGTCAAAGTCATTAACTTCACAAACCTACAAGTAATTCTTTCCAGGCCAGCATGGAAACTTGAAAAGATATTTCTTGTCACTGACCAAAACAAAACATACCTGTAAGAGGTGGGAAAGATATCTGCAGTTGTAAAAAGCTTTATTCTTTCATTAATATATAATGATGTGTGTCATGGTAAGTGGCAAATAACCAATGCTTCATTTGCTTTCAGAAAGAGATTATATTTTATATAAACAAGCAAGTTCTGTTGAGTTGTGTTACGTTCTGTGGCTAGGGAACAGAGATGCATAAAAAACATTTTCTTCTATTCTGAAGAAGCAATTTTAAGATGGGGTACAATGCTAAATATTCTGGATCTTCAGTGTAACAGTGTTGATGTTACAGGCAGACTTGAATTAGCTTGTATATTTTATTATTCTGAAAGGGAGAATATCCCTTGAAAGTTCAAAGAAAATTGTTTAAACAGTGTAAGCCACAAGCCACATCAGAATGATCCCTGGTTAGAATTTGACATGTAGCTAAAATACCGTTTCTCTCAAAGCAGATATTTTTTATTCTTACCAACATACTTGAATTCAAACAAGAATTCAGGGAAGTCATTCACTTTGTGTGGATCAAACAAGCTAATCTCTCTGGTTACTTTTGGCTATATCTAAGACTGTGTATAGAGTTTATTGTATTTTTAAATGAATCTGATCTGGCTTTATACTAGTCTGCACATACACTGTTATTAACTTCATCACAAAGCTAAGTGAAGACTGATTTACTGTTCTCATTACTGTACATATTGAGTGGAGTCTTGGAAAATGCCCTTCATTGTTGAAAGCCCAGACATCTGTTAGAAAACCTGCCGTGGCCAATTGAATTTCAAATCTTAGCACTATTCATCTAGAGGTAACATCTTTTTAATGAAATACTTATTCCCTTGGGTATTTGTCTCCACATCTGAACATTCCTACACTCAAGTCTAATGACAGTTTCCCTTCTTTATCAATATTCATGCATGTCACCTACAATCCACAGTCCTACATTATCATACTTAGTCTTTTTCAACACAAAGCAGAGAATAGAGCACAAGGTCCAAAACTGTGATTTCTGCTTTATCTTCACTTCTCCAGGGTGTCATTTCCACTGGTAGCTTTCTCACTGATAGTAATTCTCAAATTTGAGAAAAAAACTAGTGTTTTTTGTTTACTCTGCTTTAAAGAAGAACGTTTTATGCAAGGTCCAAAACATTGACAAGAAAAGCTATTATTAAAAATTCCAGAAAGACTCTCTTCTGAAAGAGCCTGTGATCTCCTTGAAAAAAACAGGAAGCTTGGGTGGAGGTCCTATTTTGAGTAAAAGTGTTTTCAATCTTAACTTCCTTAAAACCTTCACTCCCATGACAGAGACCTTTTGCCTCATCTAAGGACTTAATTCCAGTAATCTGCTGATGTAAGGCTTAAGCTTCTCTCTGGAGGACAGTTTACACTTCCATATCCGTGGAACTTAAGAATAAGTATTCCGTCCTCTGCCTGTAAGTTCAGAATCATTATATGAATAATGATGGGGTGACACTATTCTCGTATCATTTACTAAAAATAGGCAAAATGAGATCTCCTCACTTAGGAATAACTGATCAAATTGAATTGGTTCATCATCTGATAGGAGTGTTGAGTGAATTAGTGAATAGGATGACTTGTTCCCCGTTGAAAGATAACTAAAGTGAAGAGTGATGATTTAAGACCTATTTTCAAAGTACTTGGAGATAACACAAGATTAGACACCAAGAGGAAGTAAGTGTAAATCTCTTCAAATTCTAACGAATCAGAGATGAATTTGAGAAGGTTTTTTTAACCTTCTAGCTGGGAAAGTTGCAGAGTGTTTTTTATGTTGCTTTTGCCGAGCAGAATCATCTGTACAGTAAATCCCCAACACCTGTAACAATGGGGATTCAGTAGATGGAAATATAACTAATAAAGTTCTTAGTAGTATTCTCCCTATCAGTACTGCTGGCTTGAGAGTTTTCCTATTCAGCACAGTCACTGGATAGTCTGATATGAGGAAGTATTTTTCAATGTGTGTGTGTCTGAGTCACTCAGATTGTTGACTTTCTTTATGGTTAGGTCACTGACCTTTTTGAGGTAATGTGGCTACTGCTTCATTACATATTGCAGTTTGAAATGTTTGGCCCTTTAATTATGTCAGGCAGCAAGAAGAATTATTTTCCATTTATTCTTCTGCAGGGAAGTTCTGCTCTGCTTTTATAGCTGATGTGCTTTCATTTTATATTAATAGACTTCAAACCTTTAAATACTTTTTTAGCATGTGGCAGAGTGATCCTAGGGAACTTCAGTGCCTCAAGAGCCATGAAAAAGCTCTAATACTTGTAATCATAGTGTAGTAGAGCCTGTGTCACTGTTATGGTTCCCAGCACAAGGTCACCCCTGAGATTTGCACTGCAAATCACCAGCTGCAACTCATGAAACCCTTATGCTTTATGTTGCTTTCAGGATGGTAATTCTGCAGTTTTTATTGAAGATTCCTAACCCATACTTGTGATGGTTTTGTGGGGAATACACCTTGGAGTAACTAACACTCTGGATGTCCTGAAACAATTTACTTGTAACTGTTCCTTAAAGTATGAATTCTATATGCACATTTGCCGTGTACACTGTTTATTGCTTGCCTTTGAATGTCTGTTTATGGTTACCAGGAATTCTGAGATGGAAAAGATGTGAAAATATGGGCCAAACTCCACCCCATTTATATAACAGCAGTCAAAGTATTAGACTGTGTACCCCATCAGTATTGCTAAGACAAACATGCTGTAGTGTCATGTACCTATAAACACTGCATCTCCAAGAACAGCTGACAGTGTGCAGATTTTCTTGTTTTCTGAAAGACTGACTCCATTCTGAATTAAGGCAAATTGAGGTATTGGTTTCAGATTAAGCCCAAAGTCTGGTTCTAACCTGGTTCAGACTCTAACAGTAGAAGAATGGAATGCTAAGAATGGAGCTCAAAGTGGACTAGAGTTTAAATTACTTTGGAAAAATATTAAACACCTTTTCCTACCGAAACCTTACTGTAATAAACAAGGCAAAAGAATTGCACATCACACAAGGTTAACTAAAGTGCAGTGGTAACTAGACTACTTTTCAGTGATGACGAAAATATATTCATACAGAACTGGTAAATAGCATGGCCAGACTGAAGTGCAACAGTTCATTCTTCCTCTTCCAATTTTAAAGGGAAATAAACTTTTTCTATCAGTATTTAGGTCCCCATTCAGTGGAAGTCTTGTAAGCCATAAGAATACACAGGGTTAAAGCCATGGTTTAACATACTGTTCAGTGAATGGGTTCCTTTATTGAAGGAGTTAATATTAACAATGTGAGATGTCAGAAGAAGCTTTCCATTTGCTCTTCAGTGGGTACAAGAATTGCATCTGCAGTTGCTTCCTTAGTTGCATGATAGAGCCACATTCTAGGGCTCCTAGAAAGAATGGATGATGACAGGGATGAAATGTCAGAAACACTAGGCACATAGAGTAGTAGGAGTTTTCTCTTTCTTCCACAAGAAGATGCCTACTTTAGTGTGCTACTCAGTTGGGATGGGGAATTTTCAGAGATCAGGAATGTCTTGTCCACAAGTCCCATTAGGAGACCCAAAAGAACAAACATTTGTTTCCAAGTCCTCTATTATACTTCTTCGGTGTGGTTATTGCAGGGATTGTGGTAGTTCAGCTAAAGAAGGAGTTGTTGAAATGGTAAGAGAGAACAGAGCAAATGGGAGGAAAATAGAAAAATTAAGATGAAGATATGTCAGAAGAGAGAAGCGAGCTGGACATAATTAGAGGAAGCAGAGAAACAGAAAATTTAATTAGTCTGTGAATGATATGCACTAAAATAAATGAATTTCAGTGCTTTTTGCTGTGGGGCCTCAGGAGAAAAGTGATGGTTCTATCACATATAAGACTCTTCTTAGAATGTATACATGCAACTTGTATTGCAAAGCCTGTTAGTATCCCAATAATTAATGAATCCTGACTTCCTTTTCCTCTTTTCAAACCTGGATTTTGTGTTATTTCCAGTTGCTTTTCACAGTACTGCCCTTCTCAAATTAATAACTTAAGTTGTAAAGGCAAAGTTGTGTCTATCTATAAAAATTTTGTTAAACTTGTTAAATGACTGATAAAATACAGAAAAGTATGTTGTGAAAGAAAGTATGCTCAAGAATGGAGACAGCTTGGAGTTAACTGGTTATTTTTCACAATAGATACTGCATTTTTAAAGTATTTTCATTTTTCACATGCCTCAGCAGGTAATATAGGATAATTTGATAACTGAAGAATTTATTGGGATAGGCTTTATAGAAAGCTTAGATTCACTTGACCTTTTCTTGTTTGCAGATGAAGAGAAATGAGATTGTTTCATTAGTGTCATAAGATGCTTGGTGATGTATCTGTTCAGGATTAATTTATGACTCCAAGCTTTTATAAGCAAGGATAAGGTGACTGTAGCTTGTTCCTTTTGTTTTGGGGTGTGAAAGTATCTTCCATGTTCTCTTGTGCTATTGATACTGTCGTCTGTATGTTTATTGTTCTTAAAAAGATTCTCTGTTTGATTTGAAAGACGTGTACAGTTCAGGAAAATATTTTTTAGAACCAATATATGTGTCATTTCTGGATAATGACACACAGAGATAGCTATACTTTAGGACTTGTAATAAACCAGCTAGTATACAACACTTTATTATTTGATAGTTGTCTCTAGAGCTGAAGTGCAGTTGATGACCTTTTTTGGTTTTTAAGTCATGTTTATGAAGGGAAGTCTTCACACTGTCTGCTTTGTTTTCCTGTTAATGGTAACGTGGTTCCAATTACTGTCACTGCTTAGGAAAGGACATTTTACATACGTTAGATTTGAAAGAAGACAGATCCACTTGTGCTCCCCTACCCACTGCTTGTCTGTCAGTCATTTTAGTATTCTTTGATGACCATCTCTGCTGTTGCCATTACCATGTCTTTCTATCCTTTGCTCTTCTAACAAAAGCTCCCCTGAGCTGCCCAGTTGCACTGAAGTATGCCTGATGGCCTGCAGGCAGCTTAGTGGAAGTTCCTTTAAGTTCTGAAAAACAGATGGAAAGCCATGTATTTTTCTAGTATCATACCTAGTTTAAAACAACTGCTGGAAGTACATTTATAGCAGTCTTTGGTATGTGAATTTTAATATATTAATAGTTTTTATGTAGCATTCAATTGCTAATAAGGAAATGCAGATTATCTTGTGTGGGATCATCCTTCTTGTCTTTGAAGGGAACGCATCTTTTTTCTAAACAGCAAGCTCAGTATTAGCCAACAGCATACTCTAACAAAATCCGGGGCTGTATTAGCACAGGAGAATAGTCAAGACATCAAGAAATGTCCAGTTTTGGGACATCCAGTACAAGCAACATAATGATAAACTGGAGTGAATGTAGAGGAGAGCCACCAGAATGGTCAGGGCTGGAGCACTTGGGCCAGGAGGAGGGCTGGGGTGGGGGGGGTTGTTGAGCCTGGCCTCTGGGGCTCCTAACAGTAGTATCCCCAATGCCTATGGACAGGTCACTGGGAAGATGGAGCCAGGCCCTTCACAGCAGGGCATGGAAGGGGGATAAGGGAGTGTCAGTTGAAACTGAAGATTCTGACTTGGTATAAAGAAAATCTTTTTCACTACAGGCATTACTGTGACCAGTCTCCATCCTTGAGTTTTCAAGACCCAAGTGGCTAAAGCTTTGAGAAACCTGCTCTGATTTCATAGGTGACCTGGCTCTGAGCAGGATGTTGGACTAGATACCCCTGAAATCCCATCCAACCTCAATTATTTAATAATTGGTTTGCATTTGTATCGAGATCTTATTTTTAAGGCATAATTTCACTGGAGAATAAATGGAATATTATGGAGAGGCAATGTGCTGGCCTCTCATAAGTCATTGCAAACACCAAGACCATCCATTACATTAATTATTAGGGGAAAAGGTAGTTTGCTGTCCCTCATTGCTAACTGTAGGAACATGTCCTTGAAAGATAACAAGGTATGCCTGTACCTTGAACTCTGCTTATCGCGAAATCAAACCTGTTATGTGTGATATAAAGGACATACCAATCATTTGCTACATTATGGCAGTTTGAACCCTAACCTTCTGACCTATTCTACCAGACTCTCAGTGGGGAAAATGGAGGGGGAGTAAGCAGTCTCTGGTGGCACAGCAGTTACCAGCTTTGTCTGATGGTCTCCCAGTTAGCCCTGTCTCAAAAGATTTGTCCCTACCTTCTCATTTCTCTCCCTGTCCTTTTCCAGGAAACTTCAGTGATAACCCTTAATTTTCATTTTTTTTCCCTGCTGTTCATCTATTTTTTATCACCATATAAAACAGCATTTTGAGTGAATTAGAATTTTTGTATTATTGATTTCATAAAAGTTACATTTACAGAATTAAGAACTTAAATATTGGTATGTTTAGTTCTGACACTTTTAAGTAGGCATATGGCATTCCAAACATTTTTCTTCTTCTTGTAGTTGTCTGTAGTTGTAACGCCCTTTAGATTTTATTTGGTAAAAAGAGATAGACATTTAGTTGCCCCTCTTGTCATTTATGTAACTGCTGTTCTGTCAATCATTTCACATTGACTTTTTTCCTCTCTGCATTATTGGAATTAAAAATCACACAGTAATTATCTTTTGTTAAATACATATTTACATCTAAAAGCATCTTAATGGATTTTCTATTAAATCAGAGGAACAGGAGCATATACATCCACAAACAATGAATGCTATTTAGGCTCGGAAGTAATAATCACCCCATGCATAATCACAAGAGACACCTGAAAATATTTATATTGATTTAACTGAATATTTGATTAAATATAACCACTCTGACTGTTGGGAGGGGAGGGTTTTAAGAGACAAATTTTTGTGTTTTATCCAAGAGGAAAAAGCAGTTCCAACAACAATTTCAGAGTCGTTGTGTAACTGTTCACTCCAATCTCTTAATTTGCTTGAGCACTGAGAAACAATGTTTGTAATGTTTGTAGTGCAGTAGTGATAATGTAATAATGTCTATAGCTTCCAAGATCAGATCTGTTCAGGTATGTTTCATCTGCTACAATAGCAATTTATTACAATTATTTTCCAGAAACACAAGTACTATTACTATTAGAGAGTATTTTAATAAAGTAGTAATATCTCTGGAAAAGCTAATACTTGGTTTAAGGAGGTAAATTGTGGAATAATTATCAAAATTGTACAGTAGCTAGAAAAATTTACTAATAAACAGCAGAAAAAAATTATCAAGCCAGACAATTCCAAGTGTATGTTGCAAACTGGAAACTTAGTATAGAGAAATATTAAAAGTCAATGCTTTCATTTTTTAATGTTTAGTATCAGGGAAGTTCCTGGCCTTTTCTTCATTCAGATCTGTTTTGTATTTCTCATATCAAAACCTCTCACAGTTACAATTTGAATTACTTATTTCGTCATTAATCAATATACATTATTGGAGGATAAGTCTCAGTACAATTCCTTGCCTTTTTGTTGATGTAGTACAGAATTCAGTTTCGTCAGCATGGCATTTTTTGCAAGGAATGAAGTAAACCATGAAATGAAAATACTGGTTTGATAACGTTAATGGTTTGGGATGCCATGGGAAGTCAAATAGAGAAAAGTATACACAGAAAATACGACTAAAGATTTAATGAGGTTTTAATAAATGTTCTTTAGATTCTCTGCTGTTGGATTAAAATATGTACAATAGACAAAACCATATTGCATTGCAAGGATCCCTTTCAATCTGTTACTTCAAAGTGATTTTTTTTAATGAATTATTTATTTGTTTGAGCAAAGATGTTGATTAGGCAATGAGAAGTTCAATCATGCTTATTCTTGTGTTCCTCCAGATGTATGATCCACCTCAGTTCAGCGTGTTTCTCATATTTCCAAGATCGGCAACTCTTGTCACTTTATGTGCTGGTGCACACAGATGCAAAAGATAACTTTGAGCAGTGTATTGAGGCTGTGCCAGAAACAATAGAACTTCTTCTGACTTACTTTGGCAAACTAAGCATGCATCGGCAGCACTGAGCTATTGCAGAGTAGCAATCACACCCTGCTTCATTTTTTGTAAAGAGGCATGACGGGAGTTGCTCTTCTTATTTTACAGTTGCCCAAAATAAAGAATGCACTTTAAGTAAGTAAAAGGCTAGATTTGATGCCCATCAGAGCTCCAGGATTGAGAGAAAACCCCCTGGTGAAGTTTTATTTGGAAATTCTCATGACTAAAGTATGACTCCCAAGTCGGGCTTAGCAGAAGCAGTCTCCACTCAGTAGTCTTGAAGCAGTGTCTTGGTGCAGGAGAGAATCTTATGTTTCACAGAGTCAGAGTCAAGTAAAAGGAAGCACAATTGCATAGTCCAGAGACAAAGAAACAAAGACAGACTTATGTCCCTGTCAGTCAGCATGATTCAGCAGATACATTTAAGGCAGACACATCTTTCCTATTGTTCGTTCTTGTAGTCTAGTGTACACTGGGCATTAGTGTAGTTAGGGTAGAAAGAATACATGGGTCCTACATTTTGAAGAACTCCTATTTATTTCATAAGTGATTTTGGGTTTAGGTGTCCTGAAGCTACAAGGAGTGTAAACCAACTGTTTTATCTTGCTGAGTGTGGATGTTTGGAGCTAGCAGTTCCTATAAACTGCAGAACAGTATGTGGAAGTTTTTTCAACAGAATGAGGATCAGAGGCCAATACAAAATAAATGCTTAGAATGCTGCAAAACACAAAAATCTGCTTTGAAGCAAGCAGCTTTAAACAAAGCTTCTAAGCTTTCTCTCTCAGATTTTACTGAACCACATGCAAAAGTACTGTATGTTTAATTACTTGATACAAAGCAAATGTAACATCTGGTAAGAACTTGAACGTTAAATCAAGTTTACCCTTTAGTGTCTAAGCTATATGTTTCTGGATTTTTTTTTAAATTACAACTTGAACCAGGAATATTGTGCTGAAAAAAAATCTCAGCATGTTGTTTGGGAAGAACAAATTTTAAGTGAAAATTATTTCAACCGATTTTTCGTTGCTTAAACAACTTGTAGATGAAGTGCTTCATCTTTTGTTTAATCATTATACTCAGAGCTTTTTTGTCGTTGCTGTTGGAAGTATGTAAATTTGTTGTTATGAAGTGCATTGTTATTTTTGACCAGATTAGAAATAATTTACTATATTTCATAGACATGAATGAAGTAATAAATACTACAAAAAACTGAAAATGCCTATAAAGTTGGTGTAGAAACTTCATAAAATGTGTATTTTTAAATGAATGACATTTCTTACCCATTTTCTAATAAATATTAAAACAGACTTTCATTTTGTGAAACCAGCCGGATACATGACTAATCAGACTTAATCTGAATGCTGCAAAAGCTGAAAAATGAAAGCATTTGAAAACCACTACACTAAGGATCTGAGTTGCTGTATTTTTAGTTATTTAGTGAGTAGCATGTGAACGTGATTCATGGGAAATTTTTGGTTGCTCAGAAATAAGCCAACCAGTTGTTTAGTACCAAGGATCAAAAAGAGAACCAGTGGAAACAAGATCCTTTGAGTACCCATGTTTGAACTGGAGCCTGGCAGTTTGCTGCATGTATGGACAGGGTTTGTGCAGTCTGTGACATGACTGAATTTAATTGAGGCCTATCTAGGCCACTGTTACTCCTTCTGTGACTCCAGCTGGCAAAAAGGAGAGTAAGGAAAATTCAGTTGTGTACTTTTATGCTTAGCTCAGGGCTCTTTGGAAGTGAGGAAGCCTTAACAGGCAGACTCAGTTGCAGGTGAGAAAGTGAAACTGGGGTTTGAACCTCAAATTGCAAGAGGTATGGGTAGGATTTGAGGAAGGATGCCAAACTACGAGGGTGATAGAGGAGTAGAGAGAAATCCAGAATCCAGAGAGATAAGGAATGGAAGCTGAAGATAGGAATGGAAGCTGAATAGACTATGAACATAGGTGAGAAGAAAAACAGATGCCCTGGGAATAAAGAATGAAAATAGAATTGGAATTCAAGAGACGTCTGGGCTGGTGTTGGGACAGAGAGGGAGAAGGGCAGGAACATTAGAGGACCTGTTGGGGCTGGAAGTGGGAGGTTTGCAAGAGGACAAGTTAGGGAGAAAATGTCTGTAGCATTTAGGTTTCTTTGCAAATTTGGCACTGAACCAAAGCACAGACATTTGTACAAACATGAGAGTATATTCTAATTGCTTTAAAGATCGTAGAACTGGAACTGACCCAACTGTGGACTCAGGATGATTTCACAACTTACAGGGGTTTTTTTCCATTTTTAAACTTGAAAATAATTTCTAAAATATATCCCACAAAGCTTTAGGTTGGTATAATCAGGTTTACAAAATTAGAAAGGGTTTGCATTTTGTATAATTTTGGTAGGACTTTCTTTGGAAGATACATTATTTTTATTTACTTGCTTGGCATTCTTTCTTACTAACAAGTTTAATACTAGGATTTGCCACTTACTGAAAGGTTAATTTTACAAATTTATTGTCTTCTAATGTATTTCATCGTTCAATTGCCTTTTTAAGGAATACTGCTGTACATCTCAGGTTTTGTAGAAAGGCAGTTTATAGTTCCTCCCTTTAGTTCCTCCATTGAAAAAAACAGTTGGTTGCCATATTTTCTTCAGTATCCAGACTACATGATTTTGTCTTTAAATCTGTTTGCTCTCATTGTATGCATATTTTGACCAGTTATTATATCATTATCCACTACTTGAAAAACAAGCTCCTCTGATTGAAAACTCTTTCAAACCTTACAAAGGAGAGTTCAAGTCCCTGAGTATTCCCTCTTCTCTTTTACTCTAGAAATAATTTTTTTGATAAATATTGTGTCACTGCTTTAGCAAACTTCAGGCATCATGGACTAGTCAGCCTAATGGCGCAGAGACATAAAGGAATTGAGACGTAATTCTAGATGATTCTTACATGTGGGATTTTTTTCTTTGGCTCAATCTGTAATTTCCCTTTCATTCCCAACCCTCATTCTTCTGTGAGACTAAAAACTCTACTCTTTCATTATATCAGGTTCGCTAGAATTTCTCGATGGAGAAAAATCCTGCAGACCCACATTCCACTGTTCTTTTTTTCTATAATAGTAGTATTAAAGTGTAGGGTGGTTTTGTTTTCTTTTGTTTTCCCTTAGAGACCATCTAGGCAGATAAAAGAATGTATTTCAGCACATTGTGTTACATGACTCTGTACACACATGCACACACACTTGTGCTGAAATAGTAGCCAAGAAAGCAGAGATACTATCAGGCCAAGTAAAAGCAAATGTGACAAAGAAACTCTGAATGGTGCTATGGTGGAGGAATTACTAGTGAGATCAACAGTGTAGTAAGGTTAAAAGAAAACTGACCCCTCATAACCTTGCCAGTGCAAAACAGATCACACTCATGTAAGCCACTTCAAATTTCCAAAACAAAGTACAAAATCCATTCTGAAGTTACTGCTCATGACTGGGTTGAGCAGCATGCTCTGGAAGCACACAGTTGATTGAGCAGAATCATCAGAGAACTACAGACTTAACCAAGTATAGGAAGTAGGTACAGAGAAGTATGGATTGCCTCTGTTCATGCGTGTTTCCTGCATGTAAGCTCAGTGCAGTACAGATCACTAGAGCACAGGGTGGCTGAAGGTCTGAGGCTGTGTACAGGAAGGCACTGCCGTTTGTTTGTGTTGAGGCAGAAGGTGCGAATTTGTTGTTGAGAGTCAATAAATATAACCAATAATTAAATTTAATTTGTGTGTGTCATCGCATCTCTGGCTGAATGACGTGTATCTTCATGAAGACTTAACTCATTTTGGAACAAAGCATTCTTCCCAGGATTGTAAACAGTGTGTATACCAGAACAGATTTGAAGTCATGTCTGCAGCCAATCATGTACAAAGTGTGGAGAATTCTAGAGTGCTGAAATTTTTTTTGTGTGGTAAAATGAAAACAGGAACATACAGTTAGGAAACAGTGATGAAATACTTACAAGTATCAGCACTTAAAAATCATCCCCAAGCAAAAATGACTGGAGTAGTCAATAGGTAACTGGCATTTAGCAGCTTGAGTGAAGTAACTCTGTTTGAGAGCAAATGTCATAGTATTAAAAAAAGAAAATTGTTTTTAGAAGAAAAACTTTCCATGAGCTCAGTAAGCAGAACTTCCAAGTTCTGCTCGTGCAGCCAGCGAGGAAACAATCTTATTCATGCATTGTACTACTTACACAAACATGGATGTCTACACTGATTGTCAGGGGCATCATAATGACACCTGTTGGTTCTGTTCAAATTAATTCCAGTGAAAATTGCTTCCTCTTTGTGCTTTAGAAACATTCCTACATCTGAAGTCCTCAGGGAAAATATTTGAAGTAATCCCCTTGTTTTTGTTAAACACTCTGCATCCCACCTAAAGATTAGGTGCTAAATAGGATGGAATTGTGTTGCAACTGTTATTTGACAGGTGACAGCTAACACAACAGCCTTGCTGGGTTAGAGTAAGGGTTAGTCTGGCAATGCTACAACTTGTTGTGAAGTGGCTTCAGTGTGAGAAGTACCATCTTGCATTTAATGGTTCTCAAAGGACTTCTCTGCTGCAAGTTGTTCAGTATTCTCTCAGATAAGTGTTAATCTTTAGCATCCACAGCATCTTATGGTAAGGAACTCCACAGCTTTCATGTATGAAGAACGATTTATATTTGTTCTCATTCTGCATCATAAGATGACTTCTCGTTCATCTATTGGAAAATACAGTTGATTCCTATCTTCATTCTCCATGCAGTTCATGATGTGACAGGCCCCTTATTTCTTCCTTTTCGTTAAACCATCTCTTTTTGAAGCTGTAGAGTCCTAGCTTGCTTAAGTGATTTATTCCACACAGTGCAATTGTCTAAGTGTGTGATGTTGCTGGATGTCAAAGGTAATCATTCCTGCTCTTCTCTGATGCTCTTACACTTCTTTTCCTTGTAAGGTGAGGTACTAGAGTGGTTGTCAGCATTCAGTAATGCAGTAATGTTATTGCAGAGTGACACAGTGAGTTCTGTATTATTTATTTATTTCACAGTAATTTCCAAAATGTTTGTTTTGACCATTGTTTAAAACTGAACCAAAGTTTTAATGGTTTTATCAATTATAATAAATCCCAGTATCTCACTTATGAATGAAAACAGTCAGCTAGGAGTTCATCATTTTCTGTATATGCTCAGGAGCATTTTTAAAACCTGTGATTTATTTTGCATATATCTGTTTTGAATTTCGTATGTTATTTAATGCTAAGTTCCATTAGATTTTCTCCTGTTCTTCACATAACCTGAATTTTCAACTATCTAATAATACCTGAATTTTCAAGTATCTAATAATATAGTGTTCCATCAGCAAACTTCTTTATGCCTCATTTTTGAGATTGCCTGATAAGTAGAATGAATGAAAAAGATAGATGAAGGCCACTTCTAAGTGGAATATTATTTGTCACTTACAATTACCTTTTAGTGATTTTCTCAAAATTGTAGTTCATTTCTGCTTTTTGAGAAGGATCTGTGATTCTGAGCGACTGTGGAAATAAATACACCGTAGTGGTCTGACTTCTCTTCATATCCTTGGGATGGAAAAAAGCAGTGTAGCTGATACCCATGATACCTCAAAGGATGCACCATTGATATCACTGATGTCTAATACCACTTCTCCCTATCACACATAACACATGGTGGTGAAGAGGGGAGACATTTCCTTAGTGCCTCTCCCCTGAAAAGACTTCAGTGCATACATTTGTGTACCAAGAAAATTGATTTATCACTTTAAAAATAAGGAAAAGAAGGTATACTTCAAGGTCCTTGCATTTGATTCTGCATTAGCAACATATTTAGAAAAGCCATTGACAGAGTTTTCCACCTACTGTGTTGTGTTGTCATTATAATACTGAGTTTTCCTAATGATGTTTCAAATATAGGCTGCAATAGTTACACAGATAACCATACTAATAAGCTCTTCAAAATACTGTCTTAATTTTTGAAATTTATACCTGTAATGAACAGAACTAGGATATATTCTAATTTTGCTTATTTTTGAATCATCAAGACTTATTTTTTCATTTTTCTTTTAGGTATAGACAAATGCAGCTTGGCACAGAAAGCAAAGTAGCTGAACTTCTTCACCAAAGTAAGTTAAAGTCCTTTGAAACTGAGCATGTTCAACTCATGCAGCAAGAAACAGCTAAGAATCTTTCGCAGTGCCAAATGGAATGTGAGAAATACCAGAGAAAGCTGGAGGTATGTTATATGAAGAGACACTTTACAGGGCATTACATAGTTGTTTTTCAATTAGAAAGTAAAGTGGAAAAGCTTGAGGAAAAAGTAACAACATGGCATGACCCAGTTAGTATCTCCAGCAAATTCTGCAGAAGCCGGATCAAATGCCAAAGTTTACTACTTTTGATCAGTTTAATGGAACACAAGGCTATGGGGAGGGGAAAAAAGCAAACAATCTCTCATGGAAAGATGTTAAAGACAGTACCTCATTCATGTGGGGTATATTTATCTGCTTGTGTCACAAAGCTGCTTATGTCAGTCTGTGTGAGAATTGTAGGGACAGAAGACAGTTTCACCAGAACAAGTACGATGAATTCAGTGTCATAATTTGCAACTAGGATCTGTAATAGCAATGTTACATAATAAAATAATTTTTATTGATGCACAATTCTGGAATAAATTTTTACAGCTAAAAAAGTCAAGGAGAGCATTGTGTACGGCATTGAAAAGACCTAACCTTGCTAGTCCTAGTGTGGTAGGTTACCTTGGTGGGGTGCCAGACCCAGTCACTCATTCCTCCTCCTGAAGAGAATGGGGGTGGGGTAAATAAGCTTATAAAGAGCATGGGTTGGTATAAGGATAGGGAGATCACTTGCCAATTACCACCATGGGCAAAACAGATTTGACCTGGGGAAAACTAATTTCACTTATTACCAATTCACATAGGTTTGGATGGTGAGAAGCAAAGACAAAAAGTAAAACATCTTTCCCCACCTCTTTCTGTTTTAACTTCCCTCCTTCATTTCTGGCTCTTGTACCTCTCCCTTCCAGAGCAGTGCAGGGAGGAATGGGGAACAGGGGTTTGAGTCAGTCCGTAACAGCTCCTCTGTGGTGGTGTTTTCTCCTCACACTTTTTTATCTTGCTCCAGTGTGGATCCTCAATGGCCTGCTGCTTCATGCAGGAGAAAATCTCCTATTTGGGGTCTCCACAGGTTGCAGTGCCTTCTGGGGATGTCCACCTGCTGCAGCATAGGGTCCTCTATAGGTTGCAGTGCTTCTGCTTTGGTGTGGTCTTTCATGGTCTGCAGGCAGGAAACCTGCTTCACCATGGGCTGCAAGGGGGTCTCTGCTCTGGCACCTGGAGCACCACCTCCCCTCCTTCTCTCACCTGCATGTCGGCACCATGGCTCTCTCTCATCTTTTTTTCCCTCACTCCTCACTGCCATGCAGCACTTTTGTCCTTTATTAAATACAGTTTCCTTGAGGTGCAGCCCCCTTGGCTGAGGGACACCGCCTGGGCACCTGCAGCTAATGCACCTGTTTATGTGGGCTTTAACCATTTTATTATCTTTCAAACATACATATCATACCCTTTCTCGCTTATTTGAGTCTTGGAAATACAAGTTTTCCACAGAGAAAGCCTACTTTAAAAGAAAATTTCTTCACCTGTCCAAAGTTAGTCCCAAAATCGTATCACAGAGTCCTGTTTATGAGATTTAAATTAGATTGGCAATGTATGTTTCAAACAAATGTCAGGATACAAACTGGACAGGACAGGAGAAAGTGACACCTATAGGAGCCTTTGTTTTTTGGGGCGGGATGCCAGTCTTCAGGTCTCCACATTTCTAGTGCTGAACTTGCCTAAGTTGTTTATGAAAAGGAACTATAGAGTGGAAACTGAATTAGAGTGTTTCAGATAGACTGTAATTTCTTGTTTTGTCCAAATTGGGACATTCAGATCCCAGCTGATGAGGTTAGTTGTGGTCACAAGCACTGGGAGTGCCAGTTTCGCTAAACTTTGAGGTTACTAAACAGATTTTTAATTGCACAGGCATGTCTAAACTTGGAGAATGTAGTTCAGTTTGAGTTATATTTTCATCTTCTTTGTGGAAATTTTTTGATCTGATAATAACTCATATTTGGCATTCAATTCTACTAACACTTTTGGCACATCTTTTTCTCTTTAGAGAGACACTTTTAAATTCTTTCATTAAGAAATATGCACTTAAGTGCTTTTTCATTAAGAAATATTCTTGCAGAATTTAAATATTTGATGTTTGAAGGTTTAACTTTTGTTCCTTTTAAATCGCTTATTGGGGTTTTTTAATTTTCTTTCTTATATATAGCATTATTGTACTAAGGTTTTTTCCTTACCCTTACAGGACATTGATCTTTATTAAGAGTGTATGCACTAGTATCTTATAGATCAGCTACAGCTTTCTGGACTAACTTTTGCTTTTATTTAGAGTAGTTTCTCTTGCTAAACTAGCAAACAAATGGTTTATATGTTGCCCAGTTTTAACCTATACATTTATTTCTTCTGTGACACAAGACTGAACTTTTTATATTCAAGTGGCTTGTTTCTCTAAGCATTGTGTATTCTTTTCATGGTTTTGACAGTGACTCTGGTATTACTGCTCTGCACACTTTGCATATATTTCTGTATCTCAAAATCTATATTCATTTGTCATTCTGAATGTTTGTGCTTTTTACTTAGGAAGTTAGTATGAAATTTAACAACAGTACCACTTGGTTATTACTTTATCTCTTTTGGTGGGATGTTTTCTGCAAAATTTGTAGATTGCTACTTTACATACCAGGATTTTCTTATTTCAGTTTGCTGTGTATTTTTTTGGTCAATGTTGTTTCCTATTATCAATCACTATATCAAACTTAAATTATTATACAGGCCTTTATAGCTTTTACTTTTGAATAGGAGAGTTTTTGTTTAAGCTTAGTGGATGAAGTATTTACATTAGTTTAGAATGTTGATGGTATATAACCTTTTATTAATAAGTAAGTAATAAGGCTGGTATAGGTTTAATGGCAAATTTTTATATTTGCATTCTGCAAAGGAATCTTCATAAATTGATGACTGAATTGGGAATCTAGTTAAAGCAACAAAGAATATTGCATTTAAACTATTGTGAATGTTGTATGTGAATTTTTTTTAGTTGTTACCTGGCTTTTCCTAAGTTTCCTTTAAAATTCTTGTAGTTTTTCAGACAGCTTCTTAGAATTACTAAGGCCTCAGCAGGTAGGCCTAAGACCTGAGAGTTCAATCTGTGCAAGATAATATTATTGAAAGAATAACTGCTTTTTAAAGTATTTTAATCTTTGCAGTGCAAAACTTATATCAGATATTTAATATCATACTGCTACACATTTTACATGTATTATATTTTGCCTCTTTCAAAAACAGCTGTAATGCTGAATCCCTGACCTTTCCGTTATTCATTCTCACAGGTGCTTACGAAGGAATTTTATAGTCTTCAGTCTTCTAGTGAAACCCGCATTATTGAGCTTCAAACACAGAATTCTGAGTTTCAAGCAAGACTAGATACTTACGAAAAACTTGAAAAAGAGCTTGATGAGATAATACTGCAGACAGCAGAAAGTAAGTTCTGTCACAAATTATGGTTTATCTGTAGGTGTTTCTGGCATTACGATCTTTTTTCTCATGGCACTTGGAAGGTATTACAGTGCCTGTCATTCTTCTTCATTATGCCTGACAAGTAAAAGGCAATAATTATTTTGATAGAAAATATTAATGGCAGGTTTCTAAATGTACCTGTAAATGTGTATCAAACATCCATACGTCTAAGTTTGTGCTTGTTGAAAATCATCTCAGTATTCTGTCATTTCTCTTTTCCTTATTCTACTAATCCATTGTAATTAGATACAGTCTTCAGGATTCTTCTATTATTTAAGAACATTTTAAATGTCAGGAAGCCCTCTTTGTTGATAGGCAAATACAGGGTTTTATATTTCAGTACAGTGATTAATGTGAATTTTATAACTAATTGGAAGGGGGAAAAAAACTCTTCCTTCTGTTGAATTAATAATAATTAGACATTAAGTAGTTGCTTGTGGCAGCTCAGTCTAATCCAAGTACTAAATCATGGATTAAATTCAGACCTGATTACTCCTGAAAATTTTTGTCTCTCATTAGCCAAAATTAAAATGTTCTCAAACACAGCACAATTTGTATAAAATCTCTATTCATTTGGTTCTCAGCCTAAATCAATCCACAAAGCATGTAATTTCTAATTTGAAACTATGACACTAATCTTGAAATATTTTAGCCCGTGCTTAAACAGAGTAGGACATTCTAAGATTTCTCACTAACTCAACTGTCTTCTTCTCTTTTTCTCTTTCTTTCCTCCTTCAAAAAATAGTCGCAATTTATAAAGTATTCCAGATAGAAGATTACTGCATAAACTTTAAATATAAACAGTAGTGTATAGCAAAGTGTGCATTACCAAGATGCAGTGATGTTAGGGTATCTTTAGTAACCAGACTGCACATGCTTTATTAATTTTAGGCACTGCAGCTTTTACTTAGAATGACCTCGCTTCCCAAAGTTTCCAGTCTGACCATAAGCATGTTTGCTGTATACACTCTTCTGTTTTAGTCAGTAACATGTTTTTTGAAGTCTGTATATATATAAACTTGCCTGAGGAGTATTTATGTATTAGCACAGAGTTTTTGGACCTTACCTTCATTTTCTCCAAGGGGAAGGTAGAGTTCAGAACACTGGGTTTTGTTTACACTGGTTTACATTTTCTTACGCATCTTGGGACAGCAGTGAAGTTTTTTACCAGATCATTCTTAACTTCTTCTTAAATATCTATTTTAATTACGATTTGTATTCTGTGCTACAGAATGGTAAAGAAAGGGAAGTTTCCAAATGAACTGTTCTTTTAAAATATAATGACTTTATTTTCTGATTTCCTTGGAGAAAAAAAGGAGTTATAGCTTAGTATTATTTCAGTATACTTTCTATTTAATAATGAACTTGCTATTTCAGTGTATTTGATATAGAAAGTTAGGATTAATAGTAATTAAGTCTAGCATCTTAGGAAAAACAGAAAAAAAAGAAGTATAATTTTTTAAAAAACACTTCGAAGGACAAGACAGATATACTTCCTCCTGTGTCTCAAATTATGCTGTGATAGTTAACATGTCATAAATAGCTAAAGGTAGAAAAATAATTGAAAGGAAATGCAATTATTTTTCAAATTGAATGCGTAATGGAAATACTTCAGTCTGTCTTTTGGGGAATATAATTTAGACTGAAGCATTGTGTGGAAGACAGTTAGAGTTTTCTACAAACTTTAGTGATAATAAGGATTAATCTTCTGTCCTGTGGTCACCTCTTTATGCTTAAATACCGTATAATGTTTTTTCTTCATCCTGACTCATGGAGCCTCTGCTGCTTTACAGTATTTAGGGATGTCAGTGGGGGTTGGGTTCTCTGGACTCTCTAATAAACTGTATTTATTTACACAAGTGACATGGCTTTTGTCATATAATATATAAATTTTATGTATGTATATACATATATATAAAAACTTTTCTTTTTTCCTTTGGAAAATATGCATGTGGAAGAGATCACTGAATTTTTACTGTTACTCCCTGATCTTTATGCCTCACTTTATTAATATTGAAATGACATAAAACAGCCTATTCAGGAAGCTATGAAGAATTTATATAGCCACTTCTCACAACACATGAGAGGTTTCCACATGAATAACAATAGTAAATTTCCTTTGCATTTGTCTGTTCTTCCTTTTCAGGGTAAAATCTTCACGTTAGGATATTTTTGTTGTAGACTAATTGTTCGATTTTTCTCGTTTTCTTTGGTTAGTATCTTTCTAAGAAAAAGATTGAACCTCTCTGTATCCTCACAATGACACATCTTTGCTGAGCAGCATAAGAAACTGTCATTAATAAGTGTCCCCTAGCTTGTAACATGTATATTTTACATCACAAAGTCAGGTGAAGAGCCTGGAATGTTTTAAGAGAAGAGAAGCACATACTGATACAAAACATTACTTTGATACCTACAACATTTCCAATTTCTTTTGTGTTTGTCTTCATGGTGTGACATTTACTGGACACGGCTGACAGATCTGAATTTACGGGACAGGATCTTACTGACATTTTTCTGAGATGTGTGACACTGAATATGTAACCAAAAAGAGGGGTATTAACAAAGGCAGGTTCCATTATTCGTCATGTTTTTCTGAACCAGAGCTGTTTACAGCACTGAAGAATTCCTTGTCATATTTAAGACAGGTCTGAAATTCGGTGTCTTTGTAGTGCCACATTAATAAACTTTTTCTGTCATACTTACTGAAATTTCTATATTTTTTTAATATAACTAGATATGTGACTTACCACAGGTGCTCTTGGAGAGGCTATTCTCTTTCTAAATGTGTTTTAAGAATCCTTGTTTAAATGGCATTACAAGGGTATTAGACAAGTGAGAACAAAAGTTAAAGCATTTTGCAGGTTGTTGAGAAATGAAGGTATTTCTGATTTTGAGGCACTTCAGCATTAAGAAAGATGAGTCAGATAGGACTCACATAATTTCCTACATTTGTTTATCCTGTTAACAGCTATTCGATTCATCAGAGCTTTTGTGTGGTGCCTGGGCTGGTGTTCACTTGTTCTCCCTCCTTCTCTCACACCCCTGCCTCTCCCATTTTTTCCTCATTGTCCCCCTTTACCCCTCCACTCTGTCCCCCTCTCTCTGCCCCTGTCTACCTCACACATATACTTCTTTCTTTTTCTTTTCTTTTTTTTTTTTTTCTAGCCCACTTCATCTTACAGGGTAGAGGAAATCTGAATTTAATCTTAAAAATAAAAAGTGTTGTAGGTAACTAAAGTGTAGCACTATATTTAATGCTAATGGTGAAAAAAATTGTTCCACTCAAGTCCAGAAGGTTACACCAACTGAAAATTTAGCTTCTAGAAAAATGTTTTTGTATGTTGAGTTGTAAATAGAATTGCTTAGAAGTTTTTAAGTTCTGACACTGTTCTTCAACAGCACCTTTCTGCAATTTTTTACAGTGGAAGATGAAACTGAAGCTGAAAGGGTTCTCTTCTCATATGGATATGGTGCTAATGTTCCTACAACAGCCAAAAGACGACTAAAGCAAAGGTAAAAAAAAAGTACCTCATTAATTTACTTGTTCAAGATAAACTAAATGAAGATGCGTTATGTTTTGTCTTAGAATCCAGCCAGTTTGATTAACATAAAGAGGTTTTTTGAATGACTTAAGTATGCAGGAATAGATTGAGGACAAGGACCTGTTAATGTGGTTAATACATATGAATGAGCATATACATATTTTTCTAGGTCATTTTAAGATCTCTTCTCATTGACTTTCAGAAAGATTAATTATAATTGTATAAAACTAAGCAGCTGTTAAAACAGATTAGTTACATTGTTTACATTTATGTAAGAGGATATGCATTATTAATACCCTAAAAATCATTGTATTTAATGGTAAGAAAAACATATCTGTCAGGATATTAACAAGGACAATGGTTCAGAGCATCACTATTTTACCTTCACTAATACAGGATCTGATTCCACTTGCATTTTTTTAGTTTGCTGTGGTTTGGCTGATTTGAAAATTTGATCAATATATTAAAATGGTGCATAAGTTAAAAACATACCTCTTGATCATAGTAATTTTGGACTAATGAATTTATATTATGTATTGTCTTTAAGAAATAAGAGTGACATTTGAATGGCTCATTGTGAGCCTGTGTGTTGTGGCTATGACTCACTTCTCTCACGCAACTAACAACAGAGTGAGAGGAAATGACCTCAAGCTGTGCCAGGGGAGGTTTGGGCTGGACAATTTCTTGTTGTCAAGCATTGGAATAGGCTGCCCAGGAAGGTGGTGGAGTCACCATCCCTGGAAGGTACCATCGTCTAGTTGTCAATGTGGTGTTCAGTCTTACGTTGGACTCAATGATCTTGGAGGTCTTCGCCAACCTTAGTGGTTCTATGAAAGTGTGTTTATTTAAAATGCTTTTAAACTGTGACCACAGAATTTGTTGTTCAAAATTAGGATGGTGGTTCTCGTAGGATTAGGTTTATTCCATGCAATTTGCGTCTGCCTACAATTTGATCAAATGCAAATCAGCTGCATAATATGTGCTAGTGGTAGGCTTTGACCAAAATGAGAAACTCCACAATCGTTGGTGGACACACCAAGAAGAGTATGAAGACAGGGTGACCATGTACCACTGCTTCACAGGGTACTTTTCTAGCATTCAGAAGCTGTAATAGGAGTTTTTGTCATTTATAGCTGCTTTTTACTGCAAGTATTATTTTGTTTAGTTGTTTTTGTCTTCTTAACCCCTGTCTTCTCCATAACAAAGGGTATTTAATGTCAAAAGTTACTAATCAGAACTAAGGGCAAATGATGGTCTGTTCATAGTTTCAACACAGATTTATGGGCCACATAGTATTTCTCCTGCCCTATGTATTTGTTTTTCAAGTAAGTGTTGTCGATATGATTGTCAGTCAGGTTAGACCTATTGTGCACTGAGTTACATATTGCTGACAAAGATCTTATGTAGTACTTAACTTTGGCATGGCTTAATTTGCTCTTTTAAGCCTCTTCAGATTGTTTCTACGTAAGATTTCTCTTTATACTGCATAAAATTGAAGAATAAGAAAAGAACGGGGATGAGGAGTGTGCAAAAAGCCTCCATAACCCTGTTGTTTGTCTGGTTTAGAAAACTGTTGAGGGTTCTGTTGCACCATTTCCTAAAGCTTCATTTTATTCCTCTTTTGTCAGTAGTTTGGGCACTTTTCTGAGTTTCTGCTTAGATCCTTCTTTTTCCCCACCTTATTAGATTCAGTTTAGATTATTTACATGTATAAAAACTCTGTTAAATCTCCTTTGAATGCTGAATCTGATGATCAGGCCAGAATTTCAGATATGCTTGGAAGACACTTTCTGAGCTTAGAAGCGGCTCTATCAGAATGACTCATATGCTCCACTCTTGTTCCAAAAGGCATTGGCTAATAAAACTAACTTAATCCTTCATAATAGTGTTGGAGACTTCATAAACTTTCTTTATCTTTTAGAATTAAAAAGATTTTAAAAACCATAAAAGACTTTGTATGTTTTACCTGATGTTTTGATTCCAGGAAAACTGCCATGCAGAAAATGTGTGTGATGCCTTTGGCTGCCAAAGTTTTTAAAAGCAAAAAGTCTGACACCATCCTCTATGTTTAGAGCCATTAAGGAAACAGATAAGTTTTCTGCTCTTTAGGACTGCTTAAGGAAAGAGAATCTATTAAAAATGTGAATCATCTTCTTTCTGGAGTCCACTACCCACTCTTTAATCTCAATATGGGATCCTAAATGAAGAGGTCTTTTAAGTTCACATCATGCACTTCAGTCTCTGAAAGTTTGTACAAAACCCACCTTTTCAAGCAGTGTGGGATCTATACCTCTTTGTCCACTTGCCAGAAACAACTATTTCATTACTTCAGATGTAGGCACTGTACACCCATAGTACTAAGTTAGGCATGCCTAGGAACACTCTGAAGCATCAAGACCAAATGGCCTGTAGTAGCCCATTTCCATAAAACAATTCTCAATGTAGGTTACGCTACCTGTGAACAATGTATTGGCAATGATTTGCTTGCCCATGCTGACTTGTCAGCTATGCCTAGGAACTGCTTGGGAGGTGTTAATGAGAGAATGCAGAACACTACCAGGATGACTCTGGTGGTTTGCTAACAAAGAATTATCACATTCTTGAGCACCGCATAATTTTCTAGTATAGTTGGAATCAAATGTTTCCAGCATAAGATGTCTTTGCGCATCAGTCCCTTTGTCCGTTTGCTTTAAATTTAAACTAGTCAAAAAACATGCTGACAAGTATACTTGAAAGATGTACTTGTGTTATCCTTAAATATTTGCAAATTCAGGTAAAGTTCACTGAATAGTTGTAGCTGGGAAAATTATGATGGGCTGCATTCCTAAAGTTGTCATGGGAAGGTATCCAAGTTTTCCCCTACACTCTAATAGCTGCTAGTCAAAGAAGTGGTTCCTTTCTCTTGTACTAGATGAGATTTTTGCTTGAAAGAATATGTCTATAACACAGATGAAGAATACTGTGACTTCTGCCAAATCTAAAAGTCTATTCCATTTTACTGAGGAAGAGGTGGAGGTTATGACTGGTCAAATTTTCAGATAAATTTGTACACTCAAAGATCTAGATTTATGCACTCTAAGTCTGAGCTTCAGGGTAAATATACTCTCCCTGTCAGTCTGCTTTAGACCACTTACCCTCTCATAGATTCTGTGTCATGGTCAGGAACTGGTTGTGGAGTTACTCAAGAACCACCTAGATGCACTCCTGCACAACGTGCTCTGGAGGTTGGACCAGATGAGCTCTGTGGTCCCTTCCAGCCTTGCCCATTCTGTGATTTGTAAGAGTTTGAAAGACTAGGTTAGATGTCTGCTAGTAGGCTCTGAAGTGCATATTGAATCTTCCCATTGCTGCCTATGGACCTGTGCTCTTGAATGGGTAATAACCTCTTTGATTCTGGACATGAAGCATGCAAGATGTTGAGGATCTGATTTTTTAACTAGGTTGTTTAAGTAACTCAGTAATCCTTTCTCTTCAAAATTAATCTGTGACTCTACGTAAGAATTTATTTAAAACAAAATTGGCGATAACATTTCATGACTTAGCATATTAAATGTCAGACAAAACAATTTTGCCTCTCTTTTGAAAGTGATAAAATACTACATTTTTCAGTGTTTTACTGCAAAACATATATTAATGTGCATTTTTAAACAATTGTTTAACTTAGAATTAAAGTGATTCTGTAAAGTTTCTAGGAAGTAAGTAATCATAATTAGATGAAGCATTTTGAGAGTATTACTGCAGTTGTGTAGTATTAAACAAATTATATAGGTAATTACTTTGTATATTACAACAGCTTAACTGTGTGAATGTTATTTTAGTGCTGTTAAATTTTGTCATATTTTCCCTGTTTTTCTAACTTTGACCACGCAGCATGTTTAACTTTGTTTTCTAAGTTTATATATATTAATATTTAAGCATTGGTGAAAAATTAAGGCAATCAAGTCCTGAAGTATAAATGTGAGAATTTCTTTTGCCTATTTTGGAAAAAATTCAAGTTGATCTTGCTTTTTATTGGCACAGTGTTCACTTGGCAAGAAGATTACTGCAGCTAGAAAAGCAAAATTCGTTGCTTGTGAAAGATCTGGAACATCAGAAGGAACAAGTAACACAGATTTCACAAGAGGTAAATCATTATTACACAAAAATTCAAATCTGTAGAAACATTGCGGAACAGCTGTTCATAAAATGAAATATTTTCTAAACAGTGTTTTTTATCTATTTGATGTTAGAAAAATGGCCTCATAATTAACCAAAACTCCATGATAGAAGTTTTCAAAGAAGTTTATATTGTGTTTTGCAGTTAATATTGAAAGAAGGATTATTTTACAGGCTAAACAAGAATGTGACCCAGACAGACGTTCTGATTTCTGAACAGAAGAGCAGCCAGCCAAGCTAGTTTGTTGTTTGATATTTAATTGTTCAATGAATACATCACTAGTTTTTACACACCTCTTCTCTTAAATCACTTTTGAAGATATTCAACAAACCTCAGCTTGAAATGTCTCAGACTTAGGGCAAACTAATTTTTTTTTAAAAAATTTAAGATTGTCTTTTAGTTTTTATCATAGGAATGAAAGGACAAACAGGTTTGCTCTTAGAGGTTGCCACCATATGGAATTTTTAGGCTTACTACTTCAGGAATGTGGTTAACAGTTTGATTTTTAAAGCCATGGTAACTACAAATCAGAATTATTACATCCAAGTACTGCACAGAGTACAAATACTTGCATTTCTACATATTTTTAATTACATTAATTTTATAAATTTTATATGTATATATGATTATATAGATTATTTCAGTGAAAGATACCTGAATAGGGAAGTTTGGGGTTTTTTTTTTTAATCAATACTACAATTTGTTATGTATTCTTAGGTATATCATAGTAATTTCTATTTGACTAAAACATATTCTGTCAGATTTTACTTGAAGACATCGGTATTCTTCCATATCACCATTCTTTATCTTAAATCTTTCTGGGTTTCACTTCAATACATTCCTTACCCGCAGTAGTTTTATATTTGCTTCTAGATCCCTGATGAAAGATTCAGTATCAGTGACCTTAGTTCAAATTCCTGCAGAGTTCCACAGGAACATCTTCAACTCATTTTTATCCTGCCATTAAATTCTTGATCTTTTATCATATAATTGTATAGTTTAAATCAGAATGCAATACAGTACAAATTTAAATATTGGTTTTTTATATAGTTCAAGTTCTTAAACTTCTCTTTGCTGTCTTTACATAATTTTTACTCCAAGCTATGGTCTTTCTTGATTTCTTTCGTTTACAAACAAACCAGAGACCCTGTAGACTACAGCATGCTTACGTAGCCCATTATTATTCTTTTGACTGACAGTTTGTTCAGTCATCTAGATGAAATCTAGAACATGAATAAAAAGCTGTTGCAAAAGTGATTTTATCAGGTTTTCTTTTGAACTTAGATCAAATACTGCTATTTAAGTGCAGTATTTATGATACAACTTACTCAGCTTTTTAAATGAGGGAGGAATAGACCATAGTAAGTCAATAAGACCACGAACAGAGGCATTGACTCTTATTTCTTTTTTTTAATTAATGGAAGCTGTTACATTAAAACTCTTGAAAATGCAGATTAGGGAGGTGTAGAGAGTGGTGTCATTATTGTAGTGAAAATAGCACACACCTAGAAGAGAAAAGTGAGAAGATAATGTACTAGTTATCGTTGAAGGTGGTGTTATAGTATATATATATACTAGTTATATTGAAGGTGGTGTGTTTCCTTTTTGGTGTGTGTAATAACAGGTTTCGAGTTTATATTAATATGCAGTTGGTAAAAATCAGTAATATCCAATAATAATTTGGTAATAATCAAGTACTTCTGGTTTATAAATTATAAAATTTATAGCAGTAATACCTTTTTTTTGCAGCTTGACAGAGCAAATTCTTTGTTGAACCAAGCGCAACAGCCATACAAATACCTCATTGAAAGTGTGCAACAGAGAGATTCTCAAATAAATCTACAGAAAGAACATATTGCACAACTTGAAAAAGATGTCGGGTAATTAAAATCACTGATTCTTGTTTTATTTTCTCTTAAACTGAAGGTAAAATCACTTATACTTTTATCATTAGAAAAAAAATTATGCTACTGTCCACAAAGTTGAGATGTTAACATTCCATCATTGACCAACTCCAGTCTTCATGCTGGAGCTGTGGCACTTGTGATTTCTCTCATAATGTCAAAAAAAGGGAACTTTAGGTTTGGAAAAGTAGCTATGACAGGTTTAAAGTGAGTTTGGAGTTGAGAAGAGCTCTTAGGAAGTAGAGAACAATTTAGAAGAGTAAAAGGAAAGAATGACACACCAGTTGTACAACAGTAAAAATAAAGAAAGAAAGTCAGAGACAATAGTAGTCCACTAGCAAAGGATATTTCAGCCATGAATAGAGTCTGTTCTGTAGTGGAGATGCTCTGATTGGCTGCCGTATCCATCTGTCAGAGGTCTCTGACCACTGAGCAACTTCCCAGCAGCATACAAGTTTATAAATTATGTTTAACACCTGTTTCCTGGGTAAGCTGTTATAAAATAATACGTCTCTTGATTTTCAAGGAAGTTGGTAGCCAAGTCCCAGAAGAATTAGCATTTTAAGTATTAGGTGTTTATGAGGTGTCCTGGTTTAGGAAAAGCAATTATTAGGAGGCATTATTGTGACTCTATTATGAAGCAATTTCATAAAAAATACAGGGTTTTCCAATTAATCTACTGAAACAATAAAAATAAAAAACAGGATTCACCCTAGCTAATACTTAATCTTACATACTATCTTACATATGTATTTATTCAGAGTGTTTTGATGGTCTGGGATAGTATTTGTTATGCCTTGAGGAATACCTAAAAATGCTTATTATCCAAGCAAATCTAGATATGACTCGATACGTTTATAAATAAACTTAAATATTCATTCATACTTCCTGAGAAGATATCTTTCACTGGGCTTAACTTTGATTCAGTAATAATAGATCTTTTTTTAATTCCAGAGTAATTTTTTAATACTGTCCTAGACTTGTTACATTGTAAGAAACACTTCAAAGACAAATTATACTTTTCCAGGAAATGAAAAATCACAAAGTTCTCTATATACAGTGTCTTACTTTGCAATTGTGAAAAATATCAAAGAATTGGTCACTAGCAAATTAAACTTTTAGACTATGGTAATAATAATGAATTGATTTCATTATTCACAAGGTAGTCCAATAGTCTCTCAAAAGGAAGAAAGAAAGGGAGTAAATAGGTGACATCATTTCTGAAAGTGTATGTTTCATGCATTAAGATATAAAAGAACTTAAATGTGTCATTAACATTGTTTTGAGTTAAATGGCTCATTGCGAATAATCTGTATGCCCAAATATCCTTCCTAATTTTACCCTACGAATTAAGGTACCTAAATTAGAGACTTAGGTCAACTTTCCTTTAAAGGTACATGGAGGAAGTGACATCTCCAAGAAGTAATTCAGATTTTGGGTGGAGTGAGTAATTTCCTAGAGATGCCTGTTAGTCTCCATTAACTGTAAAGGAAATTCTTTGCATCTTAAAGTGCCTCAGGTTAAGAAAGAAATGGATCTGGCCCACAGTGTGAGCATTCATGGTAAACATAACACCAGTTCTCTACTGTGGAGAGCTGGGGTGTGCTCACTACTAGTCTGTGTTTCTGTAAAGGAAAGTGTGGCCTGACAAAAAGCTATTATAGCAAAAAAAGTAACACTTACTTTGTACATCAAATATTTTGGTAAGAAGTTTTTTTCCTGTAGTTTCCAATATTTGTTGTAAATTAAAAATAGATTTTATTCCACTATCACAAGTTTTCCTAGTTTCATAGGCCAGAGAAATTCTTGGGAACAGCCTAATGTCTTAGGGCTTTTGATGCATATTAGTAGTCCCTAATTTTGCTATTCATAACTCCACTAAAACAAAGGTCCTGATTGGTTAGTTGATATTCCCTGGCACACATGAGAAATCATAATCTGGGATAAAATTGATAATGTTGGTCCTTTGCTTTCCCATAAGTGAGAGGAAAGTTAGAGGAAGGGATTTCTAACCAGAGAACCATTATGTTCAAGAAATTTTTGTCATGAAGATAACCTTTTGGAGTCTGCTGATGACACTTTTAAATTAAAATATCCCTTAGGTGATTTCAGATTACTCCCAGCTATTCCAGAACTGAATCAGAATGGGATTTAAGTAAATTAATGATAATCCCTACCAAATACATGCCAAGTGAAGCTCTGCTGGATCAAAAGATTTAGCCCACTATTCCTATCCCTCTTAGTTTATTAAACAGCATTTTGTTGGTTTGTGTGTGGAATATTTTTGAGAGGATGAGTTCAGTGAATTAATGCTCCTCAAGGAGAGCCCTAAATTTTGCAGATAACGTTGGTGCTATTAGAAAAGTATTAGTGAAAACACTAAACATAGTTTATGAAGCTTGGTTTCTCTGTATCTCAGAGCTGAGGGAAAAATTTAATATTTGTAAAACCATTTCAAAATGAAATGGTTTTTTAAACCAGTACCTACAATTAATAGTTAATACTGCAATTCTGCAGCAGCCTCTAAACTGAGGTTTAATTTGTTCTACAGTTACACAAGGTACATTATTTTTTAAAACTTTATATACAATAATGCATTCATTTTATTTCTAAACAGAAATTTCACAAGAACCAGCTAAAAGAAAAATAGTGCTTGAATTCTTGTTTTCAGACAGACCTTTAAAAATACTAGTGATTTTTGGATACTTTTTTTTTTTTTAATCTCATATTTGAGTACTAGATTGTAGATAAATTAATGTAGTGTTGATATGCCTGCACCCTGAGAATCAAGACTGAATACTTAATTTATCCTTACAGCTGCTGTATGCTTGATCATCATTTTCCTTCCTTCTTGGTTAGTGTGCAGATTCAGTGGTGGAGGGGTGTTCTTTTCGTGTTGTGTTTTTATCTCATCTGCTCAGCAAGAGAAATGGTTCTGCATTATGTAAATCATGGATTCCCCAAGCAGAGCAGGCACATCTGTGTTATCAGTGCCGGTGTTCTCTATCACCTCCCACTTAACTTGAGTGTGGAGGGATCAGCAAGGACTTTCTTGCAAGTGAATGTACTTTTTTAGTCTTAATCCGTAATTGCCTTCTGGACACAGTGATCACGGCCAATAATCTTTTTAAAACATACTCCTGGGGTGATTAGGTTCCAGCAGATTTCCCAGGATGATGAGTCAGTACTTTCTTGCAACCTATAAATGTTGTGCAGCAACCTGCAGCACTTTGTATTTCCATGTATTGAGAAGTTTGTTGGTTGCTGCTGGATATGAGTTTGATTCTGTGACGAAATAGACTGTTGTTGAATCAGCACAAGAGGAAGACAAGTAGGAGGAAGGCTATCTATGACAGAAATCTCATTTTGGATGTTCTTGGGCCATATCTTTATAATTCTTTTCATAAAACGGCCTAAAATCACTTGTATAATGGTCCCTTAACAGGCAACAGATGTATTCAGGATTCTTCACACTCATAATTCTATTAAAGTGTCATTTCTGACAGCAGTTATTTCTGCAAGAGGAATGGGAAAGATTCAGGCAGATCATTTTAATACAATATTTTTGACAAGTCCTGCAGATCCATCTAGGTTTCTTTCCAGCATGGTCTTCAAAGTCCAGTTTGACTAGAGCAGCTTACCTGCCTTCATTCTTAAGTGTCACACCTCTAGAGCTAAGGCTGTCTTTCAGAGCCTTCATATCAAAATGTCTTGCTGATTTGGAAGGACTGTTCAAGTGGTGCTCAAAGTTGCCTGTGTCAGTAGCTGTGAGACTGAATCACAGAGCGGTTTGGATTGGAAGGGACCTTTAAAGATTATCTAGTTCCACCCCCCTACCATGGGTCAGGATGGCTTCCACTAGATCAGGTTGCTCAAAGCCCCATCCAGCTTCTCACTGAAAGGAGAGAAACAGTCAGAATACTTACCAGACAAAATTAAAGTCTTAAAGTAGTATATTCCAGCAAAGTTGGAGATGCTTTGTTGGTTTGATGAGAAGTGTGCCTGTTCTGGACATCTCTCACATAGCCCTGTGGGTCTTTAGCCATGCCTTCATACGAGCTGCAAGAGCTGTTATGGTTGGGGTAAATGCTTTGCTGAGCAGCTACCACTGCTGTGATTTGCATGAACAACTTAGGGACCCACCACCAGCTTACTAAAAGTGTGCTGATACTACTGTTTAGGTTCAAGTGTGAATGCACAAGCATATTACCACTCAAAGATAGAAGGAGAGGCCCTTTAGGGGTAATGGAGGCTCTGACAGGTGTTGCCTACATACAGTGTTCACTACCACTCTCATTCCCATCCCCTTAGGATTCTCCCCGGCAGGCCATGGGCTGTGCTGGCACTTGGCCTCAAAGAGAACTTGGCTCTGAGAGCAGAACGCTTCGTGTGCTTGTGAACTGAGGCATACACCTGCAGATACGTTTCGGATACAAAACCTCTGGTCTTGGGTGACAGGGCATGTGCAGGGTGAATTTATAGGTGGTCTGCATATCTCAAAATACTCTGTTAAGTAACTTCTTATTTATATTAGACCACATAGCACTCTCATTAATAAAAGTAAATAGTAATGGTTAGTAAGAGCAGTGCTATGTGTGAGGATGACTCCTTGCTGCTATAAAGAAATCTCTCTAGCATACAGTTTTTCAGCCAGAAATGAAAATATCACATTTAGCATTCCTTTTGAAAAGAAATGCTTGTAACTATGTCATGCTGTGGGAAAACAAATCTCTGAGTTTCATTCTTATGTGTAGTGAAGTAATTGTAGTTTTAGTACATAATTTTCTGCTAAAAACATCTAGGTGTATAAATAACTGGAGATGTTAAAAGGACTTCATTCATAAAGAGAGGGCATTTATTTTAAATGCAGTTACTCAAATTTCTTAGTACCAGTGGCTGGTTTTAAAAGAGGTTCCCTTACCCAAAAGCACTCCTTAAAAGCCTTAACTGTGCGGCAAATCCAGAAGCCATATGAGGATTTTGCTCACTAAGAAGCTTTGTACTGAAATGTTCCTTACCTAAACATTTTGGGTTCTCTAATTGCCATCCAAACATAAAGCTCAGCGTAGAGTGTTAGATGAGTTTTTCCCATTAAAGAATGGGCAATGAGCTTTTTATGAGAACATTACCGTTCTGTGAAATATGCATTATCTATTCCAAAAGTACTGCAACTTACCTGAGAAATGCTCCAAGCAAAATTTGTAGAAATATGTCCTTTTCTATACATTTTCTGATCTGTAATACAACTTCTAACTAGTTGTTTTTGGGGTTTTTTTACAATTTGAAAAACTAATTTTAATTTGGACACTTCGATATGTTTTTAAGCCTCCTGAAGCATTCCAATTAAAATCATTAAGCAATACTCTCCTAAATCTGTTTAAAAATCTGAGCTGTGGTTATTTAGCTGTACAATGAGAGATCACTGATTTGTCATGTATTTGCTCTTGTGAAAAACTTTTATTTGCAAAATGTCTTCAACCTCCCTAACTGTGTGACTTAAGAACAAAATTTGACCTAGACTAATAAATAACTGCCTGCTTTGAGCTATTCATCTGCCTGTAAATTGCAGGCAAGGGATAGCTTCACTCTATGGCTATATTATATATTCAGTTATATGTACAAAACCTTTACATTTACTATTTGTATTTGGTTTTTTCAGTGGTAATATTGTATCTGAATATAAGATGCAAAAAAAATTTCAATATTGGACTATTCAACTTCATTCTGTAAGGGTAAATTAGCAGAAAGGCACAATCCTTATTTGTTACAGCATCTGGAGTAAAGAGTTTACTAAAAAAGGAATGTATATGTTTTTTCAAACTGAATAGACGTAATAATAAAATCCAGTACTATATAAACCCATGTTTATTTTGTGTGTCCAGCATAAACATATTATTCAGAATATCTAATTATAGAAGCTTCTGAACATGATAGTAACTAGTATATTTACACTTACATATTAAGATGATTTCATTGCCCTAGTTGAAAAGAGCTTATAAGGCTGAAGTTTATAAGTATCCATTCTTCAGAAAAATCATGTCACCTAAAAATGTCTTACATACAATATCCAAGCTACCTTGGCTTTAGATCCTGCGTGAAGCAAGACAAAACAAGCCAGTGGTTGCTATGAGCAATGTGTGTGTATATGACAAGTGTATTTTATGGTAAGCCCTGCATTCCTGGTACCTGGATTCATACCTGGCTAGGCTTTAAAAGCATGATGGAATGAATCTGGATGTCCTCCCAGACAATTTGGTTTCTTCTGGAAAAGCACAGAGAAAAAGCAGGACCTGCACTGCTTTTCAGTTAGTTCTCTAACCTGGACTTTTGGGGCCACAGTTACATGACACTCACAAAGGGCACCTTCTTCATTCTCAGGGTGAGGCCATCAGTGACCAGGACTGTGGAGCACGTCATGGTCCTGTCTTTTTAGATGAAAGTTACAACCCTTGAGCTCCAGTGCGAGAAGCTTGTTTGCCTAGACTCATAGTGGTTTCAGAATCATGGCAAGACACTTGAGGCACTCCATCACCAAATGGAGCACGCTCATCCTTGCCTTCAGCTGTAGGTCTCCACTGTACATGGTAAATCAAGTTATTTTGGTGATCCATGTGAAGTGTAACCTTTAAAAATACTCCAGCGTCCATCCAGATCAATGAAGGGACCTTATGTGGTGACAAATTGTCTAGTACCAACAGAAAGAGTAGGTTACCAAGATGTGGTGAGGGAAGGATGATCCTTCAACAGCAGTTCTCACTTAGGTCAGCTAAAGGAAATTGTAAAGTTGCTCTCTGATTTGTTACACTGCCAATTAAAACTGGACTAGGTTAAACTACTCTTTGGTGAGAGTGTAAGGCAGGTTAAAGCTAGAACCTCTTTGCTGATATACAAGACGCTGGTTCGGAACATTTTAAAACCAGGGGCTGAAATGGTCAGTCTTGTTCCCAAGATGGAACTTCTGAAGGTATTTCTGCTTAACCTTGCCGTATATTATCATTCTGCCTTGTAACTACTTCTTTCTCTGTTAAATGTATATATGCCTCTTGCAGAATTCTTTAGTAAGTACATTAATTACTCCCTTCTATCTACAATGATGGAAAAGCAAAAGTATTGCAAAACTACCAAATCTAAAGTCTGCGCATGCTTTGGTAATTCTATTTAAATATGTACGACAGAAAACACATCAAGTGCTACTGAATGTTGTAGTAGTCTGTGTCCTATATTGGACTATAAACAAAGAAAATTAGAACTGCTCTACATGGATCAGTCATGTCATATTGTTTCAGAAGGTACAACTGGTGTGAGAATTCTGTTCTGTAGATGAAACTGAACCTCAAACATGAACTTCTGGTTCAGTCGTGAACACTGATGTTTGTGCTTATTCAGTACACTGCTTGAGTCATGGAGAAACTTGTATGATTGCTTCTCAAATAAGTTTGCGAGCCTCTAGAAGGATTAGTTTATGTTCTTAGGAAATACAGAAATCCAAGAAAAAGTGACATGTAAGTTACAACACATGAACCCAAGAAAAAAAAGTACCCAAGGAAAAAAAAGCAATTTCATCATGATTAAAAATGTGACAGAAAATAAAACTCTTGAAAATAATAAAATATTTTTATAGTTTTTCATAAATGTTAGTACTTTCCTTTTAAATAGTTGAAACAACTGAGCAAATTGGCAAAAGCATACATTTTTTTCTGAGAGTTAATGAATGCCTAGAAGGAATTGACAGTCATAACTTACAATACAGGGCTTGCAAGGAACAGCCAGAAAATCTCTGGGGCAAAGGATGATGTTGTTTATTTGAAACAAGCGGATGATACCCGGCCAATTAAAGATTGATTTATTTTGTTGATCATTTTGGGATCAGATACTGGAAATATTAAATAATTTGTGTTTGCAACAAATGTAATTGCCCCATTTATAAAAATTTAATATATCTGCTTTTGAACTCCTGACCTGTTTCCAGTATTACATATTTGCATTCCGTATGCAGAATTGCATTTTTCATAGTTGTTGATTTATGTTACAGTTAATATTGTACAACCCGTTTAGTTAAGTCATGCTAATGGCATATATAACATGTCTTCCAAGAAAATCTCTGTGCCTGTTTAAACAAACTAGATTACATATGACTGTTATGCATGCATTAGTCTGAAATTTAATGTTAGAAACTGATGCTGGGGCTAAATATGAAAATACATTTAATTATTATAGAACTGCTGCCTGGAATCACAATGTATATGCTAAACATTCCAACTTTTCATTTTCTATAACTATGAAAAAAAAGCATTATTAAAGTTAAACTTTGCATTCTACTATAAAATCATGCCTTCTTGCTAAATCAGTTTCCATACTTGGTTCAATGTCCTATGAACAAACTTGATCCCATGCATTATGCTGGAATAAAAAAAATAAAAATAACAAAAATACATTTACAAATTTGGAAGAAACTACACAGCTAAAAGGGGAAGAGCTGGATGTTTTTCTTCCGTGTATAAAAAGAGTTCATACAGTGTGGTACTACTATTGACTAATACAACAAAAATCCACATTTTGATATGGCAGTGTAGATATAAGGAGTCTTACTTTGCTTATAAAATAAACTCATTTTGCCTAGAAGAAACCAAGAAATGATTATAGAAGATTCTGATCATTTAAATTACCCTTCAGAGAAAAAAAAATAAAACAAAAGCATTTTATGAAGGCTTTGAATAGTTTTTCTGTTTGACTAAAATAAGATGATGTGTGTATCAGTACATTTGGGCCCATTTATAAAAATTTCAGTGCTTGAATGTAGAGAAGGATCATTTGATACAATAGTTGAGCAGATTTTTATTGTTGCCAGTATTTAGCTTTAGAAAATGCATGTTTTAGCCAGAATACAAGATTAAAAGAGATTATCTGTTGCTATTACTGCATTTCCTATCCTCTTTTTACCAGTCTTTTAAATAAAGAAAAGACAGCTTTGCTGCGTGTCAAGAATCAAATGGCAGCAGATTTGGAGAGACTTCTAAATGACCGTGAGGTAATCTTCCTCTTTTAGCATTACTACCATAAATGCACTTTTTCGCTACAGGTCCTTAAACCATGGAGAAAAAAATTATTTATTTTGGTTTAATTTGTTGGGGTTTTCTTGTCTGTGTCATTTTCAGCAATACAGGTGACGGTGTCTGTCGGGTCCTGGGGAGGGTCTCAGTTGTACTCTCAGCTGCTAAATTCTCTCTGATGATTTAGTGTCTCTGTTCTTTTTTTCCTTTTGCCTTACAAAGTGTTCGGTGATAGAAAGCATTTAACAAGAATCTAGATAAAGACAATGAAATTGATACACATGTAATCTGTAAGGCCTACATGTGCCACAGTATGCCTCAGGATCTCTCCGTGCTCCCCAATCCTTGCAGCCAAACACTGGACCCAAGCATTGTTCAATTCATTTCCAATACACTCTTTTGAATTCCTTTTCAACTCCAAAATAGGGGTTAGGGAGAGGAAACAATACAATAGTTATGCAGGTTTCCAAGAAGAGTCGGGGTACTTTTTTATGTACTTATGTGAATTTCATCCAAGCAAGGATCAGGGTGCTACTGGACTGGAATACACTCTCAGATCTAAAAGTGTGCAAAACTGTGCCGTTTAGGGAACCCAAAAGGCTCTTGTCAAGATTTTTACCTAAAAAATCTTAAGACACTAATATGGCATGTGAGAGAAAATCTGCAGATTAAATTTTGAAACAAAGGATGAAAATAAACTAAGTTTACTGCAGGAGTCAGAGAATGTGAATAATACCACAGAATTTTCTGAAGCTAAAGAGTACTGAAGGTATAAAACCAAAAGCTGACCTGAGCAGCCACTAAGTATTCTCCCAGAGCTGCTGAATGATTTGGCAAGGATTTGCAGGGAAAATACAACATTAGCAAATCAAGAATTACGAATATGAGGAAAAGCAATGCAAGTTATATATACAGAGTGATGGGACCTAGCTACCCAGTTACCTGTTCAGAAAGTGATCGTAGACGTATATCAATAGTTCTTTGACAACATCTTTCAGATCTCTTACTGCTAAGAGAAAAGATGGGGAGATTCCTTTCAAGGAAGCTACAACTCCCCTAAATTATCCTGTCAGAGGTTGGATTATCAATGATTTTAATACATTATTTTCATGGAAAATTGGCTATCCACCTCCTGAAGTCTCATTCCGTTTGCAAAAGTGATTTCCCTCATCTCCTTTTCATGCTCTTCATCAAATTCCCTTCTTAGGTCAGTAAACCAAAATCCATGTCATTAATTGGTCTAAACTAGTTTGTCTCTCCCAAACACTTAAAAAACTACTTTTTGTTAGAACCAAAACAGAACAGTTTCACTGACAGCTGAGTCCAAGTGGGCCTCAACTTAAATGAAAACTACTAATTCTGTTTGCTGAGTTCCAACCCAAACTAATCTATGATTTAAACATTTCTAGATAGTTTATAAACCTTACCATTATATTCATGCTTTACCATATCCTTATATTAAGGATATGAAAAATACTCTTAAGAAACATGACTTAATTGTATAAACATGTCGTGTTTTTTCCAACATGATAGGCCCTTGGCCTAATTTCAAATTAATTTCTTTCAAAATTTCCTGTTCCTTCTCCGTCTTTTCCAAGCAGGGGTGCTGCCAACTAGTAGTGCTTGCAAAGTAGTCACACCATGGGTGCCTAGTTTTAGTAGTGTCATATCAATGTGTGTGTATTGCAGCTGATTAACAACAGTAAAAAGTGATAAAGGAAAAATTTTACAATGTTTTTTAAGGAAACTGTAACATTTCTAACTTCAAGCTATGCAACATTGTTTACATCCAAACTACCTTAGCCCCTCTAAGTACCCTCATAAACTGTTCCTGATATGCAGCAGTTTGCTTCTTTGAGTCATTTCACCGTTTCAAATTTTTAAACTGTGTCAAACGATCAAGGAAGGCTGGCAGAGGCAGGCTTGATTGAAAAAGAACAGCAAATACTTGAGTCTGAAACAGACGACTTCGATGTTCCTCATACCCTGAATGTTAAGAAATTGAGCAAATATTTCCAAAATTAGTACTGTTTTCTCAAATTTCTTTTCACATCTGTTAAAAATAAGACATATTAGTCATACTGGTTTTGACAAACAGTGATAATGTTTTTTAAAGATACCTCTTCAGAAAAGGATATACATACTGAAAAAGAAACATCAGAAGTTGCATGTTTGAGGGAATAAAATTATGAAATGCCAGTACGATGCACAAAAAACCTCTTAAGAAACAAAACATAAGCTAAAATTGTTTCAGGAAAATATTTGAAAAGAACAAGTAGCTTTTGTGTTTGTGTGGAGATTTAACTTGTGTTACTTCTGTTTATTCCAAATGCAGCCTTTTATTTTTTACTTCTAATGCAAACTTCTTCCAGTAGTTTTACACTTTCTGAATTTCTCTAAAAAGCAATTATCTCATGTGTTGAAACCTTTGTACAGGATAGTGAGTTAGTCTTTGACTATACTTCTTTGCCATCTTAATAAAAGATTTAAATTTGCAGTAACATCACACTTTTCCAGTAATTATCCTTGCTGACAGAAACAAACAATAGAAATTTTCTCACTTTGGGTTAGTAAAGAGTTAACTGCATTTAAACAGTTTGCATTTTTAAATAAAAGTGACATGCAACCTATTAAAACAGATTCATACAATTTGAAAAAAAAAAGATGAATTACGGGTTTATGTGTTTGGTACATGCTATCATGTAACAGGGTTACTATCAGCCTTGTTTAGTCATTGCACATACTAAACTGTCATGTCTTGTTAGGAATTATCTTGTTGCTCTCATGTTTGCAAGTAGAAACACTAGAATTCTTGAACAGATAAACCAAAGATATTCATAGTTACGATAAAATGAAGTTTAGGTATGTTAAAAGTAAGTGCTAAAAGTACAAGCAAAATGCCAAGACAATGTTAATGCTGTCTTCCAGCGACATGTTTCAATAAGTGTACAGTTTTGACTTAAGGTATTCCAGCCTGTGTGGTCTCAGACTGTATTAACTCTTTTTAATGGAATGTTAGAGTTTGAGGGGTTGGGAGTTTTTTTATTTTTATCTCATTGTGATATCAGCTAGATTCATAATGCTGCTTTGGAGGCAATTACAGCATTTTATACACTTTTAAAATAAAGAACTTACATTCATGATTAATCTTCTCTTTTTACAGATTTTAATTTTAGAAGAAGAAAGTTGAAAGTTATACTTTGAATCTTGGAAGAATTTCTGTAGATTCTTACATGACCTCTTTTATTACAGGAAAAAATTACACTAAATGTTAATGTAATAAAATAGTTAATTATTTCAAATTATGTAGACATCTAATTTGATGATGATTCTTATATTTTGCTGTGGGAAATCAAAGTGAAATCTAGTTATTTGATTAAGCAAAGCCTTAAAAGCTTCTGTCCACCAATGAAGGAGAAAAAAGGAAGGTGGGGGGTTTTTTTAGACTATATTCTTGGCCCAAATTCTGAATTGTTTCTTGGCCTGCTGCTTCCTTTTTTTCTGACTTAATTAGTAAATGAATGTGGAAAACTTTTTAATATAGATCACTGAGAATCAGCTGGTAGGATAAAAATTACTGCATTCTTCATGTGGTTAAATGCAAACTTTCCTATTAGAGGGAGTTCAGTGGCATTATCATGAATGGTCAGTATCTGGATGATGCTGAGATCATGTTGTTGGAGGTTCATAATAAAGCCTTCCCAGTGCCCCTGTCTTCTTTGAGTTCTCAGAAGGGCCTGGGGTGCACAGTATTCTGATGCCATTTGTAAACAGCAAGTTAATGCAGCCAAATTTTTCAGTTGATTTTAGAATAAAATATTTTATATGTATTGTCAAGATATTATTACTTAATTGTTTTTCCAGATTCATCAGAAAAGCATAAAACATTGTTTGGAGGAACAATGGGGTCTCCCATTAATAACCTTCCAGTAAATTGTGTGGCGGTTTTTTTAAGAAAGGATATTTCAGATCTCCAGATTAATTTTCATTGACATTATTATTTGTAGTCTGTGTTCTCCTTTTAATCAGCTGAACTTGACACTGTTGACACTCAACCCGAACAACCAAACCCCCACCAACCCCAGCTTGTGGTTTTGATGCTTCCCACTAGCTAATTAACTGCATGACCTGTCCCCATATTTGGAACTTACTGCCCACATGTCTTTGTATAGTCAGAATAGAGGAGAACGAGTAAGAAAGATGTTCCTTCAAAGTATAAATCCAGATGAAATTATGCATCATACCTGAGTTAACCCATTAGCTATAACACTGCCTTACACCTTTGTTCCTGATTCTCCTCCTCCCTCCTCCTGTTGCACCAGCTCTGACACATTTCTAATACTGCAGTAGGACCATTCAGATCAGTAAGCAGAAACCTAACCTAGCCAAAAAAAAACCTACAAAAGTGTATTGCTGTCTGTTAAGTTATCAATCTGAATGACCTTTGGAAAGAGTCCAGCAAATAAAAAAACAATTAAAAATATTTGTAAGTCAGTGTTACTTACCTGTGATAAAGAGGGCATTTTGTGTCCAAAACTGTAGAGTATAGAACTTGAGCTTCTGTGCCATCCTTTATCTGCATCCAAACTTTATCCTTCTGTGCATATAACGGGCATTTATAACGTAAAGGCACTGAAGTGCAGTTTTCTGTTAAATGCTAAAGTTAAGTGGGATGAATTCACTAAATCTTTTTTTGGTGAAGCTCTTGATACATGGTTCCTTTTATCTAGCTTGTTGGTTTGGTTTTTTTCTTTCCAACAGTCAGCCTTGGACTAAAAGAAATATTTACCATGAGCTCTGTGATCCTGGCAATTCCATTGCCTTTCATGCTTGGTGCAGTTGTTAGTATTTTGTAACATCAGAAGTGCAATTCTAGACTTTATCCATTGGCTTTCAAACTTCAGATGAAAACTTGGAAGGGCACTCTGTCAGCACTTAGATGTTTGGCAAGAAGTTTTAGTAATAATTTCCTGAGGTTATATTTAAGAGGTTGTAAATTTGCTATGCTTTGATGCATAGCATTGTATTATTTCTTCAGAAATTTAAGAGGCAGATGTGTCATAATAATGAAAACTAATAATTTGCACAATTAAATCTATTTTAGCTTTTTCAATTCAAACAGAGTGTAGAAACTGAGTTCTAAAATCTTGAAAATTAACTAGCTGGGGTTTATATTTATAATGCGAAGTTCATAATCCACTGGGTTTTGGGGGAGAAAAAACCAAAAACACACAGCAAGTAGAACAAATAGAGACATTCTTTTTATGTTTCAAATAGAAATACTGTAGGAGACCTTGAAACAAAAAATGAGACAGTGGTGTAAGAGACACCAACAGAAGACTTTATTAGGTGTTCCTCCAAGTGCTAACATCAGTTTCTGTTTGTATTAATATAAAGGACTTCATTTGCACTTTTTTTTTTAACTGCTGGAAATCACCAGTATGTGATGGACTCTGGCAATATGGTAATTTTTAACCTATAAAAGTAAAACTAATACTATGAAATCACTGTCAAAAGAAATAAAAGGGTAACATTTATGGCATAAATGCTGCAAATTCAGACTGTTTACAGTAGCCATTCATTTCCTACAATGCAATTGTTTATGCAGACATGATTAGTTATCAGCACATGAATATTATACACCAGGTAAGAAGATATGACAACCTGCTGATATTTTATCTGCTTTACACATCTGTGCACTCATCATACATTAGCAGCTGTGCATACAAGTGATAGAATGTAAACTTGCTGAATTAGTCACCTGTCTTATTGACACATTCATGTGTTACTGTGCCAAAGCTCTTCAAGTGAAGTTAGCAACTAAAAACCAGGCTCTGGCTGTCTGCTAGGGGACAAAGTAGAAAATACGTAGTAGTAGTTTAAATAAACCTATTTGATATCAATCAGTTAAATGGATACAGACAAATGGAGTTTTATTGCTACTTGTTTACTTAAATCCAGTTAGCTTATGTCAGTAAGTTGTTATGTCACTCAAACTGAGTGTTAAATCTGTCTAAATATGTGTACCTGAATTGGTAGAAATCTTCAACTATACCGGGTTAAAATTTATTTTGGCTAGCCACTGCAACCTCTTATTCTATTTAAAACATATTAAAGTATAAAAAACTTTTACTGAGCTGTTCTTGCTGAAAATAGTCTAGCAGGTTAATATTAAAATGCTGATTGCCTGAGTGACTGTTATGTTGAACTTATTTTCCAAGTGGCAGGTGAGGAGCATTCCGCATCTGATGTATAACTCACCATTTATGAGTAAACCTAATGCTTTTCCTTTACAACCATGTAATTCTTTCCCCTTCCCAGGTTTTCACAGTTTCTTATCAATATGTAAAAATAATCCTGTTTATTAACTGAATATTTCTCTGTCCTTCACCACAGTAACTGAACACCTGTCTCACAAATACTACACTCACAAGTTAAGCAGAAAACTATCACTATCCCTGTTTTGCAGAAGCAATGATCAAATAAGAGAAATGGTGCTTTGTCCAAAACTCCCCCGTTTGAAGAAGAGGTTAAGAGTTCATGTGTCCTAGTGCAGTATCATAATCACAGCCATTTTTTGTTTCTTACATGTTTCAGTTCAAAAGCCTGGTAAGAAAATCTTCTTAGTGTTTATTTTTCCTAACTAGAAACAAATTAACTCTTTCCTCTAATTCCTTATGTAGGAACTGATTGCATTTGGAAGTGGTTTCACAAACAACTACATTTTTGCTTTGTATCATTCTTAGAATTTACATTCACTTCTAATCAGTGTCTCCTGAAAAGGGCCACTTTCCAAAGTCCTGCCAGTCTCTCAAAGATTAAAACTTAAAAACTTAAAATGTAAATTTAAAAAAATTTCATTTTATTTGTAGGATGAATATTTTGTATTTTTTATGTTATATTTTCTGGGGGAAACAAAAGGATAAATTTCACCACAGGCTGGAGGTCTTATGTGAGTGAGATTAAAGGTCTGGCTTATTTTGTCCAAGCAAACAGAGGATCTGGTGGGATGCAAGAAAAGGACATAAGCCTAAGGCAATATTGTGTAGGTAATAAGGAAGCATAGAGAAAAAGAACAGGTGAGAAAGATGAACTTAAGAACAGAAAATAGGTATTTCATTATCTTTAAAATATGAAAAAATCTGACTTGTTTTTGATAAATGGTTACCAAATGCATTTTCCAAGTGTGTTTAAGATTGGAGAGAGTTCATGTGATCAAGAGGAGGAACAGTTACTAATTAGTCATATTAGGATATGCATAGTTTGTGAAGGACTCTTAAGAGTTTTTTCAGAGCTTCTATAAATTATCAGGCTAAAATTTCCAAGGATTTAGATAAATGTTTATGCATGTTAGACTTTAAACATGGCCATATGAATTTCAGAACTCGATGACATTGTTCCAAAATTTTAATGTTCACAGTGTTTGAGAATCTAGTAGTCTCTGTGCTTGCATTCATCTTATGTCAGAATCCTGCACAAAATCCTGGTACTTCTCAATAGTTATCCTGGTTTTTTGCCCACAAGAGTGAAAGAAAAGTCAGATGTTTTTATTCTTTTTTTCCTCCTTTGTGGAAAAGCAAGGTGTCCTGAAGTATCTGAGCTTTACCTTACTTTGACCAGTCCATTCTGTATTACCAGGTTTGTCCTTCTTACTTTCATATTGCCTTTGGGGACTGCCCCTCACTGCCAAAATCTCTGTGCCCAGATTTTAATTCCATCTCAGCAATGACCTTGAGAATTCCAGCTGAGTTTTCAGCATTTCATTATTAGTCATACTTTAAAGTCTGGCTAATACTATCCTTAGCTGTAATTAAGTTATGCTGAAGAAGATTGACTAGGAATAACCTAGGACAGAAAGCCAATATGTTGGATTTAGGAACCTGGAGAGTAGCAACAGCTGCCATCTGCAAAAAAACAGAGGTGGAGAGAAGTTCAGACGCTCGTAAAAAGCTTTGGAGTCATAAGGGGGAGGGCAGTACGTGTTTAATCAGGGATGGAAGCTTAGTGGATAAAAGGAGAAAACTGCTTTGTCGGGGAGAGGGGAAGGAAGGGGTATCTGCAGGGGTTGGGAAGACACGAATGAAAAGATGTGATTGGTAACAGGTGCCTTCAAACAATCTCGATCTCTCCCTCTTCCCCCTCCTCTCTGTAAAAAGATTGTACACGATAATGTCAAAATTATTTGTGTTTCTAAAGTGAACGACTTCCTGCTCATCTATGTGCTGCAACTTGTTTTATATAAAAAAATGCTGATGTACAATGCTTAGCTCTCTTTTTAAATGTTAAGCCACAAAGCAATTATCATTTTTCTTATGCTACGTTTATGTTCCAAGATTCTAGTTTCTATTAATGTTCTGCATGTTTTCTAAGTAGATTACAGGGACATTTCTGCATCACAAGTAAGCCCCGGAGCTATTCTCAGCTTTAAGCTTGGAGAAACAAAGTGACATTTACATTGCTAAACGAGTGCAGAGAAGTTTCTGGCTCATTTTTTACAAAGAAAAATATGCTCCTAAGCAGTATTTCTCATCTTTTTGTTATCTATTTTGTTGCTGTCAAGCTTTAATAAAAATAGAATTCCAAATAGTACTGAGTGTAGGAAGAAGAAGGACTTAACGGCAGTGATTCTTTTCTTTGAGCTGTATTATTCAGAATATGTTACTATTATTCATATATATTTTTGCAAGAATTATCTTTCTATTCACAGTGGTATACAGTAGCAGTTGTGTACTAAATAGGAGGTTTCGTAGGCAAAATGCAACCTATATATGGATTATGGAATGGAAGTGGCATGTGTATTTTAAATTATCTGGCTTTGAGAGAGCCAGAATCAAGTAAAAGTTATAAACTTTTAAACAAGAAATTGTTAATTATTAATCTGAAATTGTTCAGATTTTCTCAAGATGTAACCCATGTTATAGTCTTTTCTTCCTGTATTGGCTGTGTATATTTCTGTCACGCTCTACTGCATATCCAACTGTGTAAAAATTTTACTTTTGTTCATTTCATGATAGCATTTGGCTATTACCAAGTGGAAAGTGACTTTAAATACTCTGTAAGAAATAACAAAGGCAGGGAGAATGAAACTAGAATATTACCATCTCAGAAAATGCAGTAACTTCTACATAATAATTTATGCAAATAAGGCTGTTTTAATATATTAGCATGTTAGCATCCATTTCCTGTTAGGTGTACTTACTCAAGAAAGGATACTTTTTATTAAATGTTGAGTAAATGAATGTCACAGTGGCTCAGATTTAAAAAATAAGTATTTGGAGAATTAGTCCTAGTTACAGTTATAAATATATTTCTGATCTACAATACAAAAATGAAAAAACCCTAAGAATTTGGTATGCTAGTTCTGAATTATGAGACAAATTATTTCCTATTTTTGTTAAGAAGTTATAAAGATTAAACTGTTAAGAACAAATTTAAGATACAGCTGAAATAGGCAGAGATTTTTATGTGTCTAAAAAGACAGAAGCTGTTCTCTGCAGTGACTAGGACATTTTATTGTTGTCACAGTTGTAATGCGATCACCTTATAAAACTGGAATTAGTTTGTAGATCCATATAGTCACAGATCTGTCAGTTCATTTTAAGGTTTTTATATGTGCTGGGATATAGAGAACTCATGAATTAAGTGTAGTGCAGAGAAGCTATCAACATCCTACATATGGTCTGGCATCTTTCCACCACCCAGTTTATCAGGTTCATTTGTTTGATCAGGATATTTCATGCTGTCTTCCAGTTTCCAGCTTTACAGTGTGTATCCATCTGCCTTAGATGACCATATGTGCAATTTTCACACCGGAATTCTTGCTGACTTCTCATATTTCCAGCACAGCTGCAATTAGGATGCAGCTATGTCAAATACACTCTGCCTTACTTGAAGGATTGAACAATGACTTGTTTTCTTGATTTCATAGGCAGTTCTTAAAATCTTTGAGCTCTGTTATGGATGTAGATTGTACTCCTGATAGGCACAAGCTCAAGGAGTTCCACTGTTGAAGCTGAGTTTGCACCAGTTGTGCCACTGCTTCCTATCTGCAGTCTTAAACAGTGGAATGGATTGACTGACCATTTGCTTCATTTTGCTGTCATGTCAAAATGGCACTTCTGCAGTGTCTTTCTCTTTTTTCACACCTTGTCATCATTAATTTTACTGTCCAGTGTTGTGAATTCAGTGCTGATGCTGTTGGTCATTTTTCCACTTCCAGCCAAAAAGGGAACAGATAACTAATTCCAGGCTATAGGCAGTCTTCTGCAGTGTGTCTCTAGGAGAAATAAAACCCTTCAAGGACAGTTCTAAAATAGTTCTTTGTGTGAATTGTTAGCACTTCTGAAGAGGAGAGGAGAGACATTGTAGGTACTGCTTTTGCTTGAGAGTCTCATTCCTTAATAAAGACACGTCTCCTTCCTCTAGCTTTCCTCCAAAGTTTGAGTACCATACTCAAACTTCAAAGTGCTGTATGCAAGTCACTGCTATGTTGAAAGGTGGAACCAGGTTCTGTTTCAGTCATCTAGTCTGTTGTTGTCCAGAAATATGTTTATGCCAAGAATCCCTACAGTGAGCTTTGTTTGTTTACCTCCACTTTAACTGGTGAGCTCCAGTGCTGTTAAAGAGTACTGCCAGTGTAAAGATGATCTGAGAAGTCGCTTGTCAAGTGACAAAGTGGCAGAGATGGATCTTGCCTCATTTTAAAAATTTATAGTGTAGATATCTACATCTGAAAATCATCTAGGGATTTGCAGTCAGAAAGAAGAAAGACTATTGTGGTGTTATTTACCATAACCTCATTTAAAATAAGTAAAATTATTATTACCTTTGAATTTCTCACCAACAGCAATATAGAGGAATCAGACAAGCTAGTTTGCCTAGGTTTAAATATTATTACTGAAGATATCTAAAGATGTATGTGAGGAAATCAACCAAGTATCCAGTCACGTGTTCCAAAGCCAAACTGCAGAGTTCTCACAAAGATCCCTCTCCAACTTAGTATTAGTGATTAAATGATACAACTTTATTTTTAACATACTTTGCTTTCACAAAAGTTACAGTAGGAGTCTAAGAGGGATCCAAGTAAGGACAGGACTTCATAGAGGGCAATATCCTTAGTATTTTCTCTACCATCACCTGATATGCCCATTAAGCTTGACCCTAGTGAACACCTTGAGAAAGACAACTATGAAGATGGTTCCTTCTGAACCACCCTGCCTTGCCATTTTCCAGATTAAGATCATTTTCCATCAAGAAGCAGATACAGGAAGTACAAATTTTTTTTTCTCTAATCTTCTCATGAACCTTTGTGTATTGAACATGAACTTTTAATTCTTGAGAGACTGAGAGATCATTCCAAAATACACTCTTTACAGAACACTGCCAAATGGGTATAACATTCTTAAATGCTGGTTTAAGTTTCTCAAATCAGTATTCTTTAACATACCCATAGCCTCAATTTTTGAACTGTGCTTTTCCCTGTGCAGACTTGTTTGAAGACTACAATAGCTGCATAAATAAGAGGAAACGTGCATGTGAAGACAGATTGTGCTGACTTGCCATGAGCATGTTTTTCATCCCAGTATGGCTATCTTCCCTCAGTTGTATGTTCTAATATATTTATTGTTTTTATTGTTAATGTTATTTCAGAAGTTAACGCAGCCATAATAGTCACCAGGCTGCTACATTCAAAGCTACTATTTGGCTTCCACATTGAGAAGAGTCCAGTCTCTGGTCTCAAACTGTGGTGCACTAAGTCTTTTTGTGAAGCAGTCTTTTGTTCAATCCCTTCCATGCATGGGGTAAGTACAGTCAACCTCCAGACTGGATACATATTTTATTTTGAGTTATAGTTTAACCACATGGGGACCATATGGCAGTTAAAGTGAAGAATACAAGCTTTCCAAAGGAGGTCCTGACTATGCATGCTTTGCTCTCACAGTACAGGAGACTTACGGATTGGGAATGAGAATACACATCTAAAATCATCACGTTAGTGCTTGACTCAAAAATTTTGAGAGCCCTTAACTTTTGATCAGCATCCCTGAGGGAGGAGACCTCTAGTTTTATCCCTCTTTCAGCTGATTTTTCTGATTTTGACAGTGAAATTGGTTTTTTGTGCAATTTTTTAATGCTGTGTTCTTCTCTGGGAACACTTGTCAGTCATCAAAATTCAGTGGTTCTGCCAGAACCTGATACATTTTCTAGGGCAGAAATCCCTTGTTCAGCTTCCACAATACAAGTTCTCTGCTTCAAAATGGAGTTACAATTTAAGGTGAAATTTGCAATTGTAAATTCATAAATACATGCAATTGTAAATTGCATATAAAATTCCTAAATTCGAAATGCAGAGCTAAAAGTAGAATGCCACTTGTCATGATAAAGTAGTATTATCAGGGTCACTTTTGCTTTAGAGGATATTTACCTGACTACAGTAACCATGGGCTTTACTGTATGAGGAAAAAGTTGGATGGATCTGACACCCATTGGCTTCTTCTATGATTTTAGTAATAGGAAAAAGTCATTAAATTTACCGTCAGAATGAGCTTTCTTGAGACCATGTAGGTAAATATCTCTTCCTGCTGTGGATTTCCAACTGTTGGGTTTGATCTACATAAAGCTTCTTTTCAGCTTCACTGTATGGAGGTTATTTGAGGTGCAAGACTTCCCTGCTGTAAGAACCTACGAATTGACATGTATGTAATTGATTCCTGTTAGCCAGTTACTTTTTCTTGAGACTTACTTTGCATCTGCTTCCAGACCTCGATATATAGACGTCTCATTTTAACTGCATATATAAATTTACATAGTTATTATAACTATATATACACATATATAATGTTAAGCAAGCTTTTGAGTGCACACAGAGGATTCTTTCTTCCTTTGGTTATAGTTACATGACAGAGACAGTAAAAAATTTATACTGTTGACAATTCACTGAAAAAAAATGAAATTACTATCTTGGTACTATACTTGATTACAATGCTTAATGTAGGCAATTCTTTCACATACTTCATCAATTACATGACAAAAGAGCACCTTTTTATGCCTCAATCATTTCCCGTATGAGATAGTTCTTTTTCATTTTGCTTTGACATGTAAATCATGGTTTTGTTATAATACCTAATATTAATTTTGAATTAGGGAAACGTAATATGCTCTTTCTTTGGTATGTGTATGTTTGAGCATGTATCAAGGACATCAAAACCAATGTTTAAATAGAGTTCCCTTTATAGTATCTATAGCTCTAAATACATTTATATTTTATGTGGCTGCGTGCCTTACTTTTGCATTTGGTTATCTTCTAGTTGCAGTGCTACTTGAAGGAATCAAATTTTATCCTTTGTGTTCCAAAACTGCTCTTCAGTCTCCATTTTTCTAGGTACTATTTCAATTATCCATAACAGACAGGTAAAATCTATTTGAAATAAACTACGGCTTATTTTTACTTTTAGTTTAACATCAAACATCATTAAAAAATCTCTGAATTTTCTAAAGTATTAGTAATATGAGCAGGTAATACCCTTTTTTACTTTACCTTTTTAAAAATTACATACACTTCTTTGGTTTGGTTCTTTTAATGCTATTTTAAAGCTTGATGATTTTCAGTTAGTTCCACAACACCAGCACTGATAGCATTTAGCCTAATAAATTAGCAAGGTAGAATTTGGGAAATATGCCAAACCAGAAAACTTTTTGATTAATGGACACCATGGAAAAGACTGCTGTCTGTCCTTTGTCTGTACCTAAATAAAGAGTCACAGAAACACTAAAAGTTGGAAAAGATCTAAGATCATTGAGTCCAACCTTTATATCTTCTTCTCTGTTCGTATATTGGCACACAAATTTGCTTTTGGTATTTTTAACTAAGGTTGTTGGACATAAGTCACCAAAAATAAATGGAAATAAGCAAGTAGTTTCTTCTGATACTATTTACAATGCTATACATGTTACCTTACTTCACCTCCTGCTACGTCACTCCCTGTGTTCTCAGTCCATTCATTCTAATCACTTACTTTGAATTCCAACTCCTTTCTGGTTATGTATGCAGAATTTTCAAGTATTCTTTTATAGTTCAAGTAATCTTTACTAAAATATTAATTAATATGCATCAGTGAAATACAGGATGTTAGACTGTCCTGAAGTATGAATCTCTGTATGTTTTAGAAAACCTACCAAGTAGATAATCTGTGTGAAAGCTTGTTCTAAAAACGCAGTTCTTTTTAAGAAAGTAATTTGATACTTCTAATCTGTATGCAAAAGGAGTTTTATGATTGCACACTGGCTATTCAGGATGAAAGTTGTTTTAGGCAAAGTAGAAGCCTGAGAAAAGTACGTGATAAGGAGAGTGAGGTGAGAAATTAATTCAGCTTATCACAACTAAATTTACGTATCAAAATGAAGGTGTCTGCAGTGAGATATCTCTCTGGGCTTTATAGTGAACAGCAGCCAAATCAGCAAGGCTAATCTTACAACACCAATAGTGTCCCACTTCTGAATGGAGCCACTTTCCAAGCTACATTGTCCGTAATGGAAAATCAGATTCTTAGCTTGTGGTTAGATATTTATGTTTAGATACAGCAATTTAGGTGTTTTAAGTTTGAGTGAAATCCCACTTAATGTGTCACACAGCTCATGACTTTGATTACTGGGACTTGTGCTGGTACACAGAGCAGCATCCATAACAAAAATTCGTCAGGTTGCTGTGGACAGACTTTCAAAATATTTAATAATACAGTCCTTGTACTTGTTTGCATGGGTGACACTAATTGTACATAAGCACAGTTTTTGTGCCAGCTGCATAGGTTAATTTTTTCCTTGTGTCATCTTAACCCACCTTTTTTGCCAGCTGCATTGTTTTCCATGTACCCGCACTGCCACGTCCCCACAGAATATTGTGTAAGCGGTGAGTGGGTGCTTGTGTTCCCATAGTTTGTGACAGTGAGACCAAAGGTGTAAAGCCAGCCCAGGGAGGAGCTGGATGAATCCACTCAGAGGTGTTGGTACTCATAATCCTCCCAAGAAGGATTGCTGTCTGGCTCTCCGAAGCCAAAGCCCTCAGACCTGGAAGCCTCAACACCGTGACACACAGCTTGCATAGCATGGCTTATATGTCCAGGAGCCAGCGTGGCAAAGACCAAATACTTCCCCAGAGAAATTGGGAAATGCAGAGCTTTAGCAACACTTTTTTCTACAGTGCACTGAGTAACTGAAGGGAATATTGTAAGTAAACAATTTGCACAGCTCTACCTGGACATAGAAACATGGACGTGACACAGTAAAAAATATAAAAATTTTAATCATGCACTTCTCTTCACATCTTCCTTTTCTTAGTTTATCCTGAAACGAATACATGTACTTGACACAAATGATTCTTCCCATCTCCTTTGAACTCTCTACCTACTTTCCCCTTTTTTCATAAGGTCTAGTCCCCACTGGAACAAGTTTATTTATTTCTGCTAAGTACAATCTCCAGAGCTGCTTTTTTCTTACTAGCTTTCTAGACCAACTTGCTGGATTTTAGGATTGGAAAATAATATTCACAGAATCAAGGTAGCATGCCAGCAGTAGCAGGTAGTGCTAATAACTGTTCGGAACTTAAAAGTGAAGGTAAATTGTGTTCAGGAGCAGAGAAATCTAAAGAGATGGTTAAAATCACTGCAGTTCAAGACAGAGCTTTGTTTTCAGTATTTCCTTTGTTGAAAAAAGCAAATCTCTTGTAAATATGTTGGGCCAGTTTTCTTTCCTTGTTTAGCATTACACATACCAGTAATTCTGTTGGATTTGATGTTTCTTGTGCTATTTATTTTGCCAAGTTTCTTAAGGTCTTTCTTGCTAAATGTGGAGGGGGTTTAGAACAAATATTAAGGCATCCTTAGCCAAATCCTCATGATAAATTTGGCTGTGATGTCAAAATAGCTTCTTCGTTGTGGACTAATTTTTCATCCCCACTCCCTGTCATTCCTTCCTATAGCTTCACATTAGAGAATCCTCCTGTCACAAGGGAAGCTTGTGTGAGAGCTGACTCTCCAGAGCCTATTCCAAGTCTGAAAACAGACAGTGCTGTCAAGTACAGGACAGATTCTGTTAAGTAGAGAAGACTTTAAACTGACAAGTGGATCTTGACACAAGAGAATTTGACCCTACACATACAAGTTTCAACTCTCTTTCTGAAATAAATCTGTGTGACAGATTTTGGGTTTTGCCTTGTTCAAACATGCAACTATTTGGTCCACAGAATAACACAGTTTAAGTATAGGAACACCATTTGCTAATGTCAAAACATTGTTTATGTACAATTTAATCTCCTGTGATGGTGTGTTTATTTGCTGTATACTTGCTTGAGTTATTTTCATCAAGAAATTCTGTCTATGTGTTGCTTTGGCAACATCTTTGCCGAGTTTACAACTTTGAAAAACATGTTGGCATCAGCTATGCAGCCCTTCTAAACAGCTGCTCTGCAGTCATGCTGTTTCAACATGCCACCACACATGACTGAATTATGCAAATAGTTAATATTAAATGACTGAGATGCAAGAACAATTTGTACACTCGATAAAGCTGGTCTGTGGAGTGTAACTTCCATTCATGTAACTGAGTTAGTGTTTGACAGTTTAAAGGCTACAGCATGTTTCTTTTGACTGTGTTTCTTGTATTAAAGGCAGCAGTGGACAGAGAGCAGGTATATGGCAGGAGTATTTTAAAAGGCGGAGAGTTTTCTTTAACTTATTACTAATAATTCATTGAAAATAGAATGTGCACCAATGTAATTTTCTGGCAGATATTAAATAGGTAAGATATAAAAAATGTTTGTCATTCAGCTATAAACATGAATTATCCTTTTCTGGTTGAGAGATAAGACAGCATGTTAATTATATATAAGGCTAATACAGTAATAGTGTTGTTTATTGAAGGCAACACCATTTGTAAAAAGCAAGAAAACAAAACATTAATTTTCTACTGATCTTGCTGTTCTAGTTCTGTAATAATGAATGCTCTAAATAATGCTACTAGTAGTAATAATAACAATAATAATTAATGCTTTAAATTCTGTAACTTATTTTATAGTAATCATACCCATTACATGGGGTGGAGGGGGAATGTTAGACAGTAGGTGTGGTGAAAGATGACAAAAGAAGATGTCCAGTTGAAGTTAGAAAATGCTATGTTTTTTCCTTTCTCACTCTACTGTACATTTTAAAATAAACTGTTTTGTTCAGCTAAGTATTAAGGAAAGATTACTTTTTTAATTCAGATTGTTTTCAAAGCAAATTATTAGGATATAAAAAAAATCGGCATTTCTGTATGTTCTTGTTCCTTTTTCCACACATTTTTCACAAAAATTCTTTTCCATTCTGATCCTCTTTTTGCTGTACATCGTCTAAAGGTTTTTCATTGATTCTTCTTTTTTAATCTGGATATAAAGACATATATTTCTAGTAATGTATTTATAACATTTCCATGCAAGACCTAGTGCTCAAAAGTACAAGTTGTCACAGTCATTCAAATTAGATTTGTACACTCCCTCAGCCTGACAAAATAAATGCAAAAGAATTCTTTTAAATGAAATGGAAGTCTAAGTTGAAAGAGACAGTGTGTTTCTTACTACAAAGTAAATGATCTCTTTTACAGCCTTTAAGCAAGACAAAATTTGAGTTGTATAACTCCTCTGTGCCTATTTTATTTTCTTACTTTGCTAGGGTCCAAGAGTAATCTTACTAATTATAGCAAGTATATATTCTTCTTTTTTAGATTTTCTGATCTGCGTTTGGTGAATGTAAATTCATTATTAACAAATAAATACTTAATAAGTTGAAATGTAATTTAACTGAGTAACTTAGCATTGTTCTTTTGTGGTTTTATAGGAACTAGCCACAATGAAGCAGATTATAATTAATCTACATGGTAAACGCTATGAACAAAATCTACCTCAGTCTTTTGTGGATGTAAAAAATGCAACTGGAAAAAAATCAAACCCTTTGGTAAAACTGCTGTCAGAACATGAAGAAGAAAATATATTTACACCTAAGCCAACTTTATTTGTAAGTACTAAGATAAGAGTAAGTGCCAAAATTTCTGATTGTTCTCATTTTTTAAAAGAAAAATGTGGATTCATCTTTCAAGGAGATGTATAATTAATTCAGCTAAATGCTTGCAGCTCTTTATGGAAACAGTCAATGTTGAGGAGCAAAATCAGAGTTTATGATGTTTTTTAGCTATTTGCTTACTTTATACATCTTAAATTCACAGCAAACCAGGTCTTTAAAAAAAGAAATACCATTGTTGTATTACAATACTAAGAGTGGTTAGCAAAATTTCAGTAGTTGTAGAGATTCACAGACCATCTATACTAATTTAAATCTATCATGATTGTGTATAAATGGACTTTGTGCATATCTATATTGAGAAGCAGGAGTGAGGAAATAGGTGCATTTCTGTATACTTATATTCCTGTATATTAATGTGTGTGTGTGTATCTAAATATATATATAAAATAGAACACCAGTATTGATATCTCTTCTGTTGCTAAGGATGCCTGATATTATAAAACCCTATTTTATTCCTTCAGAAATGAAAAGCTTGGATTTTAATATTTGAAGTGGCCCACTTCAGATTTAGCGCCTCTGGTATTGGAAAACATCATGAAAATGGTCTAGAAGTTTCTGACTATGACTGTGTCTGAGCTGAAAGATTCAAGGCAGCCAAGTTGCAATGCTAAATCACAAAAGAAATCATGACTCTATTTACAAACTCCATTATGCTGCCTTTCTCTGGGGTGGACTGGGTGTATCCACACTGCATGGCGTATGTGCTGATTTGGTCCAAAGAGAAGTCTTTCTTCTTTTTTGTCTTTTTTTTGGTCTCTTTTCTGTTTTTCCTGGTGGAGAGTCTAACATAGTGTCTTAAACGATATGAGGTTTGTATTGCAGCACACCAGGTACTGGGTTTGTAACACAAAAAGTAGTAAATGGTAGCATCTCTGGGACATGATGTGAGGACATGGGGGGATTTTAGGGGTTCAAAATTTGCTTGAATAGCATTATTAAACTAAACACAGTGCTGTCTCATCCATAGTCCTTTTGGTAATGCTAAATCATGCTGCCCAAACTTTGTCTTTGATGAAGCGTTTCAGTGATCCAAAACATAAGCAAATAGTTTGCATAGATGATCCAGGGTTTCAGTGCATAATCTGTCCTGTCTTACTTAGGGATATAGAAACTCTGTAGGAATCCAGAAAAATTGAGTTTACATTTAGAAATTGTAACCAGTTTCTCTGTGAAAAACTGTAGTCTTTTCAGACTTTGGAGTAGGGAACTGAAAATGGGCAGATGGCACATTTTTTCTTAGATAGGAAAAGAAGTCAGTAGTCCTGTGAAAGTCCTGCCAGTTTAGGTCAATTTCTAGAATTCTAAAAGCTTGCACAGATAGAGCAGATTCATTTTTGTAACTGAAATCTTCAAAATTAATAAAGTAGATTTTTAAATTGAATGCTTAATAAGTCGTGGAGGAAAGAAAGAATAGAGAGCAGACAGAAAATAGAACTAGAAAGGAACAAGTTTAGGGACAACAGACTGAGACAGTGCTCACTAACTCAAGAGATTATACCCAACCCTGGCAGCAGAACGGTCCTTACCTTGCTCCACCTCCACTTGATTAGTTTTATTTCTTTTAAACTTTTATTTTATACAAACCACCACTGAATTTGCCACTAGCAATCCTGACTGTGTAGCAGTAACCCAGATTATGAAGGCAAGGAAAAGTTGCTCACAGATAATTCTGTGCAATCAAAATACCTTCTATAGAGTCAGAAAACTACTGAATTCTTGTATTTCCAATTACAATTTTTAATAACTGTATTTCTGCATAAAGTGTTGGTCAGTTTTGGCACACCTAAGATCTCTTTTCTAAGATCCATTCCTTTCTCAGATGGAAAACTCAGATGATGTGATTTCGAATGAAACCTACTTATGGCAAAGTTAATGCTTGTTTTCATTGTGACAGATACTTTTTTAAAATCGTATAGTTTTTATCATATAATCTGCTTTTTATAACCTGGAAATAGGGAGGTTTTAATACTGGTATGTTGTAATAGTAACTTTAAAGGGATAGTCTTGTTTTTGATATTTGCATTTAAGCTAATAACTCAGCTATGAACTACGTAGGAAGGAGGGAGACTTGTGTAGATTTCATGTGTTTCTTCTGGTGCTCACTGTCTCACAATTAAACGTTCTTTCTTTTACAGACAAATAAAGAGGCACCTGTGTGGTACAAGAAACTGCAGAAGAAAACATCACCATAGCATTTTTCCAAATTTATTAAAAATAATCCTTTGGGGAGCTTTTCATTAAAGAAAGTTATTTTCTCCATAATGATGCCCGTTTTACTATAAAAGCAAATGATTGTTTTGGTTTTAACTGTTTCTTTTTTAACTGTCAAATAATCTTACGCTTCATAAAATAATTTCTAGATCTGTCACGTGACTAAAATGTGTGGAAATAATGTATGCAATAATTTTACTAACGTACATTTGAATTTTAAAAGATAAATAAACACTATTGTGTTGTACACAATATAATCTGGGCAATTAAAGGATTTGTTATTCAGAGTGTTCCAATTAATGCATGTTTCAGCTTTTTTATATTGTTTTTCTTGGACTCTGTGTTTCATGCCACATTCCTTGCAACTATTCTGGCTGATGGAAAATTTTAAAATATACATGAGTTAGTATCAAACTATATCCTACTCTCTATGATGGAAATTCATGTTAGCTGGAAAAAAAAATTCTTAGCAGACTTGATTTGAAGTTTATCACTTGATGTCATTTGTATAACCAAACAGGCATTAAAATACTTCGGAGAAGCAATAAAATACATCTTAATTATCAGCAATGATACTTAATGGACTAGATAGTAGTGTAGTTACATCAATGTAATAATAAAAATAGAACCATGTGGTGTTTAACGGGGAAATGGGTGACTTGCCATGTTTACTTGCATGAAAATAAGCCCCAGCTTCCAAGAACACATTCTACTTGTTTATTCCACTCCACCATCTATTCTGACAATACAAAAGTTCTCTAACACAAAGCACTCATGACTGCATATGGTACATTTCTATGTATAACATAGAGATCTTTTAAGTACTGTATACTGAAAATATTGCTCAGATTTCGTTTAAGAGAAAGCTCCTTCTTCTTGGCACCTTTTCCCTTGACAATATCTCTTAAATTGATTGTTTTTTCTAACCTGGACACGAACAATAATTATTTACTACATAATACTGAGCTATATCAAGCTTATGATTCCCAGATACACTTTTCTTCATTTTCCAGACTACAGTTGAAGCACAGTAATACTTCCTCTGCTCCAGAAAAGCTTCAATTTCCGCGGTTTTTTTCCTTTTCTAGTTCTGAGAGAGTGAGGTAAAAATGCTGCTAAGTGCACATCACAGGTTTAAAATTACCATTCTGTGAGTGAGGGAGGCCAAGTGTGTAGACAGAGTTAATAATCTTTTATTAGACTTAACTGCTGGTCACTGGGGAAAAAATCACACAAATTTTTGGGCTCACAAACCTGTCTGTACAGTCATTTCTGAATAACTGGTTTCCTGAAGTCTAGGTTTTATCTAACATATTTTTTAATGTGAATAGAATCCATAACTTTTATTTCCTATGAAATAGCTCCCATATGCAGATATTAATTTTGTGGATTGTAATAGATACTTTATATGATTCAGTCCCTAACTGAACTTGCCATACTATCCTGTTTATCTGTTATTAATGAATAATTAACAAATTCTATTCTTTAGAAGGACAGTGAGTTATTTGAGGCAAGATACTAGTTGGAATCGTAGGTATTTACAATATTTTCTCCTGTGTATCTGTGGTGAGATACAGACTGTAAGGTGGGTGACACACCCACCTGAACAGAACATGATCAACAATGCCATGTCCAGCTGGAATAGTGTCATCCCTTGGCAAGTTCATAGGCAATACCAGATTTGAGGGAGTAGTCTATACACTGGAGGGAAAGGTCTCAGGATCTCAAGAGGCTGGAAATTGGGTCAACAAGAAACGTATGAATTTCAACAAAAGCAATTGCAGTCCCACATCCAGGATGGAATAACCCCGTATGCCAATACTGCTGCAAAGCAGCTTGACAGAAACAGACCTTAAGGTCCCAGGGGACAACAAATGGAATATGAGTCAGTGATGTGCCAGCCGGCCACATCCTGGATGGTTATTACCAACAGGATAGCCGGCAGAGGCAGGGAAGTGAATCCTTCCCTTTTGTAGGCACATGGGAGGTCACATCTGGAGTCTTGTGTCGTTTTGGGCTTGTTCAAGAAAGGCATTGATTTATGGCAGTGAGTCCAGCAGAGGTGCACCAAGATGGTGAGGGGCTGAAGCACCTGATGTAGAAGAGGAGGTGGAAATAACTGGACTTGTACAGCCTTAGTAGTAGTGTACTTACGGGAGGAACTTGTAGTCTCCAGCTACCAAATGGGATGGGACGGAGACAACAGCCTGACTCCTCTCAGAGGTGCACAGCAATAGCGTAAGAGACGATGGACACCAGATGGAGCACTAGAAAACTCAATTAGCTATTATGAAATATGCTCTCTGTAAGGATGGTCAAATACTGAAACAGGTTGCCTAGACAGGTGGTGGAATCTTCATCCTTGAAGATGTTCAGAACTCAGCAAACTCCTGAGCATACTGGTATAATTGGACCTGACTTTGAGAAGGACTAGATGACTGATTTTCAGAATTCCTGTCCAACTTACATTACTCTGTGGTGTTATTCCTAAAAATACTGATACCAGATAGTGACATTGATTTACTTTGTGCTATCCAAAAGGCAGAATTCCGTTTAATTCTTCCATGGAAATGCAATACACAGGAACATTTTTACTCTTAGAGAACAACTGTGCATTGTAAATTTCTGTGTCCTCCGGGCAGCCTGATTTTCGAAGAAGGCTGGCAGAAAATTAGGCTGATTTTGTGGTGAGATTTTAATGATATATAAACAGTTCTTCAGATGACAAAGTGACTTTCTCTGTCAAAGGGTTGTGGGTTTTAGGTTTTATTAAAATTATTAACAAGGTCCATCTTTAAATGTGCTAAAAAAAAAAGCAATTTCTTAGAATATACTGCTAACACACAGTGCTATTGGTAAATTCTTGTAATCTGTGTAGTCCCTGTGTAAATCTCCTCAATATTTGGTTGTTTTGGTTTTTTTTTAGTTGAAGACTGTATTTTTCATGTGATTCTTCACTGGACTCCAAGGCTATAATTAATTATCTAGGAGGAGACCTTCTAAGCTTCTCATGAGAAAGCTAGCATGTCACTTAAATATAACTATTCAAACGTGAGATGCCCTACAGCAAAAATTAATGAAGCTTTTTGCTCTTTTAGTAATGAAAAGGCTCAGTTGCAGTACCTGTACAGCACTTTTACTGATGTTCTTTCCCACAAACATAGTTGTCAAATGAATTATTCCAGAATTTTTCTTTATGGTCTTTGCTGTCTCCTATTGTCACAGGCCTTGTGTCAATGATGTGTGAGTCAAAAATAATGAAGTAAAGAGAAATTTCTAAGGGTAGTCATGCATGTAAGCAACTTGTGACTGAAGTGCCCAACCCACATAATCATCTTCAGTTCCTCTTTTTCAAACCAAAGGGAGCAAAGCCAAAAAAAATCTCTGTCCACTATTACATTTCTTGGTACATTAAGCAGGCGTTACTTAAGTGATAAGTTTCGTAAATACATGGGTTGAACAGGAAAGAAAGAAAGACAATGCTTTAGAGCAGGTTAGGATTTGGGGCGTTTTTAGCACTGTAATTGCTTTCTCACCTTTCTGTCCCTTGTCTGAAGACAAGAAGCTGTAGTGCATCAGGGTAATCTCTTGTTTGAGGAAAAAATTGAAAACATAATTGTTTTCTTTTAATGAGGACCTAAACTTTTAAAGCTTACTGCTAAATCCTGTGGTCACAGTTCCCTGGCACTGTAGTTTCTAAATATTTTCTGTACAAAGAAACAGTATGCCTTTTGGATTTGTAGTCTTCATTCCCTTCAAGGCTTTCTGTACAAAACAGCAATGAAATATTTTAAAAGAGGAACATCTATAAATTCAGATATCAATTTAGTATGTCAGTATCTCTGGGATACAATTTCCTACCTCTTACACATTGTTATTTTCTGTTTGTAACACTTTTTTATGATACCTAGTCTCAGCAGAAAAAAAAGGAACACTTAAATCTATTAAACCTCTGACACCTGCAAGATGGTCAGTCAGAATTCTTTTACTCCTGGTAGGCATTCATTAACTTCCATGTCTTTGAAAGACATGACTCAGAGAGCACGACATTGTAGAAGCAAATTACTACCTTTTGAAGAAGTATTTATGTTATTATGTATATGTGTCTCAATCAGTTGTCAGTCAGTAGCACATTTACATGAAAACAGATTTATACACAACAGTTCGAGCCTGTAACATCCTGTCATCTTCCAGGGTTGTGCTTATTAGGGAGGTCTACTGAGGAAAGCATTTCTCTCCCTGTTAACATTACATTTAATAGATCATATGCCAGATTTCTTTCTGAGTCAAAGAAACGTATCCCTGGTATTTTTTTATACCAAAGAATATCAAGCATCTGTATTCATTCTCGACCTTTGAAAATGAAACAAGTATCTCTAGAAGATCAAGTTTTGCTTAGTGTCTTTGGGCAATATTATCCCCTTCTTAAATTCCTAGGGTTGATTGGGAACTCTTGACCTTTAAAACACATACTTCTGCAGCTTAATTAAAGCATTACACTTGGGGTATTTCAGACTGAAGCTGGGCAGCAGTCGGCAGCAGCAGAGGGTGCCAGCTCTCGGGGGATGGCATCACGAGCGGAAATGGACAGCAGTTGGGAATTGTGGGAGAATGAGTGGTGTTTTTTGCAGAAGCTTTTAGCAGGAGAAGAAATAGGTACGGCTCTTCACAGATATTAGACCCTCTGCAGCTCTTTTAAGCCCTCTGCTGACAGGACAAGAGTTCATTTTGTGGAGGTCCCTGTGTTTCTTTCCTCACTGATAAGTTTTCCATAACAGTAAATACCTGTGGGTTTTGTTTCTTGGTTTTTCTTTTAGAGAGAGAAAGACTCCTTTTTCTTAGGACATTGGAAATAGGTTCCAAAAAAATGGTGAATCTCAGTCAGCTTACCCTTTAAAGGATGAAGGGGACAAAAACTCCCAGCAAATTTCATCCTTACGAGAGGAGCAAGTGGCAAAAGTATTCAATGTAAGAAGCTAGGATTGATCATGGAAATAGCTTTTACTCAAAAACTTACATGTTTTCACAGACTGTGTGCCCTTTTTGAAGATACTACAGAAATAACCACAGTAAAGAGAATGCCGCTTTGACTGAAGCAATAGAATCAACTTTGTTTGACCATGAATAATTGAAGTCTTTGTGTTAATGCTCCTTTTAAGGGAGTAGTGGATCAGTAAATGTAACTTAATTGCAGGAAAAGTCTTATGGATGGAATTTATGACTGTATTGCAATGAAAGTCTTTTCATTTTTCCTTTTGGTTCAATAGGAAAAGGATAACTTAGATTATTCAGTGTTGCAGCTGAAACTGTTAGCAATTCCCAGTGGTCCTGTTTTTCGTGATTTTAGAGATACATATTGTGGCATGCAAGACTCTCTTTTGCTTTCTTATTCAGTTCTTCAGAATAATTTGTTTCTTTGTGCATTATTATTAGGTAGTGCTTGACTTCTACAAGGGAATTTACATATGCAGTGTATCCGTGGGTTTTAAGCAGGATTGTTACCTAAGCGCAGTGGTCCTTTTTAGAAGAAAGAGTTGAAAATATTCCCACTGACTTCCCTCTGAGACCTTGAGAGAGGGTTGATTCTGCACCCAAGCTTTCTCGTGCTCCCCACTGCTGGTGCAGGGCTGCAGATACAGGAGACCTGGCACTCTGTGTTTCACAGGACTGTGGTTTCCAAGCAGTGTAAACACAGATTCACACGTTGTCATCCGCAGCTACATGTAAGACGTTCACAAAAAAGTTAGTATCACTCATCTCCTCTGTGGTACTGTGGGAAGTCTAAGCAGGGGAAAAATACAATATTTTGGTGCAGCCTATTAACTTGCCACCTTTTCCGCCATGGTTAGCATATAAATAACATTCTATTTTTGGACATTGAAAAGGAAGCAGCTTTTTTCATACACTTCATCAGACATGTTCTGTGTTCAGGTACTGACCAGACAGCTTCTAAAAGATCATTAGGCATCACTTCTTACATATTAATCTTTCTTTTACTGATTTTTTGTTTAAATACTAAGCCCCCAGAATCTACTCAGTATTTATGAGTAAAGGAGTACATGCCTGAAAGTAACAACAAGCAATAAAGGGACTAATATGTCAATGACTAGAGTCTTACTGAATTAGCACATTCCTTGTCATTTTGTGTCATTTCTTTCATTATTGCAGTAATTAACATTGCAGAATTGCATTTGTGCCATTCAGCAGGGAATGGAGAACAATAATAGTGTTTACCAGCAGCAGGAGAGAGCTTACCTTTCTTTCTCAACCCCATAAAATCTCTGCAGGCTAATCTCAGTGCGCAGCCAGGGTGCCCTCCTACACAATGGAGACTGTCTGAAACCTCCCTTAGGGGAACCTGAGTGAGCTGATTACATCTCTTGTCCAAGAAAGCCAAATAGCCAGTCCTATGAAATATAGCGGTTTTTCATTCTGACGCACCGTTTCACATCTGGGCAGGCTGAAACCTTTGTCAAATAGATTTACACCATGATAGTAATTCTGAGATAGCTGAGTGATTTAAAAACAAGTACAGAGTATTTTCAATCCATTAAACTCTGTGAAATTACAAAGAAACAAATGATGTAAAGTTCTTACATTTCCAACTGCAGCAATATCAAGAAATTTTCATAGTTTATTATTTTATAGCTGTAAACTGAAATATTATGTATAAATACATCACATTTTTAACATAAAAATTAAACTATTTGGGTTTGATGATTTTTAATAAAAAGCAAATTATTTTTCTGTGAACATCCATGTTTAAAGTGCTTCTGGTCATGAGTTAGATGCCAATAAAGTATATTGAAATTAATTTTATTTTAAAATATGTTACTCTATTACATCATCTTCATGGACTTGTCTCATCTACTGGCTCCAAGAATTGTCAGATTCATGACAGAAAGGTGCAAACTCCCCACAGGCCAACAGTGGACAGCATCATATTTACTGATTTAAATGAAAGCCCTAGTTCTCATAAAAATGTACAGTATATTTGATAAGCAAGCTTCCATATTTACTGGATGTTTCTGGAAACAGGATTACCTGATCCGCCTTCTCAGCTATGTTTGTTGTTATTCTTTCATGTAAGAGGTTTTCTGTGTTCTGTATTCTTACCCGTTCCATCTAATTTCTGAAAACATAAAGATGTAACTGTAAGGTTCTCCTGCTTGGGCCCCCCTCAGCCATGGAGGTACCAAATGCAGAGATGTGCTGGCATTCTCAGGAATCACCTTGTCTTGTCCTAGTCATGACAGCACAAAGTCCTGTTTTACACAGAGAGAGGACAGCACTAACATTGCTTCACTCCTATGAAATACCAACTGTTGGGTTTGGAATAGGAACAACTGTGATCCTGAACGTGGATTTATTGGAGCAAAAACTGGAACTCCATCTGCAGAAACCTGGCAAGGCTCTTGGCTTAACTGCGCTTTATAGCTGTTGTACTACTTCCATAGGAAACTGAGTGTGGTGGTGGATGGGATTTCCTGTGATCATCCCTGCTGAGTGTTCACAGAAGTTCACTTTGGGTAAGATGATGATAGGGGCATTTCTGAAGAAAGGAGTGACCTTCAGCTTTGGAAAGAGACTGCCGAGACAACATTCAGAGTTTCCAGTCTATTGGCTTGAGGCACCTTCTACAGACTGCAAAGCTCCTCAGTACTGTTACAATACTGAACTTCACATTCGCCTCTTCCTTCATTTTCTGATGTCTACTTTAAAAATACCAGTTTGCTAGTTTTTCTTTATCCCGTTCTTAAGCACCTGACTTTATGAAATAGTAAGAAACCTTTGGCAAATATTAGAGAGTATGAATACCGTGACTGCTCAAATAATTAACTTCACCAAGGGTAGAACTTTTCAGCTGTATGTTGCCAGTTACCAATAAAACAAATTAGAGCCATAGCATTTGATGGAGGGTGGATATTTTAAAAATAAAGTGTTTCAATGTTCAACTAATTGTAGAGGGGAATTCCTTAAGTGGCATAATTCATTGTGAACATACAACTTCTTTAGCTGTTTGGTTATTACTTAGGTTTCTGAGAGCACTGTTTTCACTCCTGCATTCAGAGCAGAGGGAAGTGGGCATTGCATCACACTGTGTCTTAGTGTGATATTTTTGTGAGAAAAACTGACATGAGACTAGTTTAATAGTACCACAATGTTCTTGGGATAAAGAACATAGATCTGGTTTTGATATTCTTAAATTAGACACCAGGAAAGCTTATTGCTACTGCTTCACACTATAAATAACATCACCTGGATTGGAAGTGCTGCAATGGATCATTGCAAAATGCTTCTGTTGATGGAACACAGAGGACCAAGCTGGTCTAACCTACTATGATTAATTATCTCATAGGTGAATTTCACTATCTTCAAATAATTGTTTTAATGTAAGATTTAAAACAGCTGCGATGGCTGCAGATGGTATTGATGAAAGACGGTGCATTTGCAACCTGCTCTATTCACATGGTCTGGCATGTGAAGCAAAAGGAAAATATAAACATGAAGTAAAAGGAAGAGAGGTAATTTCTTTGTCCCTTCCATTTTTACTTCTTTCATTTGTCAGTGAAGTCATATCTGAATGCAAAACTTAAAATTTGAAAAACTGTAGTACTGCATGGTAAAACACTTTAAAACATGTGGAATAAGATGTTTATGCTGGTCCTGACTAAATGCTTTTGTTAATACTAGTTTGTTTCTCCTGTGCACTAAAATGCAGATTTTTTTTTTCCATGTTACATGTAGCTATGTCGTATCTTCTGTTGATTTGTACCCAATACTGTGTGACAGATTTATGAATCACTAGGCCCTACTCTTGAATTGCACAGAAACAAGGTTTTCTAATCATTAAAAGAAGCTTTGTACTTTGTTACTCTACAAAGTTATCGATATGCAATCTAGAGAGAAAGAAGCCTTGTTTTGTTAAAAGATTGAATCAACTTTTCCTCTCCTTTATCTTATTTATATCTTTCAGGCAGCACAGGGATTAAGACATGTTGTTAAAGTCTTGCCTCATCCCACTTGCCACATTACCTCCGAGTTCGTGCGTAAGCGGGCTCTGTAGCTTAACTAAGCACGTTGTGAACCGGTCAGGTAAACGCGTTTGAAATGAGCTGTACATTTGTGAACAGCAGTTTTCCATACCACAACACAATAGGCATACACCAAACTTCCATTAAGTCACCCAGCAAGAATACTACTTATGGGTCAAATGTGACTATCCTAATATATAAATACATTCTATCTAGAACTCTTCAAGTTTAAAAAAAAAAATTAACACGGCATCATTAAAATGGAGAAAGTTTTTTACATTTGTCTTGTGTTCTGAAAGCATTTCTTTTTATTTATTTTCTTTTTTAAGAATTCAAAAAGCATTTTCAAAACAAATTATGAAAGAAAAACTTTTAGAAAAATATTAGAGGACACTAGCTAAGCTGGCCGTAACATATGATTGTAAATTAAGCATCTTATTTTGAAAACAGCATCCTTCATAACCTAAATAAATTAATATCCTTAAACTAGGTACAGAATAAAGCTGTATTGAATATTGTACTGAATATTTTCTTGCATGATTTTCCATCATGTTTTGTAGAAACTGACACTTCAAGCTGAAGCTATGAGTGCCAATATGTTAACAAAGTGTTTCATGTTTTTCACCCCAAAAAATTATTTATTTTTGTTAATCGGGTTCTAAACATTTTCAGAAAGGCAAAAAATAGTGAGGGGAAAAAATAACATTGTATTAACTAACTGTTTAACTATGCTGAATATTATTTACCATAATCTCTTACTTAATATATGTGTGAGAAATTAAAAACATTCTAAAAGACTTTGAATGCATCTGCAGCTCCTGGGAACAGTATAGTTAGCAAAACTAGGGTGAGACATAATGCTGTCCTATGTCAGTAGCTTTTTCCTCCTCTGTAACATTTGATTTGACTTCTTTTTTAATGGACATCTTATGTGACTTACTTGAGAAGAGAGATACTTCTGTGTGCCAGCATTCTGATAGATGTATGTCGCTTCTGAGTCCCTACTGTGAAAAGACATTTAACCTGTCACTTGTCACAAAAGACAGTGACCTGTCACCTGATAGCCACTGTAATTTTTCACCTATCATCTTATTTCCAGATTGTTGCAGTGTTGGCAAACTCGTAATTTTCTGACTATGCCTTACCTAGAGTAAATGAAACTAAACAAACTGTGTGGAGGCAGTTGCTTCCTTGATGGAATGAGCTCCTCGTGAGGCAAACAGAAACCTCGAAGGGGGATGCAGCTGTGCCTTTTCATTGCACCACGCAGTTAGAAATACACACATTTCCTCATCCAGCAAGATGATGTTGTCACCAATTCTGTAAGCCCCCAAGGGAACAGGAGCCAGGACTCATGTGTAGCCACATTTTATCAAGGCTGATCAGCTTCCTCGTAGTGGCGGACTGAAGCCTCTGAGGTTGGCAGCCTTTGGTTCATTCATCTTTCTTAATGGTCAGCTTGTGATGGCCACTAAACACAACAGATACTCTGATGAGTCCCTAGTGAGTCCAGATACATCCTCTGATTTCTTCAGTTTTGATGATCATAATTTTAAACAATTTTAATCACAAAATGTTAAGTGTGTACTGTAAATCCTCCTCTGTGGAGTGATTGGGATGAAAAGTCAAGCACACCTTCGTAAGTTTTCTTGGGAAGCACCTTTCAAACTCCTGAATCACCCTTCTACTGCAACTGAGGTATGTTTTTGTAATCTCTACTTTGCTATTATCCCTCCTGACAAGTGACATCCAGTTAGCCAGCTCACTTATGGAAAGATGTTTAATGTGTCTTCATTGGAGGTCAAACCTCACTTAGTCTTGAGGCAGATGCGTAGAAAAATCAGTACTTGCTATTGACAGTTTTTTTAAATTACTTGTTCGTTCCTAAACTTCTTTTTTATTCAAAACATGTCAGTCGAGTTAGCAGGATATGTTGAAAAATGGTAATGGTCACCTGAGTTATTACCCTTATTATTAAGCAAGTGAGAACCCTGTGGTAATTTTAATATCCTCTGAGTGACTGAAAATCCTGCTTTTGTTGCTGCAGCAGCTGTTTCTGATTGCAGAAAGGCTGGTTCCTTCCAATTGTTGGGGGATTTCCTCCCCAAGGGCAGACTGCTTAGCTAGACAGGAGATGCTACCTAATTCTTTCTGCTCTTTTGAGCTGGGGTGACTCCCTTGCACAGATCATGGAAATGGAGCAACAAAACCACATTACCTGGTTACTTTAATCGGGCTGCACATGCCAACAGTGCTCTGTAAGCTGCATCTGAGTGATTCTCAAATACTAACAAGAAAGATCCATCAGACCACAAACAGTGATAGTCAAGCAACCTCACCGTGAGAGTCTGATCAAGATTGAAATTGTCTAGATGTAACTCCAGTCATTCAACCTCCAGCCTCAGTAGTTCTTTTATATGGTAGCTCCAAGAATCCATTTTCAGTTTCAGCTCTATGTCGGCATCCATAATACACGTAAGTTTTAAGTGTGTGCTGCAAAGGTCCTTCTAAACAGGTGTCAGTCTGTGAGCTTGTGCTCTTGAAATACTAGGATTCCTAAAAATGTAACTGAGAAAAATCTGCTGGTGCTAAGTATAAATTAATGATACAATTATTTGCGTTGGAGGTTTTTTATTTTTTTTTTTTAACAAAAAAATAAAAGGAGGCACAAAGAGGGGGTCATAAGTTGGAAAGAATGAAAACTGCATTCTTAAAATGAGCACCTCAGTTTACTGCACGGTCCATCCAAAATTCAGGTGTTGCAAAGGAAGCAGTGTCTGCCTCCGTCTTGAGCACAGCTCTCTCCACTGGCTACACAACGAATATTCCGACAGACACTGCAAGTGCATGCAGGCTCAGTGCGAGGGAGTGACTGCACCCTGACTTGAGCTGTGGACGCTGAAAAAGATTAAGCACTTCAGTGAAAGCACCCTGCCAGTTACAGTGTGACAGCTCTGCAAGGTTCACCTTAGATGTTTAGGCACCTAAGATTTGCGTCTTTCCTGGCCATCTGAGGAATCTAGCTAACTAGCCATAATTAAGCCATGATCCTTTTTATGTCTTCATATGTATCTCTACTGAAAGACGTGTAGTTTAGAAGCATCCCACATACCAAGGAATCTAAGGATTTGTTTCAGTCAACAGATTTCCCACCTTCATTGTTTATTTTTCCCCCACACTTACTCTGAAAAAAATCGATCAACTATTATGCTTTCTTTTAGAAAAGCAAACAGCTTGTTGTTAAAAACTAATCAGTCCCCCCCCATGAGACCTTGTACACCAACCTGGCAATATTCCATTTGAAAAAAGTTGATACTTGTCAGTTAGGAATTTCAGCCAAAACTGCTGAGCTGAATCCAGTGATACACTTTGCAAAAATGTGTTTTTCATAAACTCTGTTATATTTTGTGACCAACTTTACCAGAAGGTAATTCAAGAAAATCTTGTTTTTCATCAGCATGTACTGAGTGACATAAATAATACTATCTATTTTAATAGATTCACATACTGACTGTTCACATTAAGCTGCTCAAATTAATGTCACGGTTTAAGTTTATAAATAGCTACATCATTTAATTTATATTTTCTAAGTAAGGTTCTAACCCTAGCTTTCTTAACAGTATTCTGGAACATGTCTAATCAAACAGTTACTGAATACCAATCCTGAAAGCTCACTGACCATCTCTTTTAAAATTCTTGGTAGGAAGTTATCCAGACATGCTCATCTAAGACCATAAATAGTAGCTGGTTTAATATGCTCTTGAATTACTGTTGAAATGTAAAGTATTTTGTCATTGTATGATACAAATATATTTCCTTCTCTTTCCCCAAATGCAGCACAGAAATATCTAGCATGTTTTTTTTCTCTTTGCTCATCAACAATTCTACATCATTTATCTAAAAACAGACAATTGTGAGAGTTCTTAATACATTCATGGACCTTTTTTAAATGGTTTTTTCAATGTGGGTCATTGACTTCTCAGGCATCTTTCTTTCTCCATATTATTTTTCCATAATAAGTGCCATCAAAGTTATATTTGCTGTCACTAGTTCTTTTCCCAGCTGTTGAGTGTCTATAATTATAACTGCTTTACAAAATGCCCTCTAAAGAGGCAGAAGGAAAGGGGTTGTTCTTTTGAGGAAGGTGTTTTTTGACTTCCATGAGATTGTAGACTTTCAGGACAATACTCAACTCAGCCTAGTTTATTTCAGCTTTGTCGAATGTAAAATTCATCTACCTTCGATGCAAGACTGTTTTGAGTACAGATATGGCTTAGTTTTAGGAATTATGCAGACATTAGCACTAACAGCATGAACCTCTCCTGCCTCGCCCCTAAGGGTAGACCTCCACGGCACACTGAAATTTAGGTTTCCACACTTCTCTGAATGGGGCAGTTCAGGTCCCACAGGGAACATAACCACACAGGCTCATTAGCTCCTCGGGATAGCCAAAGCTGTCTCTCAGGGCCTCTGCTCTTCTCCAGGATCACAGTGAGCAGCACACTGTACCCTGTAGATATTGGGCTCTAAGCATCTTCTTTGAGCACCTCACAGGCTGTTGATTAAGGAGCTTATCCTTTCTTCCCTTATTTGAAAGGACACAGCATAAGAGGTGAAGGAATTTTTTCTGACCACATCCCTTCATTATTTTTGCTCTCAACATTAGGATTTAGTTCCAAATGAGCATTCATTGCCTGACCTCATTATGCTCCTAGGGGTTGTTAACCTAGCAGCTCATTTCTTTAATGCCCTCCTAGCTTGTCCAGCCAGACCATCCCCTCAGCCATGTGCAATCCTGTATAGGCTCCATGTCCCACCTGGCATTCCAGTATTTCACAAGACCCAAACCACTCTCTACTACATTATTTCTCTAATCAGGAGATTTCAGCCAAAATACACAATTATGGCAGCTTTACAGTTAGCATTTGTTAACAGATCCTCGGCATAAACATTCCGGAGCCAAGAACTGCTTTTTTTAGTAGTAAAAAATGTGGGTTTGTCTCGTATATTCAAGCAGTTAAAACACCACATAAGACCACCTATTGCTAACAAGCATTGCCAACACCATTGGCTCCTTTAAAGCAGGCAGCCTCTGCGCTGGATGGGGCAGGTGGAAGTAAAAAATGGTGGTGGCTCCCACTAAACTTCCAAGTGATGGGCAAACCACCTTTCCAAAAATTGTGAATGTTATTTTCCAAATACGTTAGCATTTTAGTTAATCTTGTCTAATTACCCCACATGTACAGATTTCCATCTGCTCTAATAGTACATAAATAATTAAATGACATGCTGAAGGAGCATGTCGTTGTCATTTCTGGCCCTACTGTGCAACGAGTCAGAGCCAAGCAGCTGTATGACAACGGATGAAAATACAGGAAAGACTCATCTCCCAAAGCTGAGTCAATGACCTGTTGTTCTCAAAAAGGCCTGTTGTAATAAACAGCCTCCAGTTGAGATATACACTGAACCTACAGAGGTCAAAAAAATTAAACTGGTAATAATAAAAGATTTTTCTATATTTTTTCTTGTCAGATGGGCTGAAAATATTTGAACTGTACCTGAAACCTAAGTAATATGAGGCTGTTTACCCAAAGTTAAGACTCCTTAAAATCCAACTAAAGATTGGGTTCAGCTACTGAGTAAGATGTCTTGTTCCCTCCAGACAGGTTGATGATTCTTAATCCAAGAATTCAAGTAATGAGCAGTTGAAGTTTCCATCTTGAAACATCTGTTCCACCAAGTCAGCACTGGCCTTGATAAATAGCAAATCAGACTGATGTATGCAAGTGTATACACACATGCGCAAGTTAAACTTCAGGGAAAATACTTGAACAGACCTCTGCATAGACAGATTTATATAATTAATCTGTAATTAGGCTTTGTCCAGTGCAGACTGATGCAGGTCAAAACACAGAAAATGCAGACATGGTAGGATCTTTACCTGTTCCTGCAAAAGGTTTTTTCAAAGGCTGTTTGTGGATAGGTTTACATACCTTTATTTAGTTGTCACAAACCTTCACTGCTATTTTAACTTACTCATCTTACAGTGGAAGAAAAATATGTTTAGCTAAAGGATAAAAACAAACCACAAGTACAACTGCATCTGCGTGCTTTTAGTAATCTTAGCAACTTCAAACATAACTTTAAAAGTTTGCTTAATTATTTAACTGTGCAAAATATAATCTTGTGTACACCTCTCATTTTATAAAGTCTGTACCAAGTTTGCAATGGTGACTCTTCCTGAGCCTGTAGAAAAAATGAAAAATTTCTTTTTGCAGGTTTTTTTAGTCTTTATATCCTAAAAAACTGTCAAATCCAGTTCTCTGATGCTGAAGCCACTCTGTTGAGGAGGTTTCTACCTGATATGATGTGCCAATTCAATTCCATTAACAAAAATGCCAAGCTAGTTCAGGAAGGTCCACACTTCACTCCCAGCAGAGCAGCAAAGAAAGCCGGAGGAACTCCACTGGAAATGGGAAGGTTTGACACAATTGTCCTCTAGGGTATACAGGGGGGTTGGCAAAATGTAATCTCACTTTCTGTACAGCCTTCAAAACGAAGCCTTGTCCAAGGGGAACTAAAGGTATTTTCCTGACTGTCAGGCTTTGCCCACCAGAGCAGAGGTGGAATGGGATGACTACTGAAATGTCAAGAGGGAAAAGAAATCAAGATGAAATGTGTTTTTACTCAAATGCCAGGCTGAAATAATTAAGGAGTGCCATTTGTTATTTCAGCAGGAATATCCTTCTCTCCATATGGTCTATCACAGTGTTTCTGGTGAAGTGAAATGAAAAACGGGAACCGGGCTTGCCTTTCATAAGCAAAGGGAACACCTCTGTAAGCTAATCCTGAAACAGCAAGATATAAAGGTACACAGGAATAGACTGTCGTTTCATGATTTCCCACATTCGCTTCAACAGAAAGTCACCCTGCTACATTCCTCGGTGTGGTGGTGCTGGATTATATAGCGCGAGTGGCATTCGCAGAGCCTGTCATGAGTTAAGATGGTACCTCGTGGCCAGTGCAATCCTGTCTGCAGAGGAAAGTTAGCACGAGAAAAATAATGACTTTCTTAAAGTAAAAGGATAGTGCTGGCTCTCTTTTGAAAGTTAGAAGTGAGAAGAAAAACCATTTCTTCCCTTGGGGAGATGGAGTCTACTGAGTGGCCAAAAGTACGGACAGCTACTATTTTGCAAAAAGGAAGTTCATGCCACTTCTCTAGTAAATTTATGTGAAAAAATGAGGTGCGTATTTGCTGAATCCGAACAGGCCTCTCTGTGTGCTAAAAGCTCCTGAAATTATAGTCAGATGTCTTCCTGTGGCTTTCAAGCCTGTCTTAGTTCAGCTGAGGTCCTTGGTTTTCCCTCACCTCCTCATTATGAAACAACTTGTCCATGCCTTTCTAGCCCTTCCCTATGCCTCCAAACAACACGTGCAGGTCCCCATAACTCTTGCCCTACTCGACCCAGCAGGACAGTAGGACACCAGTACCTTTCCTAAGAGGTATGTCCTGTGAAGCGATGAGTTAGGAAATCAGAGAGCCTGTCTCCATCCTGGCCCCTCTTCTGAACTCCTTTGCTCCCAACCCCACTCCCACAAGGCAGTGCTCTGCTCCTCCACTGCCAAGCTCCCGACCGCCTAGGACTTGACATTTGTTCTTGTTTTCTCCTGTCTCCCCTAATGGGCATAGCACTACTAAGCGAATAGGAATGTACAGAACAAGAGAGTTCAAAGTAATTGAGTCTACATTCATTCAGAAAGCCTGGATCCTTGCCCACTCAGAACCTGCAGCACTGACATAGTTTCAGAAAGTTTAACTCTTTTTCCCAGAACCGGCTAATGCTCATTTGAGCACAGACCGTTGCACTTCTCTTGCCAGTGACCGTGGACACTGAAAGGTGTCTTTCACATGCCTAGCTCTAGGTGCTTACCAATCAATGCTTCATTCCTCCTTTTTTTGCTCTGCAGAACAATAACTAAAGACCTTGAGCTGTCATTTTTATATGATGCCCAGGGACTTGTGTTGCAGAGGAATGACCACTTACCATGACTACTAAACATGTCTGCCTGAAGACTTCCTTACACAAACAGGGCTATGCTGGGTTGAAAACAGCTTACTTGGTTTTCTGCTGCAAATTTGTCTGTTAAGGTGTAAACTCACTTCCAACTCTGCAAAATCAGTGAAGAAGTAAAAACACTCCAAAATTATAACAGCTGTAAACTCATTTTTTCATGATTACTAATTCTGAATGAATTCTCATTTCAATCTAGCTTAGGAGATAACATTAGTTGGCATCTTATTATTGATTTAAAATTTGTAAATAAAAATTATCTGTTCCAAGAAGTGTAAAATCTAGTAACAGTGGGAATTCTTAAAATGGGCGATCAAATAATTTTTCTCTCTGGATCTAAAAGTGCATTCAGACTATCTGTAAACTAAATAGTGCAGCACCATGTAGGTCAGATATGCAGTGAAACTGAGCAGGAACAAGAGTCTGACTTTCCTGTTTAATTGTTACTGATAGTAGAAAAGTCAAAATAAAAAATTGCCCCTTAAAAATTATGTAGTCTTTAGTCATCCTCTGCCGACTGTTGCTTGACAAAAGACTGTAGGACCTAGACCATCAGTAGCACAAAAACACCATGATGAGACTGGAATTATTTATCTGCAGTTCAGACCTAATTATATTCTTTCTAAAAAAATTAAAACACATTCAGAGATGCGTCTGAAAATATTTAAAGACTACACAGAGCTCTACCCAGTGATACCATTCTAATTAACCTGCCAAAGCTTTTGCCAGGGCAGGCCCTTTATATATGTATACATCTAAAACGAAACAAAACAAAACAAAAAAAACCCAAACAAAACAAAAAACACTTTTGAAATTATCTGTTTATCATTCATTTAATCAGACGGAGAGAAAACATGCTAGTAAGGTATGCAAATGTCAGAAACACTTCAGTTACTACAGCCATAGAATTCGTATAAATGTCTGAAAGTTACCAGTACATGCACGGCACCAGATGCTGCCTAGTCCTACGTTGCACCTGATCTAGAAGAATTAGTTTCCTGACAGCATAGTGTAGTATTGCTATTTTTGCATTTTAAAGCTGTTAGAGAGCAGTTTATATTAAACTTGTCCTTTCAGATGGTCAATAACATAGTTTGAAGGCTAACTGGGTCGACATAGGGAACACGTCGGGCATTCAAAAAGCGCAGTTTGAAGTTTAACCCTAAACTAGGGTTATGTGAGGGGCATTCACACAAAAACAAGGCATGATTTTAAAATCTGTTGGTTAAAACACCTGTTCCTAGGCTTGAGTGGGGATAGAAATGCCAGCCATGATTCTTCAGTAAGGGACCCTGAGGTTGCATATTGCCTAAACGGGAATACGTGTTAGTGTTGGATGGAAATGAGCCTGCACGGCTTTAAATGCTGCGCTGACGGGAGTAGCCGGATCCACGTTAGTAATAACAAGCATCAAGCGGCTACATATTGCTAAACAGTTTGTGTAAAGAAATGTTATGCTGAGCTCTTCCCTGGTTCTGTAATTACCTTTCTGCATACAGGCTCTGAGACATCCTACTCGCTGTGGACTCGGCGGCAAAGGGGAGGAGTGCCAGGTTGACCAGAAAAAAAATGCTTTTTTTACGTTAAAAAAAAAAAAAAAAAAAAAAGAGCCTT
>VZRQ01008598.1:213405-471736 GCA_013397975.1 Machaerirhynchus nigripectus
TGAAAGCTACAGCTGCTGCCTTCGCACTTGCCCGGCGGCAGAATTAGAGCGGCCGCCTGTCCTCCTCGCCCACGCAGGGAGTCATGTTCGGGGGGCGGGGGGGGTAAGGCACACGACGCACCGGGTAAGGGGGGACTTCCCAGGACTTTGTGCCTGTCCCAGGAGGCTGTTTGGGAGCGGATCCGCAAGCAAACAGCTGGAGGAGCTAAAAGCGAGAAGGTGCCAACCGCAGTCGGGCTGCAGCCCGCGGACTGTGCCCGCTCCAGGGGCGGCTCCCCGCGCCCTGCGAGGCACCGGCGTCCCCCGGGTCGGCGGGGAGGGAGCCCCGGTGCCGGGCAGCAGCGCTCTGTCGGGCGCTGTCTTTCGGTGGTGTCTTCCCAACGAGTAAATAACTCCCCGTCTTCAAAGCGAGCTGCCCTCGACTCGTAAACAAGAGCTGGAAAAAGTAGCCTGGCATGTCGGGGCAGATCCAGATCAAAGGGACGGGAAGGCGGCTCTGTTTGTTTGTGGTGTTTACCGGGGGTCTTTGAAGAAAGGTCCTAAAATCCACTTTCGGGCAGAGTTGCTGTTTGTCAGCTGCTTTCGCTTGCGGGGTGCTAAACGGGTCTGGTATGAGCACTCTCTTGACAGGGCAGGGGGGAATGTAGCATTTGCCCACTGGAGAGTGCGTGATAAATGTTTTGCCGATGACTGTACGCCAGTAATGTATAGGGCTGCAGCCACCCACGGATTCCCTCGCACTACTGTGCTAAGAGGATGATTTTCCAGTAATTAAAGAGCTCTCCGAGAACCGAGGCATGGATAGGGACATGTTTATCACGCTGTTAGCCAATTATACACTGCATAGATTATTACTGGTTTAAGTGTAGTCCTGGAGACACTTTACACAAAGAGTACTCTGATGTAATTAACCCGTCTTTTTTCTGTTCGGTATTATTAATAACTTTACACTTTGGTGTCGTATTTCTAATTAAATACTGTTCTTCTAGGGATGAAAAATCATGGAAATATGGAATATATATGTATATATATAAAAACATTATTTGAAGTATTAGTATTCAAATAGCTAGCTGAGGATGTGGCTTTTACAGTTAGCATTTCAAAGAGAAGCGGGTGAAACAGACAGGCAGTCACCCTGCTCGAGCAGTGAATTCCAGAGCAGGAGATCTGCAGATTAGGCACAGCGCCTGTCACTTCTGAGCCTCGCACTGTCTTTTAGGCACAAAAGATGAAAAGTTTGTGTATGCTGAAACATCAGATCCGCCTTAATGTGTGAACGGCTTGTGCCATGACTTTATCTCCTTGTCCTTGATGATTTTCATCAGTGTGCTGATTGTAAAATCAAGCAGATTTTCATTAGTGTGAGCATTCATAGCTTCCTCTGTAGGTGTCTTGTGGCTGGCTGAACAGTATTGCCTTTTATTTGTAAAGCCTCACATGACTTGGATGCCATCATCTTTCTTAGCTGGTAACAAATCATGTGGATTATGGTCTGTTTTGTCTTTGTAGACAAGATGTGAAATGGAGAAATACCTGGCACCCCAGCTCCCGCCCGTTCCCGTCATCCCCGAACATAAGAAATACAGAAGAGACAGTGCCTCAGTTGTAGACCAGTTTTTCACTGACAGCGAAGGGTTGCCTTACAGCATCAACATGAACGTCTTCCTGCCTGACATCAGCCACCTGAGAACTGGCCTATACAAATCTCAGCGACCCTGTGTAACCCACATCAAGACAGAGCCGGTCACCATCTTCAGTCACCAGAACGAAACTACTGCCCCTGCCCCTGCTCCCACTCAGGCCCTCCCTGAATTTACCAGCATCTTCAGCTCCCACCAAACTCCTGACGTGAACAACATTTTCATCAAGCAGGAGCTTCCTACTCCAGATGTCCATCTTTCCATCACGCCCCAGCAAGGCCAGTTGTATCAGCTCTTGAGCTCACCGGATTTAGACATGCCCAACACCACTCCTCAGGCAGCCGTGATGGACTCCCTTAACAATGTCTCCATGCCCTCAGCCATGGCGGGCCTAAACACGCTCTCCTCGGCTGTCCCACAGACTGCGATGAAACAGTTCCAGGGCATCCCCCCCTGTACCTACACCATGCCAAACCAGTTTCTGCAGCAGCAGGCCACTTACTTCCCTCCTTCGCCCCCAAGCTCAGAGCCTGGAAGTCCAGACAGACAAGCAGAGATGCTGCAGAATTTAACCCCTCCTCCATCATACGCAGCAACTATAGCATCCAAGCTGGCGATTCACAACCCGAATTTACCAGCAACTCTGCCCATAACCCCCCAGAACATCCAACCTGTCAGATACAACAGGAGAAGTAACCCAGATTTGGAGAAAAGACGTATCCACTACTGTGACTACCCAGGTAAGCAATCTGTGCCAGAAAATCCCAGCACTTGCAATAAAAAAAGAAGTGTGAATAATCACGGATGAGGTATAAGTCATTTTCTTTAGCTGTGGTCTACACCTAGGGAGAATCAAATAGTTTTTTGTCCAAGTAGAATTTGTCTTCGTTGTTGTTTTATTTTCAGTGGAACACTCCCACATTCTTTAAATAATAGATAGTCTTCATGTCATTTGTCATTCTCTTGAGCTCATTTTACCATGTTACAAAATTTGGACTCTATAGAAAATAAAAAATAAAAATTATGGCCTTTGCTAGTGTAAGTCAATGTGACTGTCCAGTATCCATGATGGAGCAGAGGCTCAGTTTGTTCAGGGCAGTACAGCTCAGTTTGAATTTTCTGGCAGTGCAAGAATAATTTCAGCTCCTGCTAGCCAAGGCCACGGCCATTCTTCCTGTTACGAACAGGAGATTCAGCTGCCCTCATAAATCCATTAAGAGCATCTCTGAAAATTGTCCACAGATGGATTGCCTTCTATACTGAAGGGGAAGAGGGACCTGACTATAAAGTGTGCCTCCATGTAGAACGTGATCCCAGATACAAGGCATGCGCACCCCTTGTAGCACAGAGAGAAGTTGCTGCTCCCCGTTTACTAACGTAACTCTTGGTGCCATATCACGCATTCAGTGTGCCAGATGATAAATGCCCAGTGGAAGGGTTATGTTGAGCCCTGGGTGACGATGACATGGAGTCTGGCTTGATCAAGTCCTCTTGGAAATTTTTAAAAAATAATCCCCCCCTCCTAAGTTGCTGATTTATGTAGCAGGTGTTACTGTACATAGATTGTAGCAGCTACTGGCCTATATACTACATTACAAAGCAGTAAGTCTACCAGCAACGTACATGTTTTTCTCTTTCCTGTGTAAAGCAACATATATCTAGGAGCATTCTATATAAAATTTTACTTCTAAGTGGCAAAGATGAAGCCAGAAAGTGGTAAACTTAAATGTGTCCCGGTAGTACCCCAGCACCGAATGAGGAAGTTTAGACGTAGTGTGGAGTGTTTCTGTTCTCCCTACTGAAGCCTCTTTGCTTTTTTGGTTCTTTTTTGTTTTAGGCTGCACAAAAGTTTATACAAAGTCCTCTCACTTAAAAGCGCACCTGAGAACTCACACAGGTATGTACTCACTCTCTCGCTGTCTCTTGTTCGTCCGTGGCTGATGGGTTTTCTGAGAGAGCAAGCGCGCAGGGTCTGCCAGCTTCTCCCTGTTTTCTCTGGAGTGGTGTGGACAGACTGGAAATTCAGCTACAAAATATTTGAGGATTGCTCAATGAGAAGTAAAATTTCTTTTATTAGTGCAGTTTTGTTAAGCCTCAATGGAACTCAAAATAGCTGACAATAAAGTAGATGGAGACTTTCCTATTCAGTCTAAAATGCCATTAAAATAATTAAAAAAAAGATCTTTTTTTCCCTCCGAGTAGTGAATTAAACATAGTAAACATGTTCTACTTTTGAAGATTTATCTGAGTAGATAGAATTTTCTGGCTTGGACTTTCTCTCTGACCTTTTAGAATTACTTAATCTTAGAATTTTTCAGAAATGCCATGAAAACTCCCAAGATATTTCCATTTACTTTGCCCTTGGCATTAAGTAGGCTTTATTATCTTTTTGAAAGACAAGTGGTTCTCCAGGTTTATTTAAAAAGAAAAAAGGACATAATTTTGATTTTTTAAAATTTTTTTGTCTGTCAGGGAAAGACATTAAAATGGAGAAAATTGGAAGTGTCAGTGTGTCGCACTTGTTTTTTGCACCCTGATCAAACGCTGCCTGCAGCTACAGAGGCAGTCCCTGTTCCTGGGCTCGCGAGGAGCCGAGCTGGGCATGGTGTTGGTTGTGTGTGGGTGCATGAGCTGTGAGTGCTGGGGACAGTGGCTGGGAGGTGGAACTGCCCCTGATGCTCTTCCCAAGCGTTCACCTACTGAGGCAGGGGGAAGAAGGAGAGAAGGAGATGAAGGTAGCTGGCCACCAGCTCTCCTGAAACTGTTCAGTGCAGTTCTTTGCTGGGATCTTGGTACAGCACCACTCATGCTAAATCAGTGAAAAGCACATGACTGATTTTTTAAAGAAATGAAGTGAGAGGGCTGCGAGTCCTGTTTTTAGAAGCGAGTGTGAACCCCAGTTCTTTTATGCATGGGCTTAGAATCAGAGCAAAAACCACAAGTCACAGTTCAAGCAACTTTGTTATTGAAGCGCACTGTCAGCGCTACGGCTGTGCCGTTCAAGGAGGGAGTTTTCACCTGAGCTTAAATCAAAACTTGTCCTGAGCTATGCTCTAACAAAACATTTCACTATCTCTATGGAAACAAGGCCTTCTGTTCAGTAGCTATTATAAATGGATTGTTAGATTATTGTAAAGAAGTTGAGTATGTCCAGGCTAAGTGTTACTAAGGAAATCTTGTTTTCTGAAATGAACGTTACCTGTGTTGTACAGTGAAAAATTAAAAGCAACTGTAGAAGATCATTGTTTTGCATTAGTACCAGACTAAACACTAATGCTGTTAAAAATATTCTTAATATATAATCACTCACTAGCAGTAAATTTAGTAAGAAAGGAATTATTTTCATGAGGCTGTAAATCTGAGTAGTGTCAGAGAGCAGAATCCCCCTTTAATAAATAATCTGTAAATTTAAGTGTATGATTTCCACTTGCGCACTTCAGCCAGGAACTAAATACCAGTTTTAATTATCTTGATTGCTATTATAAAATAACTAGGAAGAGAGATAAAAGCAAAGCTTTAGTCTAAACATTGCCATTACATAGTCAGCGTTTGAAATGAACGCTTTTCCTTTTTAAAATCAATTCGTATCTTTTTCTGTACCTTGAGTAGTAATGACTTCAGGGTTTACAAAGTTAGTTCTTGTATGCATAGAAATACATACCTCATTGCTAGCATATATTGCTTAGGGTCACTAATGTTTATTGTTGCCTTCACTTTTTTACCTAGAAATGTGGATAAATGTGCAAAGGTCAGAGGAGCTGATGTATTCATGGAAACAAGAATGTTGTTTTAGATAAAAATCTAGTGAACTTAAGCAGGTCTGTAATACAAAGGGTCTTCTGGGGAGGTGAATGAAGGGATAAACTGTCTAAAGCGTGCATTACATGCAAGAATGTGAGTCCGTATCCTGTTACCTGCAGTATTTCAGAGTTTGGATTAGTTTAACTCTCTTGAATATTCACTTCATACTTGAAGATTTCCAGCACTGACTCTGATCTCTGCCTTAACATACGGCTGAAGTGTGTTTTAAGAGCCAGATCTCTGACTTAACGTTTGATCAATAAAGGAATGTTAACGTAAAGGGGTGCAAACTCAGAGAGACGTGAAGTTGCTCAGCTCCCTGAGGAGTGCAAGGGAATCTCGCTATTGATCTCCAAAGGGCTCAATGCCGAGGGCTAAATCAGGGTGTGTACCTCTGTGCATCCCATCCCCCAGAACTGTGAATTCATACAGCACTAGTAAGTTTTGATTTTTCAGTTTTAAAACATTTTTAAAGGACTTTTGTGAAGCTTTTACCTTCAAAGTCTAAAGCAAATGTCACGTAATCCATTTTAATAAAGTTGTGTGTGATATTCTTTCAAATCCCTTCAGGGATAGCAGACCTGTTTGTCTGGCTAAACCCGTTCTTTAGTAATCATGGACCACTGAAGTTGTTCTCTCCTTATTCTTAGTTTCTTAACAATACCTTTTAAAATTGGCTGCAGTCTCTCTCTCATCCCAACCAGTCCCCGCCCTTCTCGGCAATCTGTCATCTTAAAATAAAAGAGCCTGCAGCAAAGTTTGTCTGCCATTAAAAGTCAAGACAGACCTTATGGTTTTCCTTTTGTATTGGAAAATCTCAGCCTTTTCACAATATTTATTTAGCAGCCTTTCTCTTCTGAAAGGCTTTCCCTGGGTTTAGGAGATTTTCTTTGAGAACAAACCTAAAGGAAATGTTACTTTTGATAGATGGAATGTAGGCTGTAGTCTATTTTTTTTCCAGTTCAGATATGAACACACTGTCAGACTTCATAAATTACATCTAAACAAAACTATAGAAAATGGGCAAGAGGAAAATCCCATATATTTTTCTTCTTAGGTGTTCCCAAGCTGTTTACCTTAGACCAAGTCAGGTGGTATAAAATGGTATAGTTATGCTGATTTAATATAATTACACTGGACTCTTGGTGTTGATCAGGAATTCAGTGTTCCTGTTAAGAGCTAAGATAGGGTTGTGTATTTGTACCAGTTGCTGAAGCAGGCACGCGTTTTTCTTTCCCTACGTAATGCTTTAACATTTGTTGATGGTGAAAAAAATTTCGGTTGGTAAACAGGCAACCCCAAAACAGAATATGAACAAAGGCTCAAGTGTTGAAATTATACAGAACACTTTTTGTCCATTTCCATGCAGTTCTCGAGCAGATGTGTGGTACATTTTAATACCTTAAAACACTTCAGTGTGATACCTGAATTCGATAGTTGCTTCTGGAACAGGTAAAATGGTATTCAGTATTTTAAAGTACCTATTGGAACATAAAAGAGAGGTTGGGTTTTGACCTTTTGAAGCAGGGATTTTCTTTGAAAATCATTTTAACTGTTAGTCATGGAACAAGTTTCGTTTCATACCCGGCATTGTGCAGCTGGGGTATATATTGTGTGAGGGGGTTGCGCATTTATCGCGGGCTGCTCAGCAGTAAAGCCACCTGAAAGCTCTGGCATAACAGCCATGTGTCCAAACTGAAACATGTGCCAGATCCAGGGAAAAGCAGTTACTTGCATATTGCAGATAAACTTCATTCCGTTCTTCTTCTGGCATCTGAGTATATACACATACATATACATATATATATAAAAAGTAATCATTTAGAAACTGCAATCCTATAACACATCCTTTTAGATTTCTTTATATGCCAAACATTTTGATTGTGGATATTGACTGTTTGCTGTGTGGGCACCTGGAATACCATACCTGTACACTGCCTCTAATGCTGCAGAACAGCTGGCTCCAGGGTCAGGGGGGTTTTATTATTTCTGTGAGCAGATGCACACTTCAGAATTGTGTATGTTTCTAAGAGGAAAATCTGTGATTGTTTTGAACACATCAAGGCATGCACATTGAGGACATTTTCCAGCTGCATACTGGTTTTCCGTATACAGAGTCTTTGCACAGGCATGTTCTCTGGTCACATGGTGGGCTTGCCATTAATAGTTTGTAGCATTAACTGCAGAACTATTTCATCTCTATCTATAGATCTAGCTTGTATTTGGTGATGGGAAGTGGAAGCCGAGATAACTCAAGAGAAATGGCATTTCTCTAATGAGATGCACTCAAAATACTTCCACTGTCCCTGGTTATTTAAAATGTTTATATAGGCATGGAACAGCTGCTGACTTGTGCAGTTCCTCAAGGTGTTAAACGTTTTATTTTATTTTAGATCTCTGCTTCAATAGATCCAGAATTAGAGCGATGGTGCATCAGAATCAGAACCAGTTGTAAGCAGTAGACTTCAGCAGTCCCTGGGACTCAACACTCTGAGTTCACCATACCTGTATAGGGACACTTGTTAAAAGTGGTGCCATTTGCCCCAGAATTCAGGATGCCCCTGGGCCAGAAGGGAGGACAAGTAGTAGTTGGGCTCCTGCTGGAAGAAAAGCATGTTGGAAAAACATGTATCGACTCAAATCATACCGAGACTTTGGGGAGGGATTTCACTCGTGGTGCGCAAATGAGGAATGGAGGCCCCAAAAGAATCTGCCTTGATCACGGCTGCAGCCTTGCATGTACATAGCAAACCTCATCCTGAAATTGTGAAAACAGCAATTAAGTAATCTTCTGTGCAGATCCAGCTTCTTTGACCTGTTAGATGAGTCAGTTGCATAGATTACACTTTAAGGAGCTGTCAGTAAATGCCATCATTGATAGAGACCATAAGGAAAAGTGGAAAAGAGTTAAATAAAACTGTTGACAAAGTACATTAAAGTGCAGTGTTGCTAGACACTGCTGAAGGGTATCTTAGTATCTTTTATTTATGAATTCTGCTAAATCCATTAGTTGCCTGTGTGAGAAATGGAAGTACATTATTTTCCTGTGCAAACCACAGTTTAAGGGAAAATAATGCATTTTTTCAAACACTTCATGAATGATCGCAGGCCTTGGGAATAATTGATCTGGTTTTTTATCTGCAGTCATAAGCCGAATGAGAAGTATTTGAATGTGTTGCTCAAAAGAGAGTGAATTCTTAGCAGCATAAACCTAAATTTTATTTAAATATTACTGATCATTCTCATCGGCATCCAGCATACAACTTTTATGAAGCAGGAATTAAATTCCAAGGTGTCAGGTGAGGGTATTCCTGTTAGATTTTAGATACTGAAAAGAAAAGCCTAATGTTTTCTTTTTGATTAAAAGCCTAGAAAGTCCCTCTAAGCATGAAAGCTTAAAAAAACTGTTGTTTCTGTCAATTGCTCCCTGAGAGGATTAAACTTCAGTTCCAGGATATTTGATTCTTGATAAGGAAACTGTTGACCTAAGAGACCGGCTTTAAATATAGTTCATTTTGAGACCGCCCTACATAGGCTAATATAGTCCCAAGATTCGCAGCAATTGCCAGTGATTAAAACTTTCCATTATTTGATCAGGCATTCCTTATTGTAACTAATTTCTGAGGCTTGACTGGGATGATTGACTCCTGGTTCCAACCAGGGTAATGTGTTGCTTGTTGTTTGTTAGATGACCTGCACCTCCCATTGGTGAAAGATCAGAAACATTTAAGTAATGTCCTAGTTTAGTCTGAGTATCTTGGTAGCAGCATTCCTGTCCTGTCAGGCTGCATTATTTATATTCAGGGATCTCTAACAACTCTGATTAAGGACATATTAAAACCTTTGATTTTGGCAAGTGTACAGTGCTTCGCTTTGAGTTAAAATAGCTTTAATGTATTGCTTGAATTTTTTTTCTTTTGGTGTGTGCGTGCATACAGTAGATGGAAATCTGGAAGTCTACAGTATGTGTTTAATAAATTCCATTTTAAGAGCACCTCTTATCTGACTGTACAAAAGCCAGTGTTACTGGTGAGAGAGCTAAAGAGCTGTTCTTGTACCACAGGCATAGGTGAGGAAATGTGTTCTTCAGCACAGGATGTGTAGACACAGCCAGGCACCCCAAATAGCATGGATTTCTTATAAACCTACTTTAAAAAAATTCCTTTCCTCTTTGTTTGCATATCTCCTTGAAGAGAGACCACCTCTGTTAAGACAGAATGTTATACCAGAAAGAAAATAAACCATTGCACAGGCCAGTCAAGATTCCCCACTAATCCTTGAACTGTGTAAGACAACACTTAGCAAAATAAGTGTGCTTCGAGCACTGGTGGGAGTGCTGCTGAGAAGGTAATGCCTTCTGCACCTCTGTAGTCAGAAAGTGAATTCTTTTCACTGTCCTCTTTGATCACCAGTCAGTTATCTTTTATTCCTGTTCGTGCTTCATTTATCAGTGATTGGACTTCGTGCTGAGCTCAAATCTCTCTGTTACAAAATTCCTTAAAATGCTGTTTCACTGTGAAGTAGTGTTTAGTAGTCTCCCTTTAGCCACTACTATAGTAGGCAGAGACTTTATTGCATTTAAGAGTGTGCAGCATATGTTGCTCATTCATATCATTTGTGGATGGATGTTTCAAGGACTAAACTTGTTTTGTCACTCACAGAATAAGCCAGATGTACCTTGTGTGCTGTCAGCCCTCTCATCCATCTCCATCTTGGACAACTGAGAATTTTAGTGCACTAAAGAGCTTTTAAACACCTGAGGGATTATTTATTTTGAAAATTCAGCTTCCTGTTCTTTCTCAAAAAAACCCAAAACCAAAAACAGGCCAAGAAGCTACTTTTAATGGTGACTACAGCACTTAGCACTTAGTCAATAACAGAAAGACAGTCTGATTTTAGGTATATGTTGGGAGCAAAAAACTTCTGAATGCTTGCAGACATACACCCAAGTAACTGCATTCAGGTCCCATCACCCAGTCAGAGTTTAAAAGTATGGTGCTGTGAGCTAGAGAAACACTACTTCAAGCAAACTAAAACAGAAAAAACATTTCATTTGTTCTTATTTTTTCTAAAAGTTGAGGCTATAGCATGTTAGGGAATTAAGACAACTGATGATAACGTGAAAAATTTGAAAACAAATGCACCAGAAAGCTTTGAAACAACATAAATCTTTTAAATAATCTGTTTTAAAGCTGAGCATGATAAAGGTTATGTACATAACTGGTGCAGTTTTGGTGCAGAAACTTCAGCTTTGCCTGCCACAATTTTATCACACCTAGTTGAATATTTTTAAGGCCAACCACTTGCCACTAGAAATAATAAGCACAAGTAATATTAAAATGATGGCAAGACTGGAGCGGGGTCTGTCTTTATACTTTTATACCCTTCATGAGCTGTAATCAGATGTTGTCATTTTGGAGTCTCTGAAAAGTGTGCTACTTTTTATTCCTTAAGGCAGCTCCAAACTTGCTGCTCTGACAGAAATTTCTGATAGCAAACAAGTGAAGTTGCAGGCATTGGCTGGTGTAATACCTGTATTTGGATTTTTGCATACCAGTAGAGTTACTAACTTTAGGTTTGAAAATCCAGCCCTTGCTGTTTACAGCTTTAGTTTTAAAGAAAGCCGTCCTAGCAGTGAATTGCAGAAATAAAGTCGTAAAACTCTTCGGTGAAATAAGGAAGATTATTTTCTTGTTAATGGGGAGATTCATCAGTAATGGGCGCTGTCAGTGTCTTGTTTTTTCCAAACCATTTTAAACAGAAACATGTTCTTGAACAGAGGCTGTGTGTTGAAGATACAGGGTGTCTTCAAAATGACCGTCACCCCCACTGGTGGCACTGTGCCTTACCCAAATGAGCATGGCCATGAGGGTCACTGCCAGCAACTGGAATTAAATGTTAGGAAAGCAACTGGTGCATTTTGACACAACTAAATCAGAAGAAGAGAAATTAAAGGGAGAAGAGGCAACACAGTGTGTGTGCTTTACTGGTCCAGACCACTCTCTTGTGGTATTGATAAGAAACCCAACCCGTGGGATCTGCCAGGGGAGATTTTATCTGTTGAGGTGGCTGGTTAGTGTAGCATGTTTTATGTGGATATCTAAACATCTTTTTGACATCCTTGTAATCTCAAAGCATTATGAATAATTTTTTTTATAACAAATAGGCACTTGGAAGCAAAATAGTCTCCTTTCAGGTTAAACTCCCTTATCTCTTGCTGCGTGCTTTCTTTAAAAGACCTTCCAAACTAAACATGAGGGCTTAAAATTTCTGTGCTCAAATACAAATCTCATTCTCATGCTCCACAAATGTATTTTTTTAGAACTGGAGAATGGATGCATATTAAGAGCTCAAGAACTTAAAAATATATTTTGTGATGTATAAGCCTAGCAAAATATTTTAAATCATTGATACTGGAAGGAGGTTGTGCAGAAATCCAATTAAACTTATGAAATCCCTATCCTGTTGAAGTATAATTTAAAGGAAAGCAGTTCTGTTTCCCAGAAGTGCTGTGTATAATATTTCTGGCTAGGGAAGAAAGGGTTGGAGTGTGCTATTTGGCTGGAAATCGGTACCAGCTTCCTCCATGGTGTTTTAGTTGAACAGTGTTGACATTCTAACAAATCCCGTGGAAGCTCCCCTGAAGTGGAGGAGTTAGCTGTTTTCTTGCTTTTACAGTGAAATATCTGTTTGATACTGTGATCGTGTTCCAGTAACTGAGCCGTACTGCCCTCCTATTTGATGACCAGTGGCATTCTTGGTTTAACACCCTATAGAAGCCCTAAATTGCTGGAGGAAAACCAAACACTTCTGAAACTTTACAGCTACTGTATTTCACACAATCATTAAAGTAAACAAATCTTACATTACTATGTAGCCAACGAAAACAGTGGATAAAGAGTTCAGTGTCCCCTGTTGTGTATACCTGCTTTTTTAAAAAGTAAGTCTTCAACCCAGATTTCTCAGAGCTTTAAAGTCAGCACAGCAAAGAAGTAGGATCACTTCAGAAAAGATGTGAGACTCTTTTTCCTTTGCTTGCAGGAACTTAAACCAAATTCTTATTTCTGCTAAATGACAAAAAGCATGTGTATAAGTTGAGAGAGAGGAAACACTACCAGCTAGTTGTTCTTCTGCTTGCTCTAAAGGAGTGAAAATTAATCTCCACCTACTTTTTTTTACCCCCCTTCCTCCTTGCCCAAAAGGAAAACATTTGAAATTGATTCAGTTCTTAAATAGAACTTTCCAACGGAAACTAGCATTACAAACATAGATATTCAGTATTTTACCCCTAGGATTTATTCAAAATAATCCGGGCCTCTACACTGGCACTAAAAATATATTTTCCAGTTCTCGCTGTTGGCCAAAGCAGGGGTTAAAAGCAGCGTTCTGGCTTTAATTTCCAGTACATAAAAGTAACACTATTAAAACAATCTGAGCAAGGCACCAGCTTGTTGCCTCTGCTCATCCCCTGAGCACCGCTTGGTTTAGCTCAGGTCTGCAGGAGTGTGCCAGCCAGGAGTGCTGTTCTGCATGGCACTGCCTGAGCTTTTCCCCAAAGCAGCGCTGCTGCCCAGGAGGATTCGTGGCTGTGGCAGGCAGTGAAGTGACCATGACAGTGTGGTGAGTTTCTAAACAGTGTTTCTACAAAGCTGAGTGCCCTGGAGTTGGATGGGGGTTCTGGCCATGGGACTGAACATTGACTGGGACGCTGTGGCACCCAGCAGGGCACAGGGATCACCGCTGCCCAGACTGCCGGCACGCTGGCACTTCCTCTGCCAGGAGCCTTCACAGCACCTGCTGACACTGCTCGTGTGTTAGGAAAAGTTTTAACAGGGGGACAGCTTTTTTTGTTGTTGTTTGGACGCTGACAGGGTCAGGTACCACCTACACAGGACAACTTTGAGGCTGCTTTTACAGTGCAGCACAGTCTGACACTCGGTGAAAGTTGCATGTACTTCGTACTTCCTCGGTGCCAGACTTGGAAACAGATTTTAATCTCCAGGTCTCCATTCCAGTCCAGTCGGGATATTCCTTGCCTTTTGTTAATCAGTGCTATTTTCCTGCCCTCTTTACCTTCTCTGCCATTCCTTGTATAAGTCTGCAAAACATAAGAGGAAGCATTTGGAGTAGATAGAGGCCTGACTGTATGTGCTCTGCCTGGGCAGTGAGGGTGTTGGGCTTCACAGGACTGTGAATTCAACGTCAAGTGTAATGTGGCAGGTTTGAGTGAAGACTTCTAAAGAAGAATTTAAAGCAAATAAGGAAAAAAGTAAAAGGAAAGGAGGAAAATAAATAAATACACTGGCTCTAAATTAAGACGGTTCAAATGCAGGAGTAATACTTTTGTGTGACCTCTGTGTGTGCAAGTGTGTTTTAACACAAAGTGTTCAAAGATCATCTCCCTGGTGCTATGCTTTTGGATCAGCAACACAGGCTTTTACAGCCTCCATTAGTAACCCAGTTAAAATATATTGAAGATCATCTATACAGTGCAAAATATCCCTCACTGAACAGGGACCTTTCCTGTCATTCTGCTGTGAAGACGAAATGTGTTATCTCAGCTGGCTTCATCGGTGTTAGAAAAGCTTTACACACTGGTTTTGCATGAAATCTGTATTTTAGCCTGCAGTATGTATTGCACGGAGCAAAAAAGAATCCTGTATGATAGATCATTCCAGTCTTAATCAGCATCAGAGTTTACTCTGAGTAAGTTCAGAATTTATTTAGACAGAGTAAATTCAGCTGTGACAGAAATCTGTGATGATTTCTGTTCTGATTTGTGATCCACCAAATAATTACAAATTCTGTGAGAGGTGATGCCAAGCTCTTGTTTTTCCTAAGGGATGTTATGTTTGCAGCATGACTTCAATAAATCACAGTTGCTGTTTATGTGAAGAGATTGTTAGGTGAGTGGGTGGGTGGTTAGTTTTTCTTGAAAAGGTCTGGTTCTGATTGTGACAACACCTGCCAGTACAAAGTCACATCCCCATTATGAGTAAAGGGCTCGTTCTGCACTCAGTGATAGAAAAGTTGCTAGTTGATCAGACGAAGTAGTAGAAACTCCCAGACAAAAACAGTTTCATAATTTCATCTGCATGATAAATAAGTGCCTCTGAAGCAATGTTTTGGAGCTTCGCAGATGGCGTTACCTGCATAACTGATGCAGAATAAACACTCTGATTGCAGGATGCTGGCTTCTGTCTTTCTTCCACGTGCTTGTGTGGTGGTAAAACCAGGAAAAGTAGGAGGCACTTCACACTGCTGTCAGGGTAAATGTTTGGGACCAGTGGAGACGTAGAAGATCTGTAAAATGGATTAGAAAGAACTGTTTGAAAAGCTCAGCTTTGGTCAGTTGCTGCTCCAGATGAAGCTACTGCCGAGTGCTTTGAGACACTTGATTTTCTTGCTCTTCTTGCCAAATGGGTCAAATTAGTATAAAACTTATAGATAGCAATTCACTCTCCCAACTGAAAGGTGTTTTTGTCAAACGACACCGAACATTCACCTCTTTATTTATATGAAGCTTGCTTGTATGGTGACATCGTGCCCACAAAAGCTCCTGGGCAGGTGTACATACCCGTGTAAAATTCTGGTTTCACACAGAAGTCATCATGGCTGTGTGACTATATTTCTCCCATTTCAACAAACACCTAGAAATTGTAGGCATGCTTAAAATACTGCGTTTCCAGTTCTAAAATGGATGAATGTGAACATTTCAGGTGCTTGGGCTGGTGTATTCAAGAATAGGTGGATATTTTGAAGTTGCATTCAGAGCTGCTGTAACACAGCCAAGTTTCAGAGATACCATGTTCCTCCTATGTCAGCATGGACTGCTGAAAATAGCAAGCACTTGCCACATCTAAAATACGGCTACTTAAGCACCTGAATGAAGACATTTCATTCTGAAAATGGGTGCTTTGAACTTGGAGGTGCTTTCTCCTATATATAGCTGGCCCCAAGCAGGATACCACAAGTTTTTATTGCTTGTGACATTTTAGAAAATACTATCCCCGTTGTGTTTGTAACACACTGTGCTCCTTTCTTCGCACATCAGAAGCTCTTGAACAAATCTGCACACTGCGAAGAATCCTTTTGGAAGTCTTCCTTCCCATTTCAGACCTCTTAAAAAAGCACTGTATAACTTAACTTACCCATTTTTGAAAGGTGCAGGCGTAGGTTACAAACCAGGCTGGATTGTCACATGAGACTGCTTTTTTTTCCCCTACTCCCTCTCATACTGTGGTGAGTGTAAAGGAGCATATTTTGGTCTCATGCAGGTTTTTTTAACTCTGCATTTCTGTACCGTAGCTCTCTCCAATTTGCATGTTTGAAAATTTTATATGTTTTACTGAGATATTAAATCCCATTTTCAAGAGCAAAATTTGCTGAAAAAAACAAAGGGGCTGTTGGTTTGGGGTCTGATGGATAGAGCTGCGAATATTTAGGATATGTCAGCTCCTTGCTTGTAATCGAAGAGCAATGCTGCTCAGTGTGGACTCGCATCAGTTTTCTGCTGAAGAGCCACAGCTGACAGTTCATTTCTCCGTGCTCTCTTCCAGGTGAGAAGCCCTACAAGTGCACGTGGGAAGGCTGCGACTGGAGGTTCGCCCGCTCGGATGAACTGACGCGCCACTACAGGAAGCACACGGGGGCCAAGCCCTTCCAGTGCGCCGTCTGCAACCGGAGCTTCTCCCGCTCCGATCACCTGGCGCTCCACATGAAGAGGCATCAGAACTAAGAGCTGGACTGGTCACTGAGGCTGTTTTGTATCTATGCAATTTCCTATTGACTCTCGACATACAACTGAAACTAGTTGAATTTTTGAGTATATCCATTTAAAAGAAATCTCGAAAGAAACTGGAAATGTATATTTTGTATATTTATGCAGAGAAAGGGAAGACACTGTATCACGATTACCAGAGTGTTCGGTCGTTTGTTTGCTTTCATGATGTATATGGCTTTAGTCAGCAGGTTTCATCTCTTCACAAGTATTATATCTCAACACATTGCAGCTTTATACATTTTTTTTTCCTCTTGCAGTGTTTTGACCAAAGCACTGTCATTATTGTGACAATGTTTAGTAAACAAATTAAAGAGAGGATACAGAGGAATGCACACAGTGGAAAAGCCATGAACTGTAATCTGTCAGGTTTTTACCGGACGTACTTAAATACAGGCAGGGTTTTTTTTTAATGTTAAGCCATTCTGTGGATATAAAATACATAGAAAAATTAATAAACAGCCATAGAACAAAGCATTTTGTTCTGTGTGTTGCATGTTTGCTATGACAAAGATTTTGTAAATATGCAAATCAGCTTTTTAGGTTTATTACAAAAGTTTTCTAAGAAACATCTGAAAAAAGCAGTTGTTTTACATTTGATAACATGGCACATTTGTAAAAAAAGTTACTTAAATACCTCTCAAAATAGTACCAATTTAGTCAGATGTTTTGTACCTGTTAACTCAATGGTGTGCACTGAATATTCAAAGCAGGATTTTGTTTTCAAATTGCTTAAAAGGGCAAAACATGCAGAATGAACTGTAAAGTCAATGTTGGAAGCTGAAATAGTGGGGATAGTTAAAATGAACACAGAATGTTAAACCTCTTACTATAAGCTAAACTTAGTATCACTTTAAAAAGAAGGATTTAGGATGCAGTTTTCATACGCAGACATGTTAAGCTGGTTCAGCACCAGTATGATCTAGTTTCATGTGGATATTGGATGTAATTTGCTAGAAGGTAGAGGATACAGTAATTTTGTTTAAAATTACAGTGCAGTTTAGTTAATCCACTGTTCAGATTGACACACAGAGGGAAAAATTTACTGCTGACAGAAGTAGCTGAAACTCCACTGAAGTTGATGAAATGGTGCCCTTTTCTGCTAACAATGACTTTGATCCACCATGCTCAGCCTTGAAATCGTAGATGAAGGGCCAAATATGAGGTTAGACCAGGTAGGATTTGGCCAGACAACAGGTGAAAACCAAACAAACTTAATAAGTGTCTGAACTTAACAAGCCGTAATATTAAGCTGTCAACCAAAGGCTAGAATAGACAATCAAAATACCAAAAAAGGGTCTTGCAGGAAAACCTAGCTTTGTTAAAACTGTTGTTTGTCTTTATTTATTTGTGGTATATGATAGACTCTTTTTTTTTTAAGACAATTTTACGTATACTTGATAAATTATAGTTTTGTTTGTTATAGTTAGAAATGTTGCTCTCAATGTAAATAGTTGACAAACGATGTAAATAATTTTGTAAGGCTTCAAATGTTTATACGTGGAAACACATGCAGAAATTGGTTGCTGTTTCGCTTCTTTTGCCTCCCCCCACCTTATTTTTGTATTGTGGTATTTCCTATGCAAATGATGGAGCAAACAGCTGTATAGTTGTAGAATGTTTTGAGAGAGAATGAAATGGTTTATATATAAAGACTCTTTTTTTTTTGCAAAATAAAACAAAGTGCCTAATGTGTGTGTGCGTGCGTGTGCTCTCTCAAGCTCCGGACAATGAAAGTTCTGTGTTTTGCAGTGGAAGCTGGAAATCATGACAGTATTAAGCCAAGAATGTCTGTTCTACATAGCAGGGACTGCCTCTTTGGAAAGTACCTGGCCCTTCTGCATCCTGCCCTAATGAAAATAATGAATGTGAAGGGATAAGGGTTGGTGCTTTTCTGCCGTCTGAACTTTAAAGGAAGTGACTGGTTGCCTGAGAACAGTTGCAGTTGTCCATCCACAGTAGCGTGATTGGAAATCAAAGGTACCTCTTGTGTGTATAGAAGTTTAAAAATTCCTTCCCACTTTCTAAATGGTTAAAACCTATTCACACTCATCAACCATGTTACCCAAAAGAAATTTCTCTCCAAAAAGGTCCTTCATGCCCTAGAAAAGCAGGAAGGTCCCACAGCAGAACTATGCAATGCCTACCATATCAGTGTCTCCTTTTCAGTATTTCTCCCTTGGGAGATGGAAGTTCAGTTCACTTGAAATTTCAAGTGGTTGTGTTTGTTCCGCTCTGGGGGCACATCTGTCTTCTCCTTTCCTCCAAGCTTCAAGAGAAAAGGCATTCTGGGTTTTTTAAAAGAGATTTATCTTAAAACCAATAAAAGAGTCATCTTAAATATAATTTACTGGCAAATGTTAATATTTGAATCAATAATTTATTCAAAATTCCATTACTGTCTCGTAAACTCTGACTCCGAAATCCTTTCTTGAAATTCTATGTTCTTTCCTTACGATCAAACTTTTGATTTTTCTTCAGTTTATTTTTCTCTCTTAATTAGCCTCCCTCACATGTCACCTAATCCCTCCTTTTAAAAAATAGCTAGGGTGGCATTAACAAAGTCAATGAAGACTCGGTTAATTACTAAGAAAATCTCCCTGCATCTCACCTAGCCACAACTGCAAAGGTAAGCGCGATGTTTTGGAGCATAGGGAGAGAGAGCTCCCAGAAGCATTGCTGTGCCATTACCCTTTTCTGCTCCAGCTGTTAGAAAAACACCGAAGTTTCTTGGAGGTGTTTCTGCTCGGAGAAGAAGCTGGCAGTGAACTGGGAAGTTGTCCATGTCTGGGAAAGAGCTACCAGAGCTTATTTTGCTGAGCACAAGAGGGAGGTGTGAGTAACAGCAGTGATGGGGGCATTGGGATTGGCAAACTCCCCAGTTTAGCTCAGCCCCTGGTGTGGGCTGGACTGGTGGTGGGTTTGGTAACCCTCTCTGCTCTTTGCTGAGTTTTGTCTCAAGTCTGTGGATGAAGGCAGCACTCACTCCTGTGTTCCCATGCCTTTTCACAATGAAAGCCCGCTGATTGCATGGTTTCAGCCTCCAACATTGCCTCATACTTGTTTTAGATGTTTCTATTGCTCAGCTACCTGGTTGCATAAACCAGACTAATGGCTTCATATTAATCTTGAATGAAAGGCCATAATTAGGCCCGTCTACTTCAGCAGCATTTAACCTAATGCAAACAGAGAGAGAGAACAGATCCATGCACGAGAATATGTTACAAAACCTAAAGTAGAGGGGCTTTCTTCTCCGGCAAGCGCTACAGCTGCAGCGCACAGTATTAATACAGTAGTTCAACAGCTTGCCTGGTCTCAAAACCTGCGAGAAAAAGCACTGTTACCATAGCCCCTGCTCGGTTCCTTTACAGCAGTTGGCGCAGAGTCCCCCCAGGTACCGAGGCCACCCTCAAATTCAAATCTCCAATTATCCTTCAGAACCTGAATTATCATTCCACACGAAGGGAGAAAATCCGGTGGGCCAACTGGTTTTTCTGGTGGCCACGTGAACACCTCGTCCTCCACTTGACAGAGTGCTGAGTCCCTTCCCATGGTTTTCGATGTGACTTTACAGCCTGATCCTCCACAGGAGTCCCTCTGCCCACCTGGGAACCTTGTAACCTTCATCACACAGGATCCTTGCACAGATCCTTGTTTTAATCTGGTGGGTATGGTGCCATGAGGCTCTGCCATGCTCTGCAGCTACCATAGTGGTGCTGCTATTGACCTTCATGAACAAGAGTCTGGCTCAACAACTTACTATTAGCCAAAAGAATGTGGTTGATTACTCATTGGCTGAATAATGTATCCTGGCACTTCGAGTGTGTTGGGACAGAGGGAATTTATTGGCCACTGTCAGTAGCAGAAGCAGCCCAATGGGTATGCTTTTAATAAAGTGACTTGCATACTTTGCTTGTGTTTACTTATTCCTCTTCTCCTCCACTACTAACCATCAGGTTGTTGTTGTCATCTACAGCACCCTCATCAATGCTGCTTGTTTGGGATTTGGGATTTGGGATTTGAGCAGACTCAGTCCACTAGAGAACCCGTGGCAGATTGGGCAGAGCCCAGTGTCTCTACAACAAAGGCCAGTCCGTGACAAATGAAGAGCACCTTTGTTCACCAGATTCCTTTGATGTTGTTACTCTCCTTTTTAAAAATAGTTGCTGTTTATATATAAACATGTATATAAATATATATTGGTGTGTGTGTGTGTGCATGTTCATTTGCACATTCAGTTCAGTTCTGAATCCTGGCAAATACTTGCTTTTGGTGACCTGTCACAGCAGCAAGCTCCACAGGTTAGCTGAGGAGAAAATGGGTACTCGCTAGTGTCCACTCCAAATTTCCAAGCAACTGGAGAAATTTGAAAATCTGTGTTCCCTGTTATGTGTACTGTATTGAGAAAGAAATGTAACAATTAATTTCTGTTTCCAAGGAGAAGATAATTTATTTATTTTGGAGTCTCCTAAATCAGAGGCAGGGGGGGAGGGAGGGAGATATAGCGAGAGAGGAGCATGATTATATTACAGGAACAAATGAAATTCACACTTAAAAAGAGAGTAACTTCAGCTAGGTCAGTTTGAAATGTGAGTTATTTCTGCAGGAGAACCTGTTCAGGTGGCAGCAGACAGCATCCTGAAATGAGGTCTCAAGGGTAGCTTGCCAATGCAGGCTTCCTTCCTCCACTTTTACTTCCTGGTCTCTGCCCTGTCCTGTTTCTGTTGCCCATCAGTCTCAGGCTTAATTCCTATTTCCTATTGCTCCCATAGCTCCAGCTCCTGTTGTTGCTCCTTCCCACCCAACTGGGCAGCTGTGGTGATGGTCTTGGGCCAGTGCTGCCCTGGCCCTGCTCTGCCTGCCTGTGGCCAGGTGCTGCACTGATGCTGGCTGGGGCACCCTTCTCACCTGCCTCAGGTTTGAATTCGTGGCTTAAACAATAACAGCGCAGCTTGTTTGTGTTCTGCCAGTCTCTCTGTGCTGTATGACAGGGGCAAACATTTTCCTGTACGTGCAGAACTTGTGCCAATACATAGGACATGCTGTGACTGCTTTTGCACTTAATGTGATCTTTATCCCACACAGGGCTCAGGAGGCTGATCAGAGCCTTCTCCTTCCCATGGGATCGAGCAAAGATATGTGATGCCAAGGGAGATTCTGCACTTCGGAGGCAGCAACTTGGAAAGGCTTCAGAGTGGAGTTGTGGGGTATCCAACCTTTGTTTTTGTGCTGACCTCCCCATTTTCCTGCCTCACTCTTTTTTACTCTAGTAGAGTCAGTTCAACAGCTTTGGCTACAGGAAGACTTTGAAAAATGTGGTTTGTCTCTTTCTCAAGAAATGAGGAGTCACATTGGCTGATCTGCCATCTTCTCTGCCTGGGAAATCAAAGTCTCAAGTCTCTTCAAAATAATATCCCCAAAGGCCATTTCTCTTCCCAGCCTCAGTTGTTGTTTCTGTTTATACTTGTTTTTGTTTAGCTGGCTATTGTTATTGTGGTTTGTCATTATTTCCAACCCATTGGGGTGGATCACTAGACCAAAAAAAGGACATAGACCCCTCAGAGGGACCAGAGTTCCAGTCTCCCAGGTCAGTACCCGCACTGAGAGGATGCCGACTCATCATTCTCTTTTTCCAGTCCCATGAATCTGCCAGTCTTGGCTGCTTGAGAAGGATGAATGTAAATGCAGTGAGCTCTCACTGTGCCCCTGAATAGTCCATGGCCTGCTGGGTATCCCGGGAAGTTGTGGATGTGTGTTTTTGGCTTTCTCAGGGCCAGGAGGAGCCAGTACTGCATCTCCAGGCCACTGGAGCACTATCCTGCTTCATAGTTTGCTCCATCAGAGAAGGGAACCATCACCAAATTCCTTCAAGCAGGTGGCTTAGCAAAGAAAAACAGCAGCAGCTTGTGAGAAGATTCATGCTGTGGACATGCAGAAAGCAAGCCAGAAGTGTGCCTTTCACATTAAGATCCCAAGAGGATTTAGGCAGGGCAACACCTTGTTTCTGGATCGTGAAAGGGGGTGAGCATTGAGTCCTTAACAGCATGAAGCCTGAGGCTCTGCTACAAATCTACAAAAGCACAGCTCTAGGACCCCATAAGGAATTTTAAACTCATAAATTTATCAGAGTTTAAGCTGTAGGGTTAAATATTAGCAGTATGAATGTTTTCTGGATTGTGTGCTTACATTACACCCCACCTTAGGCGCTAAATCCCTTTTAGGTGGATCAGATGTTTTGCTTCTGTGAGAAGAAGAAATTTACAGCTTCAGTAACTCACATGACTGGAGCAGGCTTGAGAAATCTGTTTCTGCGGGCTGCGTTGGCACCAGAGACAGCTTTGAGGTCTGGGTCCGTGGGAGCAGCCTTCTTCCTTGGTAGAGCTGGTGCAGAGCTGGCACCAGGTGAGCACTGCCACCACCTTGTAGGTGACTCTAGTCACCTTGTACACTTTGGGCTGGACTGGGCAACCACCATCGCTGATTGAAATAATAGACTGAAATAGGGTTTAATTTGAAAATTTTGCTGTATTTAAGTATGACAGAAAAGAAGACCTAAAGTCTGGGTGTATTTTTCTTTGGGAGTTTTCACAACAAATTTCTGGATGCCAGTCTTTTAATCTGCAGTGTCTCCTGGGGCCGGATTCAGATTTGATCCTTTAAAAGATATTTGTTTTCCAGTTTCATTTGAATAGAGTGAGATTTCTGCTGTGGAAGATGGCAGAATTCTTGCCTGATTAACACCATTTCCTCTGCTGCCCATTATCAGTCACAAAGAGCCTTAAATGGTCCAGATCCTTCTCCTCTGCCCATCTCTGATGAACCCCTTGAATGAACACTCAAATTCATAAAGTGTGGGTAAGAAAAAGCAATAGAAATATGTTCAGATACACTTGAAGTTGAAATTGGTTTGGCTTGGTTTTTTGTTCTCTGTGTTCTCACGTACGTAATGAAATAACAGTAGTTTTCTTATAAAAATATTTATAGGCTATTACTAAATTTACCTGTGGTTTCCCCTCCACCCCAAAAAATTATTAAACCGCTGTTTTCCTAATACTGTGTTTGGTTTTTCTCCTGTGCTGTTATCAGGCCAGAACTAAGAGTCATTCCTCCTTTGAAGAAGCTCAGACAAATGGGTAAGCCAGGCTCAATGTCCCCGGGGGAAAACTTACTTCATTTCTGAAACATTAACAACAGCAATCAAATGAAATGTGAGTATTTTCAGAGTACATTCTGTGCCTTAGGACATTTAAGCTAATTTCTTGAATAAAGGAACTTTTCAGTAACCTTAAAGAAGCGTGCCCTGAAAAGACAGTTCTGAATACCAGCTATTTCTGACATGTACCATCTGCAGACAAATTAGTCTCAGGGAACCCACATGTTCCTGTTTTATCATCTTTGGGAGATTATTTTGTGTATTTATGTTATGCAGCTTGCATATAGTGGCTGGCAGATGATCCTTTCTTTGCTCGTGTCTGGGATTGCTGTTTTGTGATGGTCCCTTAGAGACACCTTCTGCTGTTTCTTCTGCCTTTTGCTCCCTTTGTCCCTGAAGTGGGGAACAGGGTGTTAGCTGGGGTCTGGTAATTCAAAAGAGGATGACCATCTGACCAGTCTTCAACTTGTTTCCAAGCAAGTATTCTTTCCATGCAAATACCACCAGCCACTGCTGCCATACGGTGTGTGGGTTGGTGCACCTTACCATGCCTGGAGAAACATCTGGGACTGGCACATTTGCAGATAAAACCAAATTAATTTGAACTGTATGCTCTTTGCACAACTGGGATTGGGGATGGTCTGGCTCATGCCTGACAGACACCTGATTGGAATTGTTTTCCAGTGCTCAGTGTAAGTGCAGAAAGTTTTTATCTGCTCCATCACAGACGTTTAATTCTTAAAGCCATTGGAGAATTGGCAAAATAAACAAAGGTTTTTGGGTTTTTTCCCCCCCAAATGTCTCATTCTTGCATTTAAGCCTGAACATCTGAAAAAACCACCTTTAGCAATTAATGGAAACAAATGAGTCTTACAGCCAAGGCAATGCATACGATCATCCTACAAGCAAATACATTTGTTTATGCCGGCAAGATGGATAAGCAGCTTTCTCCTTGCTATAGCACAGTTGTACAAGCCTTGTTTAAGCAACCAGAGCTGCGTCTGTACTCATAAATTGAACGTGGCTGGGACTCTTTCCTGGTGCTGAGGCCAGTGGAGATGGAAATAGTGCATCCATATTACCAACCTCCTCTCTCCTCCTTGCCCTGCACACAAGCTGCCTGTTGAGAGTGGCCCCAGCCCATGCCAGCTGTTGGCCTGCGCTTGGGAATTGTTTGGGAAAGTTGGCCCTGACTCCACTGTGCCAGGCACTGTGCTAACAATTAAACAGCACAGACAATTGCCTTCCAGTGCCTGGGAACGTCTCCCAGCGCTGTTTCATTTACCAGGATGGACGTTAGCTTTGGAGTTCAAGCTTTGGCAGATTCAGCTTGGCTTCCTCCTGGCTTTAAAAGTAGGGAAGCAAACAAAAAAACCCCATGGCATTCAGGGGAGCAGTTCTGCTGCATGTGGTCCTTCTTAGAGCCTGAGAAATATGCAAATACACAGGCTCTACTGATTTTCTTCAAATTGCTCTGCATTGACAATAGAATAAAGACAAAAACCAGAAATTGCCCAGAAAATTGCCTCACTATAATGAAAAGGGAAAAGACAGTTTATTTTATTTTAGTTTAGTTTAGTTTAGTTTAGTTTAGTTTAGTTTGGATTGGTTTATTTTGGGTTGGTTTGGTTTATTTTGGTGAGTGACAGAGCGTGAGGAAGAAGTCTAGTTGCAGGGTTCAATGAGGAGGCTCTGCAGGGAACTGTGTGGAAAACAGGGGAGGAAATATTCAGAAATGTTCCTTTAAAAAAGAGAGACAGAGACAGAGAGGAGAGAGAAGAGGTCTAATCCCTTTGAAGCTTGCAGTTTTATGAGAGCTTTGTCCTTGGGAACTGTGCACCAAAGATGACTAGAGCCGCTTCAGGCTTTGCAAAATTACTACAAACATAAGGTAAGTGGCTTTATCATAAAATTGGAGTGGCCATTAAAACTTCAAAGGAGACGTATGACCTGAATTTTACCTGTCACAGTCTGGAGTATTTATTAGAGGAAGATTTGATTCCTTTCTTTAGTTAACAACCTGGTACTCACGTGAGGTCATGGGCCAGATTATAGTTTTCATTGGTGGTATGACAGATTAGATGTTAATATTTTATTGCTCCTGACCTTGGGAATCCATAAACCATTGGACAGGTGAGAGCTGAAGAAAACTCAACCTGACTCCTTCAGGAATGAGAGCATATTTCTAATACGTGAGTGTGGCCGTAGTGGTAGCTATCCATTGACTAGCTCCCAGCTTGGCTAGCTTTGACAGGACACATACCTCAGAGGATGTTAGAGATTGTAGTGCTTGCTTTAGGAGCCTTGCTAAGCAGTAACACTGCCCCTTTACTGAAAAAACTGAAATTAGAATACCCCAAAGGAGGGGCAGACTCAACAGTCAAAATGGTAGTGAAAGACACTGTGATAAATCCACCTGTGTCCAGGAATACCCACGTGTTTTTCAAATCTTGGTCCTTCCTCCTTAATCTGCTGCTGCTTGTCTTTGCTTGAGCCAGAGGGTTTTAATATCTTGTCATCTCAGAGGCATGGGTGGCACCTTCCTTTCATTCTTGATGGGGCTGCCAATTTGGTCATCTCTTCTACTGCCTTGGTTCCTTCTCATTTTCAGCCTTCTCCTTTCCATACTTTGAAACTCTTCCCCTAGAGACAGGTCTGCCTATGGCTTCTCACCTTTGTTCCCAGTATGTTCTGCTATTATTCTGCCCACCCCCAATAAGAGCTTTTAACGTCCCTTTTAAATGAATAAATTGCCACACAGACCTTTGGCATCCTGGTCTGCTTGCATTGCACCCTAGGAGGCATTTGTGGGAATATTCTTGCTTGCAGCTGTGCTTGTAAATGATCAGAACAGTTTTACTAATATTTGCATTAGACTGAGATGCCTATTGTTTTAAGAGAACGTAGCAACAGCATTTTAACAGTACTCACTCAGTTTTACTCTGTAAAACTGTTGATCTGTACATTTCAAAGTTAGTGAAGTAATTTCTGCAATGTCCTATATGAGGATGTAGAAGAATTATGAGCTACCTTGACTGACGCCCAGTTGAGAGCAGAACCTGTGGGTCTGGATTCTGAGGTAAATACTAACCCTTGTAACTATCTGCAAATAGTTTCCTAGATAGAGACCTAAAATTGAGGTTCCCGTGGTCTCTAGGTGCCTAATCCTGGACAACTCTAAGATGGCCAGCTTGATAGTACTTCTAAAGGTACCTCTATGATCAGCTTAAGAATGGTGGTCCCTTTGCTTACTAGGAGTAATGATGGTGGTAGGCAGCATTTGTATCAGAGGCTTATGACAGGACTACTTTCCCAAGGACTGAGAGGTCCACAATATATTTTACATTATCCTGCTGCTGAGGTGCCACCAGCATGGCTTCTCTGGTAGCCTAGTCATGGCAGACAAAGAAGACTGTAAGAAGGGAAAACGATTTGTGTCAGCAAACCAGTTTCTAAGCCAATTATTATTATGGTATATAGAAGTACAGTAGACATATACAATCTAGAAGTTATTATTTTAAATGCAAAATTGTCTACAGACAGCCCTGTGACAGGACTGGCTTAAGACGTCTTCCAACAGTGTGATTAAACTTGCAGATAAGGTTGCAATCTTTGAAATAAAAAAACCAACGACGACAACAAAGTAAAATGACAACAAAACAAACCCAAACCAAAAGAAAAATCAGCCATCTGGAGGTGCAAGCCTCCTTTCCCTAGATGAAAACTAAACTGTGTCAAAGCCATCCACTATTCAGCACTGAAGTGACCGAGAACTTCAGCTCTCCTAAGTCTTTAACAAAGATGTCTTTATCTAATCCTGTCTTTATCTAGTCTCTTCACCTCCTCTTTAGTGACCTAAAAACCATCACTTCATCTCCCTTGCTCTGATTCATCCTCTTTCCCTCATCTTCCCTTGTTATCTCCCAGTCCTAGCAGCAGGTTATCCGAACCATTCATGGCCAGTCTTTTCCTTCTTCCCTTCTCCTCCCCGTTGGAGCTGTGGTCAGCCTGGCTGGTGGCATGGCTGGATGTCCATCCCAGCTGAGGTCATCTCACCACCCTTCTACCAGGAAGATAATTTCCTCTTCCAAGACTGCAAGAGAGAGACCTATCTTCTTCCTCACCACAACAGGCTCATTGCATTCCCCCTGCTTTCCCCTACCACGCCAGTACCCCAATCCCCTCACATAAGGCAAACCTGGGATTAAATTGTTCCACCACAGCTGTAAGCCACAGCAAAACTGGCCTAACTGGTTGGAGACCAGCCAAGTAGCAGTACAATGGATTGTCATGTGTACTTATAGAAATGAAATATCACAGCACTCTAATAGGGAAGGAAGGCTTGGTCCCAGGCCATGAGGTGTAAAAAAGCTTTGCTGGAATTTTTGCCAGTTGAAACTGATCATAAACTACTTATTGCCACTGCTAAAAGAGACCTGGCAAGCATCTGGCTGGGAAACTATTTTTTTTCCAGTTACAAATATGAGTTGCAAACTGGATGCAATCCTGAGCAAGATTTGTGAAGCAAATAGACTCTTTTGAGCACCTTGGAATAAAATGTCACAGAATAAGTCCAGAGGTGGGTTATTTATGTTGGAGTTTTATTGAAAAGCCTGTCTGAGACAAAATATGCAGTGTGACTTTCATCTATAAAGATGTAATCCCCAAAAAAGGAGCTGAAACTTTCAGCATAATGTTTCTAGGAAAGTCTATTTCCAGTTTCTATTATCAGTGTTAAAAGAAACTCCTAAGACTAGTAGGATTTTGGTTTAGGTGGTCAGGAGAAAGAGCCTCAAAGTGTTGTAATAAAGATGAGTGTTTTAAAGAAAAATGTGAGTAGCAGGAAAGCAATCTAAGAAAAGTGCCAGAGACTGGCTTTAGGCAAACAGAGCAATCTGTAAAGGCTTTACTTTTTGATAAGTAATGAAGAATTCAGTATTTCAGGCTAGGACTAGAAATAGGCTAGGCTCCTAGACCCAAATAATCGTAATGGATGCAAAGGCATACATTCATTTAACAAAAACGTTCTACTTGCAAGTGCCACAACCAGACCGAGCATGTCAAGTCTCTTTTTACTGGACAGGGTGCATTATAGTCCAATTGTGTGTCACAAGTCAGGCAAGAATTAGGAAGCAGGATTAAATGGGCAGTGGATAATGTCTGAAGTAGGCACTGGTTGCATCCAGCCTCTCTCCTGATGTCTGATTCCCTGCGGAGCTGGTACCAGCCCACTGAGGACTTGCTACAACCCAGCCTGGTCACATTACTGTAGCCTCTTGGCTTTGTCAGGCCACGTCCACTTGGTTTTTCCATGCCACTACACCATGTCCACTCCACTCCTATGCTTCCCCAGCCCTCCTTCCCATTCCCAAGGTTTTACTTGAAGAGTCCTCCAGTTCCAACACTCTGTCTTATTGTCTTTTCACATCCTGGCCAGTCTTTCCTCATGCCCAAACTGCTCATTTCCGTTAGTAAACCATGGTCACGTAGTTGTTGTCTTCCACTTTCTCAAGCTTCTTATCTGGACTTGCTGTCTATGTTTACACCATTGGACCCAAGAGTGCTTCCCAGTTCCCATGTCTGGATGTGTGGTTCGTCATGCCCCGGCTCCATGCTAAGATGGAAACCTGGACATGTGTGCTGGATGGGAGCTGCAGCGTGTCACAACAGGCCGAGCTGTTCAGATGACCAGGAAATGACGGCCCCAAGATATGCTGCAGAGCAAGTAAGTACAGATGCAGCCACTGTTTCTCAGCTATCTGGCTCTTCAGTCCCAGGTCTCAGTCCAATTTTCCGTACTCAGTCATCACTCCTGTCTCCACACCCAGCCAGCATAGGTTTCTGTTCCCTGCTTTGGGATGAACTCTCAAAACTTATCCTCCCAGTGGATCCAATTCTGATCCTCTGGTCTGACTTTGATGTCTTACCCTTCAAACCATATCTCTGCTTCCTCTTCCCACTGCCTTGTTTCTTGCTCTTGGTTCTTGAACATGATCCCTTCCCACTCCTTACCACTGCTAACAGCCACTAAGCCATGAAGAAAGCCTGCTCTGTTTCAGCCCACCTGCTTTGTGAGGACACTCAGGGCGTGGTTCCACAGGGGTCAGTGCTTCCACCTCTGGTCTGTAAAGGATCCTGTAGTCATTAGAGGTCTGATGCCAAGTGCCTTGGACATAGGGTTGACTACAGTATGAGCAAAGACCTTGGTTTTTCATACACAGTGGGACCTGAGTCCTGCATGGGAGATTTAGAAAGAGATACCTGCCCAGACTTGCATGCCCTGCCTGGGACTGTGTTTGTGCAGTGCGGTCACATGCAGGAACTTGTGAGAAATGTAGAGTTCAGTGATGCTGAAGCATTTAGCTTGAGCTGGTTAAAACACCTGTCCAGATAAACCCTGAGCAGGTGCAGACCTCAAATTTTTAAATTTTTCAATTTTCTGAATTTGGGTAGATCTTCATAGGGGTAGGGAAAGGCACAGAACTAGGTTTGCCATTACTGTTGGACTTCCAAGGTCTGCCCAGAAAACATGGGAGCCCAGGGCTGTTTAACAGAAAAGCTCAATAATTGCTTTGCAGGCCAAAATGCCAAAAATCATTTCAGAAATAGCGGGGAAATAAAAAGAAAACCCTGCAGGAGATAGACAGACACCTGTAAAACTTTGGGCTATATTGTTACATTTTGATAGATTACAAGCAATCTTACCTCAGCTGGGAAGTGCATATGTTTGTATTCTAAAGGGGTCTAGATGGGTGGGAGAAGAAGACAGAAGGCAAAGAACAGGGTGTGTAAAGTTCAGAGATCTCAAAAGAGCAGCGCTCAGTGGGACTTGTACTGTCCTGCACTCCAACCTTTCACTGTTATAGGGGCAGACTCAAACACCAGCTGTCTTCAGTCACAGCCCCAGCTGTGCTCCTGGGAGAAGCTGGAGAAGGCAGCCTCAGTGCCCTCACTGTCAAGCTTGTTCCTGAGCTGCCACTGGATCTGTGGTGGCAGCACAGCTCCCATCAATCCAAGAGTCTGTGCTGCCTAAGCTATTACTAGCCACGTTCAGACAGTCTGTTGCTGTGTGTTTTCATGAACCTAGGACACAAAGGTTTTGCCTCTCAATATAGGATCACTCTTTGGGACAGGATGCTCATGAGAACCACTTGCTTCCCATATCTCTAGGATATATTTTAAAAGAGTTCTTTAAACATTGATCTTACCTGGTCATGGCCTTTAAGGGACAACTGCAGGCCAGAGCCCTCAGGATCATAAAATCCTAGAATGGTTTGAGTTGGAAAGGGTCTTCAAAGTCATCTAGTTCCAGCCACCCCCCTGCCATGGGTAAGGGCACCTTCCCCAAGACCAGGTTGCTCAGGGTAGCTCCCAGCCTGGCCTTGAACACTTCCAGGGATGGAGCATTAGTAAGGTCACTGGAGTCTCAATACTTAACTCTGCCTGCTGAGGGGCAGTTACAGTCCTGGGCTGTGGAGCTCTGCTGGGGTGCTGCTGGGGCTGCCCAGGCTGCCAGAAACTAGTGTGCATCCCTTCTGGAATTATGACATATGCCCAGACCCGGGAGCTCAGAGGGGCTCCACACATCCACACCTCTCAGGGACCTGCCAAATGGCTGATGTTTGCTGAGGGTCAGCTGCTGTCTCATTCCCTTGGTGCAGTGTTATTGTTCCCAATTCCATGTTTTCTCTTCCCCCAGCACACCTCTTCACTAGCTCCTCCCATTCAGTCTTCTTACACTTCATATTCTCTTGGTGGTTCTTTGTCTCCTTTGAGGCGCGCGTGGAAGTTGGCGGAGGTGTTGAAGTCTCCCAGCTGACTGACACAAAACACCATGAACTGTCCAGGTCACATACCACATCCAAGACAGCCTAAACCTAACAATCTACAATCCATCGTACTCCTTTGGCTAGTACAGCCAAAAAGAGCTGGGACCTGTCATACCAAACTCAAGCAATTTGCAGCTTCTTTGTTCCATAGCTGTGTCAGGTTCTAGTCTGACTTGAATGGGAGAGGTATTCTTTAGGCTGCTTTTGTTTATTTATTTTCAGATGTGCATACCACAAAAATTAGATTATGGTTTGGATTTTGTCATGGCTGTCTCCTGCAAAGACTGATTCTGTCTGTAGCAAGTATTTTCTGGAGGGTTTCTTCTATTAATTATATGCTGCCACCCACTTATTTCCTTCAGGCAGATTTTGCATCTGTGATTTCCCTATGAAGTTTCCTTCCTTTAAGGTAGTATGTCTCTAAGGTGGGCAGACCAACAGTGTTGATAAGGCTTTTACAATCCAGGGGTCAAATATTTTTCTTCTGCTACATCGAGGGATAGAAAGTGCAGAGATTGTGTGACAGACAGCCTTAATTTATCCCATGCTAATTCTGCAAGCAATTGCAAACTGAGGACACAGTAGAAAATCCAGCATTGCTTTGATCCTGCAATCCCACATATGCTTGACATTTGTAAACAAGGAGAAGCATAAGATAAACACAAAACAGTAAGGAGATGATAATTTGGAAATTTGTTAACGTAATTTGGGTTTTTTTACAGTTAAATGGCAGAGTGTTTGAGGCATCTTGCTGTGTATGGAGACCCAGCCATTTGGGCTGGAAAGTCAGAGACTGAGGCTGGCTACCAAAATAGCTGCATCGTGTAAACTTCACAGGCCAGCCTCACACAGAGATAACCCTAATATCACTGTAAGTGTTAAGTCTTGTGGTGCAGCATCTCTCTGGTGATGTAGTGAACAGTGCTTGACTCACAGAAGGACTTCCAGCATACTGTTGCTATATGTCTTCATGGGAAAATCTGGGAACGCTGAAAACTATGGTTCCGTGATAACTGGAGGCGATCAAACCCCTAATGAGTTTGTCACTGCTCCTTTATGACAGATTTGCTGATGCAGGAAATTTTGGGGCATCCATCTGTCTCTCCTGCTCAGCAGCCTTGGCTTGCCATAGCCCTGTGTTTTCTTTTGTTTCTGTTTATCTTTCTGTTCCTGGGTTAATGAATATTTATTTATTCTGTTCAACATAGGGCCATTTCTGAGGGAAGGATCAGAGAGGCCATCTGCATACCACAGGTATCCCTAGCTGATGGCAGGGATGCCTAGGAGAAGGTGCAAGAGGTGTGTCCTCCCTCCTCTTCCTCTGTCTCACAAAGGGCTGGAAGCAGCCTCTTTAATCTTGAGCAAGGGCTTTAAATGCGAGGTACTGAGCGTAGAAGGATTTGCTACTGTGTCCTTTCTCTGCCAGTCAGGCTTGGTGTTCATGGTCTTACCTCCTCTGTGTGCCCGGAGCACTGCAGGTAAACCATGGATGGCATGTGTACATCCTGTGAAGGCTTTGCTGCCAAGCTGCTTCACACAGTCCTACCTGAGGCCTTCATCACCTTGGGTGCAAATACATCACTTACAGGTTCTGTCTCTTGAGCATCTCATAGCTTTAGAACGGCCTGAAAACCATCATTCCCTTCTTCCTTTCAGGTACTCTAAGTGTAAACTGGAGTGAAAGCTCAGCCCTTTCATCCTTTGTAGGATGTTGACAGAAAAAACCAGAAATGTTCTAGCTTTCAGATTGGTATTTTCACTTTAATTCTCTGTTCCTGCTCTCATCTGCCCTTTAGTTGTGTCGAAGGTTTGTCTGGAGTAGTTGTGGTTTAATACTGGAGAAGGAAATGTTCTGCTTTGGCAAACCTTGCATGCAGAAAAAAATCTCCTGCAACTTGGTTGTCAATTTATGTTTTGTGACTTTATTTGCAAATGCAGCTCAAGGAATAGAAACGGAGAAGTGCATGTTTTGACAAATATGTTAAACCAAACCTCGTTCAAGAGAGCTGATTTTGAATTTTCCAGAGCACTTTTCTAAACCAAGAACTTGGGAGCTCAGTTCCTTTTTATTTTCTGGGTATATAATTTGTGCATCTTCCCACTGACTTCACAAATTGTACCAAATCACACTGCCTGTTACCTGGAGTAATAAGGGGTGGAGAATAATATTGTTACATTTCTAATGTACTCAAAAAATGTTATTTTTTCCTCAGACTATTGATACAGGAGATCTCATGATGGTGGTAAAACTGGTAAAACAACAGTAAGCAAGCTATACCTCCAATAGCTGCCTTTCCGTTTTGGTGGGTTTTTTGGGATTCGGGGTTTTTTGTTTTGTTTCGGGTTTTTTGTTTGGGTTTTTTTGTGGGGTTTTTGGTTTGTTGTTTTTTGGGGTTTTTTTTGGTTGATTGGTTGGTTGGGTTTTTTTATTTGGTTGGTTTTTGTTTTTTGGGTTTTTTTGGTTCTTAGGTTGCACAGCTGGCCGTGGCTGATAGAAAGGCTCTTCCCAACAGCACAAATAAAGCTATAAATCCCCACATGAGAATTTGAGTCTGACATCTACATACACACTTAAAAATGTTCACCCATTTAAAGTAATTTCAAATTTTTAATAGAAGAAAGTATGAGTGTGCTTTAGTATAACTCACAGTTCTCCACTTTCTAAATCTAGATAGGGACCCTGATGCAAGTTATCATTGAACAAGATTTTTAGCTCTCCTAAGCACACTAACATGACAACTGCTTTTGCTAGGAAAGCCCAAATGCTCCTTAAATAAAACTGAAAGGAAACTGTGGCACCCCTGCTTAAGAATAGCAAACAGAAAACAGTGAGAGAGCACTTGATGTTGAAAATCTAATTTTCGTCACCATGTATTTATCTGAGCTTAGTTCCCATTCTTGGCTGATAAGGAATAACTAATCATGATTTAAACATTTCTTCAAACCTAGCAACCTGTTGAACAGCTTCTTAATGTGCCTATCAATCATTTGGAGATAAGGATAGTTTGCACTCATAATAGCTAGTTGTAAAAATAAACAGAAGTTACTATAACTAGTTCAATCAACAATGGGATCTTTGAGGTCAGAGTGGAAATAATCAAACAGTAAGTATGAAAAGGCTGTAATTTTTCTGATTAACAAATGTTTTGCTTGTCATGTGATCTTGAGAGCTGCTCTTAGCTCTTTAGAGGACTAAAATACATTTCAGAATGTATGTATTTACATTAGGGGGTTAAACAAATGTATGCACATACCAGTTATTTTCTAAAGCTATCTGTTCATGTAAAGCTTTTTTTTTTAATTTAAAATAGTATCTTTGTCCTAAAGTTAAATTCTCAACTGGCCACTCTACAAAGCATCTTGGATGAAAAACGGAAGTCTAGTAACATGCAGAAAGTACCGTGGCACGCAAACTATAAATTACTGACACGCAAAATAAACATATTACTCACATCTCTCCAACACAGCTGAAAATATAACAGCCAACAGGAACATATTACATCTTTTCACCAGTTGTTGATCAAAATAAGTGTCCATATATAGATACTAGTTGTGTGAAAAGAGTCAAAGAGCTGTGTCTGTATCTGTATATACATCCAAATAAATGACATTCACAACCCAGAGATTGACAGGACATTGATCATAGTTTTATGAATCCAAAATAGATGCTCTGATCACCTTCTGGAGGTACCTATCTTTGTCAAGTTTATATAAAGACCACAAGCCCCTCACTTTATTTTAAATTGCACCTGTGGTGCATACCTAAAATATAAATGTAGATGATGTGGATATAGCTTTCTTCTGTCCTCACGTTGCCTGTACAAAAATACAGCCTTCCTCTCTACCCTGGGGTAATCACTGCAGTGAGTTCAGACAAAGGTAGATACCTCTGTAGTTCATAGACTGTACTCATATGCGCAGGCAACCTGGAAATGCGTCCTCTTAAAAGATACGAATCATGGAATCAGACAGGAAGAGGCCTTGGGAGGCCTCTCATCCTAGCCCCTGGCCAAGGCAGGGTATGACACAAATTCAGACCAAGTTGTTAGGGTTTTCATGCGGTTATGTCTTGAAAACTTCCAAAGAGCTGTTGTCTTCAAAGTGATTTTATTTTTTTTTCCTCTAGCCACTCTGAACCTCCCTCCTTTTCAACTTAAGGTCATTACCTCTTGTTTTCCTGCCACACGCCACTGTGAAGGACCTGGCTCCATCTCCTTGCTGGCCTCCCTGTAGGTTCTGGGGGCTGCTGTTGGGTGCCTGAGCAGCTGCCTCTTCTCCAGGCAGAACAAGCCCCACTCCCTCACCCTCTCGTCACCATACAAGCGCTCCAAGTGGAATTAAATTACTGATGAAAATACCTGTGTTGTCAAGAAACCACAGCATATGTGCTCTATCAGTTTGTTACTTCTAACCTTATTCATTCAACCATGAAAGCAGTGACAGACAGCACTTGCCAACTCTCTAGGATCTTACACAGTAAATTTGTCAGCCTTTTCTAGAATACAAAGTTTGGCCTTATTTTGCAAGGCAATGAGCACTCAAAACTTCTGTATGTCTAACACCTCCCAGCAGCCAGCCCTCTGTTAAATACAGCAAGGGTGTTGGAAATTTGGTTATTTCGGTATTCAAAAGGAAAAACCAGTCAGGAGGGAAGAAACTTCAAAGGAGCATTTTAAAGGAAAATTTGCTTAAAAACCACAGAAAGGATGAGATTCACTGATGTCTAGGAGGAAGAGACAGGACTTTAAATACCATGGAGTTATTCTGAAAAAAACCCACCTTTCTGGAACAGCTGATGATGTGGAACTCACCCAGTTTACCATACAAGATCTGAATCGTTTGTTTAAGGAAAAAAGATGTTCTAAATGAGATGCTGTGACTACTTATCCATCAGTTACTTTGATCTCTTTTGAGTCATCTCTTTTAATTTGAACACAACATAAGAATACAGCAATAGCAGTCTCTTCAGGACTTGATTAAAGAAAACAGAATATAACAAAGAGATGAGCAAATCTACAGCACTGCATACAGTTTAGCTGGGATGTGTTTTTTCAAAGAAAGGTCCAGTTTTTATTTAGGGGTCTCGGGTGGAGAATCCTCTTGACCCCTTTGTAGATTGTTCCACTGGTGTATCTATTCTCTGAACACAGAGGTTAGTGCAAGTGTGTTCATTCAAAAGGTTCAAACCATATATTTAGATGAATTTGTGAAGTTATTGTGCGAGTGTGTGGATGTCTGTTTGATTTAAGCCCAAGTCTATCACTGTACACTTTGGTTTTGTTTCCTAAACTTAATCAGACCTATAAGTAAATTAGGTGGGAAATAATGAATATTCTGCTGAGGACATTCATGTATATAAACCATTGGCTTTAAATAACGAGACCTTTGGAAACCATGCTGAGTAAATTTACATAAAAGTCACTCAGGTCCCCAGTAACAGAATTCTAAAAAATGTCTTCCCTTAAGAAAATGGCATAATCAGAAATCCTGCATTATTCCGACTTGATAAAAGTTCATGTTTATTTGTTTCTGAGACTGCAGTAAGGACTTATTTGTGGTGCCAGCAATGGCTGCAGAGCAACAGTTCTTATTTTAGTGTAACAGACAACCACCTGTGATGGTTGCAATCATATCAATTGCAAGTTTAAAAGTTTAAAGCTTTCCCATAAATCCTGGTCATGAGGAAATGGATTAAAGAAATAAAATATAGAACTCGTTGAACTTGTATCTATTTTAAACTGCAAGGATTATATCTGACAAAGCCTTTTGTTTTAAAGTAGCCACCTGAACATCAGCTAGAACAGATTGGGTTACTTAAAGGGCCACTGACAACTCTGGAGGAACAAACCCTTAAGACAGGATCCTTCAGTGTCTGAACTGCGTGCTGGATATCATCTGCTGCTTTTGTTCATTCCTTGCTCTCATCCCATTGCCTTTACAAGTCTGTGATTCAACCAAAGAAGACATGGAATAAGAAGGAGGGAGAAATCCCTTTCCTATAATTTCCACCCTGGTTAGTGAGTTTCCCATCGGAGAACAGAGTGTGGCAGCCTGGGCAGGGATGCCATGCAGCCCAGACCTGAGCTGCTGGGGAGGCACACAGCTGGGGCATGGAGACCTTCTGCACCGCTGAAAACATGGGGGGGACAATTTAGGAAATCAAACTACAGTTAAACTAACTTCTAAAAAAAATTATTTTTATGGGGAAAAAGTGGATGGTTTTGAAATCATTGTCTAAGCAAAGGCCACAAAACAGACAGTATCAGTTAATGAACGAGATTATGCAATCTGGCTGGTTATTTCCCCTTTCAAACATCTCCTCCAGCTAAGAGAGGCCCTCACTGATGTAGGCTGTGTCTATGCAAACTGAAGGCTTTAGTCAGGTGTGTGAGCTTATGTGTTTGATGAGCATTTCATGTTTGGTGACATTGTATTTCTCAGGGCAGACAGGGCAATTGCATGAGGCTGGCTGATAGGACAGGGGTAGGACAGGTCTTTTGGAGGCCATGCAAGATAATCTGAAAGTATCTTGTGTGAAGTGCAAAGACCAGAGTCCAGGCAACTGAATTGAGGCCTAAATGACAGTCTGAAGGTGTGGGATTCAGCTCCAAGCTGTAGACACCTAAGCTTAGGTCTCATTGCAGGCACAACATGGGAGCCAAGTGCCTGAGAAACCAGCAGGGTCAGTGGAGTTTTAGCCAGTACAGTTAGTGGGGTCCAGAGCTATGTGGTAGATCTCCCAACATCAGAGATAGGTCATTCTTGCTATGAGCTGAAGAGCTTTCTGAACCCCAGCCAATGGACTGTATACTCCAGTTTTTATAGGTGAGTGGTTACACAGTTTTGAATGAACTGCCTGGGATGGCACTGAATATAAGGGGAAAAAATATAAAAAGACAAGACTTATCTACAAATATCTGTGCAGGGAACTGAACAAATCTGAGGCAGTCTCTGTTTTTTAATGAGGTGAAACCAAACTATTAATTTCATGTTTTTGTGAAATGTAGATGGTACTTGCAGAAAGTATCTCCCTTTTTTTTCTTTTTAACTGAAATCTAGTTACTCATAGAAAGGACCCATTCAGTGTCCAGGTCCTGCACAGCAGTTGGGAGTCCTATCCCCTTGTTTCCCTCCACAGGACTCACCGTGGTGTGCATCCAGCTCAAGTTCTCACTGCTGGACAGCAGCACCAGTTTATTGGAGAGGGAAAGAAATGCCGAAGTCCTCATCTTCTTCTTCCCTGCTGGTTGCCCAAGTTCTCTATGGAACAGAAAGTTGCATCTTTTTGCTGGTCCCTTTCCTTATATGACAGGAAATAGTTGGGTTTGCCAGGTAATGGATTGGTCTGACGGCTGAAATCAAATGGGAAAAAAAAGCCTTTAACTTTTGTCTTTAGAATCTTGGGCCCTACTTATTTATACTTTCCCCCTTGTTGAAAGTCAGTCTTCCTGTGCAGGAGACAATGCAGTTAATAGAATTTTTATTTTGGTAACAAATTTTATCTTTATCCTTTGAAAAGAAAGAAAAATGGAAAGCTTCCAAAACATATTATTACTTAATGTAGACTTCTGGGTTTTCTGCTTTGCCAACTCAGTCAAGACAAAAAGGAACCAAATAGAGTCTTTCAGCTTATTTGTGTCCTGTGGTCTGATCCATGAATACTTGGGTTGTGTCCTTGGCATCTGGATTTCCAAATTGCTTCCTGTTCGAGCTTTGCCACAGGGTCAGTTTTGCTTGGGTGCCTTCTATCCAAAGCCTTCAAGGAGTCATGGCAGAGGTGTTGTCAAGATTAGCTGTCAGACTATGATTCCCAGTCAAAACTGAAAGAAACAACTGATCGGTGAATTTATAAAAAGACAAAATGTAGTTTATTGGAATGATTCTGATAAAGAGTGCATCTGCAGGGCACAGCTATCCAGGGCGTGTTGAAAGCCAAGTTTTCCTATGATTTCAAGCACCTGAAAACAGACGTGTAGTGTTTTACATCTCTGTGCTTGATGAAGATGTGTCTGAACCATTTTCAGAAATAAGCACAAGAAATGCAACACTTTGACCAATTTCATGTTTTAATTTCACCTTAAGGACTAGGAGTTCATAGTCTTATACAGCATTGTGTTACTGTGGTGACCGGCTCCTTAAAATATCTATAAAATATGAAATTGATTGTCCAATTACAATAAGAAGATGTCAGTTTGTCTTTTACAAACCATGAAACACAAACTAACATTCTCCTACTATCTTATTACTTTTACTAGGTTTTGTGGTTGCACAAAGAGGTAGCAAAAGGGCTTGTAATATTATCTAGATACTAAGCAAATTCAGTGTAAAAAAGATTATATGTAAAATTTTATATGTAGATTTGACAGGAATAACAGCATATTTTAGAAAACTCAGTCACTCTGTGTTGTCAGAAGAGAGTACTAATAATTTATCCCACATGAAGAATATGGGAGATGCTCAAGGAGTACCAAAGGGTTTCCTGATTTTTTAAGGAAGTGCTGACATTCTCTGCTTTAAGAAAAAAGTGTGCATGTGTATATACCTTCAAAGACACTAAGTTTTCTCAATAACACAGTTTTTTCCATACATTCTGGTCATATTGGTCCCGAGGAACAGAGACACCCAGTCCCCCACGTCTGCATGGCCTGGGAAAGACCTTGTTAGGCAGCTGATTGCTCAGGAGGCCATGGCATATCCACAAGTGGGGCCAGCTACTGCTCTGCTCCAAGAAACTGATGAGATTATAGGTGGCACATCAGCAGTGGCATCTAATAAAAAGGTTTTTTTTCTGGAGTAATGTCTTGGAGTAATGGACAGGTTATGGCTGCTCTTCTCCACAATTTTTCTGTTGCTTTATTGTATACAGCTGCAGGTTGTCTATTAACAAACACTGTGTTTTCACAAAATGTCTCAGCAGAAGTCAATGACTTGGGACCTGTGTTTGAATCCACATATCTTTCTTTTGATAAAATCAGTTTTGGAAACGATTTGCTCTCAGGATTTAACTGCAGATATACCAAAAATCTTACTGCAGCCCACACAATTCAGTGAAATGAACTGCATAAGAACCAACCTGACTATTATCCTGGCTTCCCCTAGTCTTACTTAGATAAGAAGAGATGTGAAAAATGTGCAAAATGTATGAAGCAAGACCAAAAGATAGAGTCAAACATCTGCCTTTATCCTAATTAATATTTCCAAAATACATTTCTGAATACATTTCTTATTTAAAGCAAGGAAAAATCCCCTGTATGGATAGGCTTCAAAACTCCCTAATTATTTCTGAGTCTTGTTGTAGTCTGTCAGATAATTGTTTGATCTTCCACTCTTTTAAGTCAGCGTCAAAACTCTTACTGAGTTTCATGGGTTTAGAACTCAGACTGATGTAGGGAATTTTAAAAATACAGACTCTTGGCACCAGGTACCATAATATTTTTGAAGGTATATAATGTTAAAAAGGTTTTTTAGCAAGCAGCAGAATTAATTTCTTTGAAGTTTTACAGCCTATTGGGCATATGAAAGTACAACAAGCACGCAGGATGTTTGCCCATTGAGGACTTTTGGAAAGTTTTAAATTATGAAAATTCAAAATGCTGTAAATGATGGTTGAAACCCTTGCTTGCTTTCATGGTTCTAAATATTCACATTTTTCACAAAAACCAGTGCACAGTTCCCTCCTGAGCACAGAGCTGCATCTGTGTTATGGTGACAGCTCCATTCTTTATCCCATCTCAGTTCAGACTTCAGTTCTTTGTTGTTTTGAGAAGTTATTTTTCTAAGTTCAGTTGGCTGAGTGGGTTTTGAAACATAACTTTCAGCAGAAGTAGTCAAGAACTGCCTTTGCATTGGTATCTTGCCATAGCAATGGATGACTTTTTCCCTTACCAGACATGAAATCAAATTTACAGAGAGAACCTGCAAGGGGTTTTGTGTCCTTGCAGCTGCCTCCTTGGTAGCCCATGACAGCCTGCAAAAGGAGGTGCTTGTTGTACTTCGTGGGTCTGTCTGCTTTAGCTACTGGCAGTGTGGCTGCAGGGTACCTCCAAAAGGGGGAAAGCATGTCTTCCCTGTGTCCTGCAGCAGGATTCTGCCAGCAACCTCCAGACAGTTGGGGGGGCTGTGCAGAAAGATACCTTGCATTGCATTGCCTCTTGGCTGCACATGCTCATAGAACCAAGGTAGTTCACATCAAATCAAACACTGATTCTCTTTTTTCTTGCACCTCACCAGCTGGTAATATGAATGCCCACAATGTGGTAATTCACTTGAGAAATAGGTCATGTGGCTGGTCTATCTCTCTGCTAGTGTTTAATTTATCTCTTCAACTCTATGGGGCAAAGATCTTATCCCCTTCTATGGAGAAAATCCTGTGGGGTTCTCAGTTGAGCAACTTCAGTTCTCATTTAGTTCTCTCACAAATTACACATCTTACTGGACCAAGACTTTGACACTTGCCATGAGGAAATCCCAAGTAAAAACATGGGCAGATCCAGCACAGTGTTCATCAAGACACCAGAGTATAAATAATGCATAAAATGGATTGCAGAATCATGTACTGTATCTGAATTTATTCCTGGGAGTAGAGTGTTAGGTGCTATTACAGTCAGGATACTGTAGTGGCTTGTATGTTAACTGAAACCCTGTGCAAATTATTAAAGAAAGCTTAAAATTGCACTGAGCATATTAGACTTGCTTAGTTGCCAGGAAAACAGTTTTAATGAAAGGTGTGTCTTTAGAAAAAGGAATCTGAACTTGAATACTTGGATATGAAATGGCAGCTCATCAAACTGCAAGCAGGAATGAGGGACACGGTCAAGGCTTGGTGGTGAGACTATGCTGGCTTATGCTGGAAACAGTGTCCCAGAATCTAAGCCTTGTACTGCTGAAACCACTAAGATAACTGATCTTAGTTTTTGGTTTGTTTTGATGGGTTTTTTGTGAAAAAAAAGAAGGCAAATAAAATCTCTTTGCTAAAATTTTGTATGCCAGACTTCAACCTGGGACTGATTTGCCTGGTCAGAGGGAAGCCACAGCGTGTGCCCCCTGATAATGGAAATATCAAACTGCATGACAGACCCTTCCATGTAGAGGGCAGAATCGAAAGGTGTGCCTTGTTTGGAATAGGAGGATAGCTAGCATGTCTACGTGGCACAAAGCACTGCTTTTTGCAAAGCTGCCTCTAAATGAGTCGGAAATAGTTTATCTTCATGCAGTTTTCTCCTCAGGCTACTGAACTCTGCCTCTTGGCAGGGCTAGTTAACCCATATGAAGTGCTATGCTAATACAGCTAAATTGTGTTCATTACCCACATTACAAGGTTTCAGGTCAGGTTGGCTATCTCTGCATTCAACTGCAGCTTGGCAGTGCCAAGCGCAGCAGAATCCCTGCAAATGTGAGTCTCTGAGCTTGGCTCTGCCCATCCTCCCCAGAGCAACTTCTTATTCCAGGCAGTGGGAACATAGCCCAAGGAGCCCATGACCGGGCCTTTAAACATTCAAGACCAACGTTTTGAATAATTGACTCTCTAGTTAGCCTCGGGATATTGTGATACTTTTCAAAGGCTGGTTCCAATATAGCAATAAGCCACAACAACGTGTGTGTTAGTATGAAATCGGTGCATGCCTCCAGTGCATTGGCATGGAGCCTTTACCACCCAAGAAGTATTCCCAAAGTGATCCAAAGCCTACTGAAATCTGTGGAAAACTTTCTATTGACTTCAGTTAACTTAGATTTCCACTGACTTCAGTGGGCTTTGGATCAGTCCCAGAGATTCCCATGCCTCATATGAGGACTGTTTACATGAAATAATCATTAGCTGAAATATACAAACAATTCTTGGAACATGGACCAGCACCTAGGACTCTTCTCCTTTGTGTTGGATGAAGAGTCATATCCTTTCTTGCTTTCTCTCTCTCCTGGTCTCCACGTTTGTTTTTGCTGCAGTCTGGCAACTTCAACATAGTGGTGGCTGGAGTGCTCCCTGGGGACTTGGAAGCTGAACCGCTCCAGATGGGAAACTACCATAGGCTCCATATCTCTTCCATGTTCTTCAGGAACGCCCTAACTGCTAAGCTGTTGTATACAAAGCAGTTGTTGTCAGCTCCTCCATTGTCTAGGTTTTACAAAATGTGGTATGAGCCACTCTTTTGTCTATCTAGTTCTTTTAAGCTAGTGCCTTTGGCAGTCACATCTGGGTACATACTTAGTTTAGCTTATTCTCCTGTTGAAGACAAATAGAGATGGAAATCTCCAAATAAAAGCTCCCAGATTCAGGCTTATCAGGAGGACTTATTCAGGTATTACTCTGGCACCAACATTTTTTTTTTATTGTGGAATGAGAGCTTTTTGATGAGTAAACTTTGATAATTGGTTCTGCAAAGGTTGTAGAGGTGATGATAAAATCTGAGGTTACAGGAATGTGCTAGGTCTTTGGTGATTGTACAAGAAGACTGGTATTTCCACAGCCAGATTAGTTAAAATATCCCAGTAGAGAAGGAATTTAAATGCTCACAACTCTTTAATCAGTATCCTCACAGAATAATAAATTAATACATTTATTTCTGAGATAAAGAGGAGGGATTTTTTCAAATCATTTAATCTACAGGCGTATTGATTAATGTATTAATGGAGAGGCAATAGTCTAATGAAGCATTTAGGTAATGTGTTATTAACAATGAATATGCTGTTAATAATAGTTAATGTATACTGTTTAGTTAAATGTACAATCATTAATCAAAACAGAGCAAGCCACGACAGTGCTAAGTATTGCTCTATCAGTGTATTGTCAGCTTGGACAGTGCTGTTAATTATAGGCCAGATGTTGATAATCTTGCTCAGCTCAAGGAGTTACTTGTCCCATCAATAGCCTCAGGGGATATTTCTACATTCACTCGGGGATGCTCCCTGAGGCTGCTCCCAAGACCACATGCACTGAGTCTGCCTCTCCACCAGTAAATTAAATGGTGCCAGGGCACTGGAACTTAAGTCATCAGAGCAGTTGCTGACATGATTTTGGCCTGGGCCTCCAAGAACTTCCCGAAACAATTCCCTGGCATGACTGGGGACTCAGCAGAGGCCAGAGACTGTTCCCTGGTGGCCATACGAGTCTGACCACCCTGGTTTGGGAAGTAAGAGAATTTAATACTAATGGCATGGTGCACTGTGAGTTGGCCAGTTTTGATGCCGGAGAATGGTCCCATGCAAGTGTCATTCATTAGTGTAAGTGCAGCTGGGATGCACAAAGAGCACAATCTGCAAGCACAGCCCCAGCTGTGGCGGAAATCAATCTCTGCGAAGTCCCAGAGACTCACGCTCAGTTCACAATCCTGTGGTGCACCCCACAGGCCCCCATCCCAAAGACAGCTCCCTTAGGAACACCAGTTCAAGCAGGAACTGGGGGCATCAAGGGCAACCCTCTTCCCCAGACACATGGGCATCCCTGTGGGCTCTAGTGGGTGGTTCTGCAGTGCTATGGGTAGGGCTATTTGCATGCAAGCACTTCTCCTTTTTCTTTGTTGCAAACAATGGATTATAGAAGTTCAGGTACTTGAAACACCCATGGAGGTCCTTCAAATAAGGGCACAGGTGCGTCTGTGGCACCCTCTTGTAGTTTACAAGGATATTGACTGCTAGTCCAGTCTGGTGTGTTCAGTGTGCTCACTCAACTGTGAAAAGTCACTCGTGGCCACAGAGTTCAGCAAAACTGAGCCTGAGGTAACCAAACCAAATATTGTCTCTTACTTCAAGCAGTATATACATATATACAGATATATTGCTGATTTGTAGAAATTGTTGATAGAGCAAGTTCTGATGCTGCAGTTAAATTGCGCTGAGTCATTAATCAGTGGCCCTACTTTATTGTTTTTTGACATCACTTTCTACAGGTTGAAGAAGTTTACCTTTACAAGAAGCAGAAAGTTGACAGATATAGTAGATAATTCTGTTATGCCTGTTTAGAAATGATTAATGCTAAACTTTTGAACAGGTCTGCCTTGAAAAGGAAATGTCACCTGTTCAAATGCAGCTTTGTATGTTCTCCTGTGGTAATGTATTCAGTGCTTATCAACATGCTGATCTGCTGCTAGTTTCAGGGAGTAAATGTGAGTTTCAGCAAGTGAAGTCTGATCCTGCAGGTGCATGTTTAGGCAAAACTACCATTAATTTTAATGAGAGTTTGTCTTATTCAGAAGTGCCCGATGAAGCCAGCGAGTGGGCAATGAAATATGTGAGCACAAGGGTGGGTTTTTGTTGCTCAAAATACATTGATGTGCCTTTGAGACTTCCAGTCCAAAGTGTTTGGAGTTTGCTTGAATTTTTCATGCAAAACCAGTCACTGGAACATTTTAATGTTTTATTAAATTCTCATTTTATTTCACTCCCTTCCGGCTGCTTAATAAAGAGTTTCCAGCTGTTTGCAGTTCCACTTGGTAGATGAAGCAGACCCTTATTTTGCAAAGCACTCAGGAACGTTTTTTAACTTCAAGTGTGTGAATGGTATCCTCTGAACACGATTAACTATCAGTGGGCTTGAAAATAGTGACAAGAAATACAGATGCAGGGCAATGGGATTTTTAAAGGTGTTTAAACATGCTCGTCACTCGCTCTGTAACGATTTCTTTAGTACTCCATGTAGTAATTAGAGAATAACAATTGCAGAACCCACTTGTACAGTAATGTTTTTCAACAAATTGCAGTTTCTGTATTATGGAGAATCAGGAAAAACAGGTTAAATTTAACAGGAGTGCAAGAAATAGAGAGCAAATGGTAGCAATACATGAATGTCATTTCTTTAGAGCTACGTTAACCATCCACCTCTCAGATGCTGCTACCACACCACCTCTCAGATGTACTAGGATCCCACTCTTTCTGGTACTAAGCAAAATAAGAACTCTTATGATCTATCATATTGTTTGAAGAACTCCAACTGTTTCTTCTCTTCATGATTTGGCTATGAGCTGTCCACGTTTTCCATGAATTTGTCCATTGTTCATATTTGTATGAAATTTATTTTCTGGGAAAAGCCTATTAATTAACTAACCAAGGAACCAAAGACTGGGGCCAAAGGGCCAGATTTTCAAGCACTCACTAGGGAGAGTTCTGTTTATACATATTTCATGGGAGGGGTTATAATTTCAAAAATAATTGTGGTGGTTTGGAATTTGTAAATGATTTGGGTGGATATTGTTACATAATAAGTTTTTGAAGTAACTAACATTCAAAAGACATTCTTAGTCATTTAACTATTCAGTATTTGAGCTTCTCCTTAGAAAGTAGTTTGACAAATACCAACACCATGGAAACTGTAATATTTATGTACTGATCGAATACAAATAAAACATTTCCCCAACCACTTATCTTTGTACAGGATAGACAGTTCCTCATTCCAGATCTGTCCCTCTGTCTATCTATCTATCCACGTTAACCTTGCCATATTGAATTCTTAATGCATATTATGAGAACTGTCTCAATAAAATTTTTGTTCTACACGTTCTGTCATTGATCTGTTTTTATATCTATAATGCATTGATAATCCATTTGATCCATCAGGTTTGTCACAGCTGAAACTGCAATTCAGTATGTCTCCTTTTCTCTGCTGTAAAGCTGCCTGCACACCTTATACGGCCAGTGGATAAAAGAGCCACTGGACTTTAGTACCTCCCTTGACACTGTGCAGAGAAAATTCATCAGGAAATTGAAGGTTTGTGGGAGAATTTTTTTCTGGTTATTTTCTTCCTTGTCATGTGCTCTACTACAGTAATGTAGAAGGACACAGCTCTTCTCAGCTGCAAGAAGGATGCACTCTCCACCTGGCTTTTCATATCATCCTTGTCCCTCATTTGATAAAACAGCACCATTGCCACGGCTGGAGACTTTCCACTGCTCTCCTGCAAAAGCCCACAGGACTCCCAGGGTATGCAAGTAAGAGTCTCCCACCCCCAAGTTCGCCTCCCATCCCCGTGTAACGCTGAGAGGAGCTGCACACCCTGTCTGAAAAATAAGAATCATTATGCAATCACAAATCACCAACTCGTCTTGCACGAGCATAAATTATTATCAAATTTAAATTATTTATCAGGTTAAAATGTACTTTCACTGCACACAGAAATAAAAGAGTATTTTCAAAGAATCCCCCAAAAAATCCTTTTAATGCATGAATTGCCAGGTTCTGAAATGTCATTCCTGACAATGATTAAAGTAAAAACTACCAAATAGTGGTTGTTTGATGACAACCTCTATAATGATGCCCAAGGTTTTTGTTTCCTCTCTTGTTCTGTGTACCAATATGGACCTAGTGTAAACAGAAACATGAGCTTTCATTACCTTGTATTCAAGCAGCTGCAATAAAAACTGCTAATGGAAGAGGAGGAAAGAAGAGAGAAAAGATCAAATGCCCTAAAAGATATTTACACAACATAAGAGTTTCTGGCCATGAGATACTATTCTGAGGTTACATACAGGGAGTGAAGAAAGAAACTGCACTTTCAGAAAGCTTTGTGACAAGAATAGGTGGGAAAATAATTATGTTGCATGACTAACCTTCTCTTTGTACAAACACATTATATGGCAGATGCCAAAGCAAACAGTTTATAAGTGAAGCATAAGTTTTACTCATTTGCTGTCTGATCAGAAGTATTTATAAATTCCTGTAGTCTGAGTGTGTTTAGTGTACTTTTTCTTTTTTTAACATGCAAAGTTTGTTAAATCACTGATATAAAAGTTCTAGCATTTGTTTTTACAAAAAAAATGGTTTACTTTAGAATTTTGTTTAGAATGTAAGGATAAATTCATGTTTTGGCATGAAAATATTACCATAATTTACCCTTTTCCTTCTTGGAGTGGATAACTAACCTGCTGAAGGGTGGGGAAGAGTTCATAAATATTTGGTGAGAATTTTCTGACACCATATTTCATGCTGCTGAGAACCAGGTAAGAAAAAGCAGCCTGCAGGAAATAATTGAGCAGAAGGACAGCCTGAAACATCTCTCTTAAAGAGTAAGCAGTCACTGCAAAATTGTGAAGCCCTTGAGTAGGGTCCTTGCAGACTTTTATCTTCATCCGAGCCTTAATCTGGCTTTTCATGAAGGGTCTAGACAGAGGGCTAGAGAGCAAACACGCGCACACACACCCTCTCACAGTTAATTAGCAGATGGCACCGATAGGATGATACTCCAAGCATGATGGAGATCTTCACAGATCAAAAGGGCAAAGTGGGGGAATGGCCTGAAATTCACAGAGAGAAACTAAGCAGGGGGAAGTGCAGAGAACTGCAGTTTAGAAGGAAAAATCAAACACTCAAATAAAATGGAGAATAATGAGAGTTACAGCAGCACAACAGGAAAGGATTACTATGAAGCACAAGCCAAGTCAGCAATCTGAGGCTGTTGTGAACAAGAAAATTCAGCATGATCAAGGACAAGAACATCATCTGTAAGAGACAGGAATTGACTGCTTAGCTCTGTTAGGCATTGATGGAACCTCAGCTGGAAGATTCTGCACACTTTTGGGTGCTGCACTTGAAAAAGGCTATAGGCAAACTCCAGGAGAGGGTAACAAGCAGAGGAAGAGGTTTAGAAAACAGGATATACAAAAGAAGAGTGACAGAAAGAGAATTACTTGGTCTAAAAGGGAAAGACTGAAGAGGGGATGCAAGAGTCTGCTACAGTAAGGAGATTACCATAAAAAGATAGATTCACTTGAGGGAATTGAAAATCTCCTTTTTTGGATGGGCTAGAAAAATGTCTGTCGGGGTGATTTGGGAACACAGAAACCTCTTAAGGTCATTTTCAGCCTTATTCTTTGCATTCATTGACCCACCACATAAAACAGAAATCAAACATCTATTTTAAAATTGATTATTAGGAGAATTCTTGGAGTTGTATATTTTTAGGATGACACCCTACCACTTTTTGTCTACAGAAAGAAAATCTTATAATTCTGATATCAGTGTTTTCTTATTACTTGATGATTTTCATGCATATTCATGAATATTCATATTAAAGCTTTAAATTTTCTAAATCAGAATTATGTTTCAAAGGGTTTTGCTGTAGTGTTGGGGAAATATATTAGATGGCAAATACCCCTTTAATCTGTTTCCTCCCAAATAGTTAATCCCAAAGGGTAAAGTTTTCATCTCTCTCTAAGAACAATTGTAACATTTGCACTTAATGTACAAACTGACATTTAGTTATGAAATACATGTTTCCAATTTTTTTTATTTGTCTAGATTCTCGTTCCCAAGGCCTATCTCAGTATTTTTTAATGACACTAGGAATGTTCATTTGAATCACATTTGCTTCATTTGCATCACTTTGCACTGGTTTTTGTTTTGTTTTTGTTTCAGAGCACTTGCCCTTTACAAATATACCTACCTATAAGTAGTGACCTCTGGATGTTGTCCTCAGTATACTCAGTGAGAAAAGTTTGTGAGAATAATTGGCTTCTTTTGTTATCTTAGTAACATTTTGTTTTCATGAATGACATGAATGTCTGGAACTGATTGAGAAGAAAATGTACTGCACAGATTTCAAGTTGCATTTAGCGTTCTGCTTAAAAGAAAGCCAAAATGCTTAATTTATTTTTGCATCAGAGAAAATGGAGAGGCAGTTTTGCTTTAAAAGAAAACTTGTGAATGTGACAGTAATTTTAAAAATATTTTGTCTTAAATCCACACTTCTTTCAACAAAAGAACTTGAGTCCTGTCAATAGCATTCATTACGGGATCCGTTTGTTAGCAAAGAGACACACATAAATCGATGGCTGACAGAGTACAAGGTTGTGCTCACAGCAATAATATAGCAGGCTCTGTTGTGCGGAGAGTGAGGTGATGGACCATCGGCTTTAAGGATCAGACATTGCTGCAGCTGATGCAAGACATGTATCCTCTGTACAGATTCATGGACAGCAGAGATTCTGTAGTCACAGGATGGGAATTTTTTTAACCCAGGATATAGTTGGAGGTTTAGTGCATTCTTTGTGGGCTGCACATTAATGCACACAAAAGGATTCTCCTATGATAACTACAGTACAATTAGTGTTCACCTTCTGTTCAGGAGTGAAATGCCTGTGTTCCGCTTCCTCCCACAGGGGTGGCTGCAGGTTGTCTGGAACAGAGCTCCAGCCCCAGCCCAGCCCATAGGCCATGGATGCCTGGCTCAACCAAAAGGGGAAAGGTTTTCCTGTAGGGACACAGCAGTGGAGAAAGTGTTGCAGCCCTGGGGCATGAGCAAGGCAGGCGCCTGGCAGCACAGCTGTCAGGTCTCTGAGGCATGAAGTCACTGAAGCCACCCCACAGCTGTCACAGCCACTGATAAATTCTGCGTCTCTGCTGCCTCATGCCATCAGCAGGCCTGCATGGGATGCCCAGCAAGATTACCAGGTATTCCAATGAGATTCTCTCTCCATAATCCCAAAGCTGACTCTTTCTTTGTAGGAGTTCATGGGCAGTTACACCCAGCTGCAGGGATCTCAAGAGACCTGCTCGTTATTCTAGCCCGTTCACCTGGGAAGGTGTGTGTACACCAAGGGTGCACCACCTGTGGTTATTTTCCCTTTGAGGTGAAGGTGAGGGAGGTGAAATTATTTGCCTGGTATATATTTCTTTGTGGTAATGGGCAAACACCTTTTTCTTGCTGTTGGCTTTCCTTGATTGAACCTGCAAAGCTACACATCTTTGCTATGTATTTAGCCAGCCTGTAGGGCACCATATTCTGGTTTCATTCTTCAGGTTTTCTTGAAGCCAGTGAAGCAGGACTGGCTCTTGGAAGTGCAGAGGCTGGGATACAACCCATATTTATACAGTGTTGTGCTATAACTGTCCAGGTTATGTCGAAGGATGCATTAGGACCAACATAGACACTAACGCACTTCTCTCATTTCTAAAATCAGCAAGACACTTTTTTTTTTACTGCATGAAATTTTATCCAGTTGTAACTCCCAAATTTTTAGTAGCATATTTCTTAATGTTAATGGTCTGAAGTCAAGCCTTGCCATACCACGGAGCTGAGTAAAAGGAAATAAATGATTCTTACTTTATCATTTCTGATTGAAAATTAGCAGAGGTTCTCCACTACTTTCAAACCACTAAGAGACTAACACTTTCCTGAAACAAGGCAGAAGACTATGATCAGATCTGAATAAAATACAGAGATATGCACTCTGTGCTTGCAGCTGTCTAAACAGCTTCAAGCACAAGAGTATAGAAATGGACTCTAGTATAGAATATAGAAATTCTTTACTATAAGGATGGTGAGGCACTGGAACAGGTTGCACAGAGAAGTTGTGGACTCCCCGCTCCTGGAGGTGTTCAAGACCAGGCTGGGGGCTTGAAACTAGGTGATCTTTAGGGTCCCTTCCAAGAGAAACCATACTACAGTTCTACTGGAATACCTCGCTGGTGTAAAAGTTCCCAGGCCTATGGCCAGTATAGACAGGCCTCTTACTGGTGTGTCACTGTTTTTGAAAACCTAGAAATCCCATGTGTAGTGACAGAACTGTCCCAGCAGAAATGCAGAACACAGACCAAGCCCTGGCTGTCCAGGTAACTCCTGTGCTGCATTGAGGACATGCTGAGGAAAAGATCAGCTCTGAAAAAATGAGAATGAGCTTGACTTGAGGGATGAGAGGGTTGAGCAAAATATTAGAATAAGGACCAAAAACTCTCACATATGCATTCAGAGTCAAGCATAAACAATTTCTGGGACAAAGCACTGACAAAACATGAACAGTCAAACATCCTGCATAACTGAGAGGCAAACAAACCTTCTTGCCCCTTGCCTGATGTATATAACATATTCTTCCCACTATTACAACAACATGCTGTGCCTCATCATTTGTGTACTTCATCCTCCTTTTCCTGATCCTTCCAGAAGAGCCATGTTTTCCACGCTTACACTGTCTTATGGACACAGCATTATTATTATTTCTGAGGCACCAATTGCTTCAGCTGCTACAACCTCTACATTGCTGGAGTCTTGTCCTTTTCTAGAGAAGCATTTTAATTACTGTCATCAAGAAGATAGTCAGTTGAACTCTTGAAACTGGTGATCTTTGAACTCTGACACCTCATGCCTCTGAAATAGCACTGCAAGGTGAAGGTAAATTTAGGAAAGAGAATCGGCCTCTTATTTCCTAATTTGTATTCCAGCTGCATCCACCTGTTTATCATAATACTTTTAGTATACAACAAAGAATTATGATGGTGAGTCTGTCCACTGGCGTTTCACTGAGGGCTGGTTAGACATACGGTGCTGATTCCTCTTTGTTGTCAATTGCTAAACTCTAGCAAGTCCCTGGTAAAGAAAAGCATAAATATCTTCCAATAAAGGTATTTGCCACTGGAATCTGGAAGGGGAATGAGTTCGGTTCATGCCAGCTTTCCCCCAGAGAGATAAGTGGGTATGTCCACCTTGGACAGACCACTGGTATCAACTTCATTTCCAGACTCAGTGTGCTGTGAAGTAGGTCCACAACATTATAGCTCTACTACAGTGAATTGCACCACACTATGACTTCACTATAATGAACTGAACCAAGTCAAGTCCTGGTTGTTCCTTTTTTTTCTGCGAGGGCCTCAATGGGAGTTACTATGGGTACACTTCCCTCGGAAATGCTCTTCGGTCCAATGTGCTTGCAGTCCATGTGCCACAGTCCAAACACCCACAAGGGGCTTCAATGGTTGGGTAATCCAATGTTTCCAGAAAGATGAAAAGGAACACAAACTGTCTGTTTGACTGTAGTTAAGACATCATCCCTTTAGCAGCAACCATTTTGATTATGAAGTAATGATCATGCTTACTAATGTTGTTAGACTATGGACAACAAAGTCTAATTCTCATACTTTGAATAATTTCATGTAAGTACATAGCTCTGGTTCTTGTTATCTGTTAAAGCACCTTCTGTTTTAGATCCTCTTGCAAGACGTCCTCTACCCCAGATCTCTCTTCTTTCCCTTTTTACTTTATTTTTTTTTAACATCTCTCACGTTTGAAACCTGTTCTGTTTCTTGTCCCCTGTCTGTTGTGATAGAAACTGTCTCTCTAGCAGCTCTATGGCTGGACCTTGGACTGGGGAAGGCTGACTCTCTCTCCTTATCATTACTTGTCTGACTATGACACGTGTTCAGAAACATCTCTCCAAGAGGTTGTGTTGATTGCCTTATTTGAGTAACCCATGCATTACTTATCAAAAGATACGTAACAGTAAAAAAAGATGCCAAAAGCCTTGTACATCTCCATCTGAGCCTTAGTCCTTCCTTGCGTGTTTTTTCACGTTCCTCTCAGTCCTGTTGCCCTTGTCTTCTACTAGAAGACACAAACACCCAGCAATGGCTGCTTGTTTCTAACCCTTTCTACTGCAGGCTACCTTTTACCAAGTTTTAAGTTTCTTTGATCCTGACCTTGGAAACATCCATCTGTAACCTACCTGGAGCCAAATGGCAGACATTTCACTGTTAACAGCCCCTGTTCTGAAAGACTCCTAGGTATTGTCTCTGAAAAAATATTGATCTTTGTCATGATTCCATTCAGTATCTGTTTTTCTGAACAGTCTTCTTTAATTCTGTATAATTGAAGAAAAATATTCCTCCAGATAAAATGAGGTACCAATGATAGTCATGAAAATTATGGAGATATCTCATTCTTTACAACAATCAAATGAATATGAAGTGTTTCACACACTGTAACCTTGCAAGCTGGATATTACACAAGTAAAAATAAATGCACACACCCATAAAACTAGTAAAACTGGCTGTTGCAGCTACACATAGTTCCTTGTGTTCATTAAAATTCTATCTTTATTGAGTTTATCTAGATTGGCATGCAGATCAAAGTGAAAATGTGATAAATAAAAGAATATACATAATGGAATCCATGGAAAGAAGCTATTCAGAAGATAATTCCAGTAGGTGAATTGCAATGAAGTTTTAAAAACAACAGTGCAGAAGCATTTGAAACATAACACGTCATACAGTGTTGAAGGGCCGGATCCTGAGGCCATTACTCACATGCGTAGACACACTGACTTCAAAAGAATTACTCACTATGAGTAAAGACAGTTGGAATACGACTAAACAACAGAGCACTGGCTCCTTCGGCGCAGCTGTGTGGCTGAACAACATCTCTGTGTGAGCATGATCCTGTCAGTGATACCCAGCTCAGTCCATAATGGCAGCTCCAAAACCCCTCAGGAATGTGGTAAGCACCTGCGTAAGCCAGAGGATCCTTGACCAAATGGAAAGTGGGAACACAAATACTCACAAGAAAGAAATGACTAAGTTTTCCTTTAGTTGTGCTCACCTGTGCTGCTTATGAAAATATTTTTCTTGCTTCCCTAGCTCTGGTTGGCCTTGCACAGCCCACACATGGAAAAGTGATCTGGATCAGCCTTGTCTCATCCATTATTAAGCAAATAGTTGCACTGGGCCCCAGATTTCCGAAGCTGAATTTTTATAGCTGTTTAAATGTATGGAGAAAGAACAGTTTGACTTTCAGATGTCAAGGATGAATTTTTAGGGCAAGCAACAAAGAACAAAATTTTTTTTTACACCTTAAACTGCTAACTCGAGTGTTTTGAGACAGTCATAGGACATGAACACAATGTTATTTTGTTGAAATTTTTATTGGCACAATTACACAAGTGAGATAAAAGAGGATTTACAAGGTTAGTCACAAAAGGTGAACAAGACAGAAACTAGATGACAGATTGTAGACAACAGAAACTAGAAAACAAAGTCTGCATATCATGGGCTATTGACCAGAGTTCAATCCAGAGTATGAGAGAATATGTAAAAAGAAACTGACAAAAGAGAAGCCTAAGAGGAAGATTTCTTAGATAAATACAGAAACCTAACTGGCAGCAATGGCTGCTGTTCATAGTCACTGTTTCAGCGCCTAGGAGCAACAAGAAGACCTGGGTATGCCAGATTTTGCTTTTCTGGAACGTAAAATTGAGGGAAATTTCTCCCACTTTGGTCTTTCATCCCTTTTATGTTTAAGCGCTCCTATTACATACGCAGTACAACCAAGAATTAGCCAGGCTGTCGTGCCATAAGGATGAGTTTCAACAGGGAAAAACATTTGTCTGTGGTTACAGACTGGCTCTCTGGGAAAAAAAACAAAACAAAAACTGGTTGCGGCAGTACATACTGGAACTTCCAAAAGCAAAGCATGAGGCTAAGTTTACCTGTCTGCCTACCACTGCCTAGAGTGTTTTCCCAGGTCTCAGCTAGTTTAGAACACATGGTTACCTGCAGTCATGTGAAAGTGTTTTCAAACAGCCTGGTGTCTTATTGGCAGCCACTGTTATTTAATGTAAAAAACATTGCACGTTATTTTGAAGTAGTAGGAGGCAGTGTCCCCTTCCTCAAAACATTAATACATCTTTTGAGCCAAATCCACACTACCTCTTTGACCCAATCTTATGTTTATGTGACTTAATCGATCCCAGCAATATTACATCCATGTGTCATTTTGGAATAAAACACTGTAGTGAATCAGTACCCTTTGCTCCTTTCTACATTTTTCCACTGCCACCATGAGAGATTCAAGGAAATTTTCCACATCTGGGACCTTTCTGAGTACGGAGTAGAAGATATTGGCATCCATAAAACCCTCACAAGCATCTCAAGAGATTATGATGTCTACAATACTGATAATTGCACCCGGGGTATTTCAGTACTATTTTTTTTGCTTTTTCTTGTTCATATTTTGTCAGCAAAACTAAATCAAGTTCAAATAGATGAGTGGAGCCTTCTCTTTAAAGGAAAGAGTGTACCCAGCTCACTGAAACTCCTAACTAACTGACACGGAAGTTAGCTGCACTATGTGGGCTTCAGGCCATCCTCAGCACAATCAGTCCTCTTCAAGCTGAAACTTGCTGTGTTTAGGCAGGTTGGGATTTCTGAACAGGTTGTTCAGCCCTATTTTCTATGCTCGGTTGCCCAAGGATTTGTTTTCTTCCAAGAGCAACAACAAAGTATTTAGATTACAAAAGTTTTGAAAGAGTCTGTAATTTTGAGAGAATTTTCTAGCCTTAAAATGTGCAGTTCCACCTTTTCTACTGATATTGTGACCTTTCAAGTATGCTGTGACATAACAAAAATTTGTCAGGGTCTAGAGGTCTAAGTGAGGACATTCCAGGACTCTGAGGAAATATTTGTCTCAAGCGTTAACATAATTTTATTTGATCATATTAATTAATAAGGTGTTTAAAACCTAGAAAGGGCATGACTTTTAAGCCTAAATAAGACTGAATATCCTTTCATGTAGTGTTTATATTTGTGTGTTTTTTGATGGTGTGGGGCTTTGCTACAAAAGCATAACAAAATGCTTTGTCAGCATGTCATATTCAAGTAAACATATATTTACTTGAAAAGAAAAAAAATGGAAAAGAAAAAAGAAGACCCAAGCCCTACAGAACGAAGCAGACTAAAGGGTCTGCCAGCATCTCTTCCAAAGCAGTGAGTAATAAAGTCCATGCAAGGTACAGCTGCTTCCCATGAAGGGAAAAAAAACCAAAACCAAGCATTAATTCAGGTAAGTGACTTAAAGATGGAACAAAGGGTCCAGCTCAACTGTTAATATGAATCAATACAATACAGATCACGCAAGGCTTTCTTCTGCTCTCTGTCCTGTCCATGCTAGAGACTGATCTTAGTGTAATACATTGAGCTGCACATTTAAATAGCACTATATGAGTAAAAGATACGTATCCAACTTATTCAACTTAATGGTTATCTTCACTGGTGGAGTGAGCCTTGCACCTGTAGAGTACTACAAAGTTCTATGCTGCCTTCACAAGCTTCATACTACTGTGGTAGTTCAAAGAAGAAGAGATGAAAAACAAAGACTTTTTGAACAGGGGTTTCAAATCTGCCAGTAGCACTTACTTACAGTGTTTCTACTGGTAGCCATAGACTTAGATATTCAGATCCCCACAAGTCTGTGGTAGTCTGCATACAGCAAACATCCTATCTGCTGGATATGTCGTGCCAGTCGTAATATGTTTTTCTAGCTTCAAAGTCAAATTAGGGGGAAATCTGGAGGTGCTAAATGCCACATGGAGTGCCTAGAAAGAGACAGTCCTCATTGTAAAATGTTTTTGAGGCTGCAAATAAAGGAGAAAGAAAGTACCGTTATCCCTGTTTTATAAGTACAGGCATCATGAGATGAAAAGATCTGCCTGTGTTATTCATGGAAAGATTATCATTGACTTCAGTGGGTGTAGTATCAGCCCTATAGCGGTATGAAACTTGGCTCCTAATTACATCAGGCCCACGTAGACTTAGTTTCAGCCACAGTTCATTTTTATCGCCAGGTTGTTAACCTGTAAACCAAAGGTATTTCAACTGCTGACAGAGTCTGACTTGCGGTTCTGGGCTCCCAGGATGCCTGACTAAGAGAAACCCATGTCCAGTCACGTTTCATTTGTGCTCCAAGTGTTTGGCTTCCATCAATGTCTTGGGATGGCCTGTTCTCTGCAGATTAAGAGGAAATAATATGTGACGCACAGGCTTGTCTCCTTCACTTCAAAGTGTGAGCAACAATGACTCACCCACCTCCACAGACATCTTTAAACTCTGTGCTGAGTTTCCTATTTTTCTTCTTGTGTCATAGATAGCATTGCTGCCTTTTGTTTTCTCCAGCCTACCTTCACCAACTTTGCAGAATTTTGAATCCAATCTGGCAATGAGGTTGAGCCTTTTTTTTTTACAGTTCTTTTGGGTCCCCATATTCTTTCATAGTTTACTTAACCAAACAGCATGTGTTTAAATTTCTCAGTATACTGCAAGTGCTACCAAATAAGAATAATCTGCATAATATCTACGTGAAAAGGAGGCTTGTTATTCACACTTTGTTATCATCTTGTCCCACAGACAGCTGCTGTCACTGTTTGCCCTTTTCAGTGGCAGTGGGCTAAATTCATCCTAGTCACAGACGGGGGTAGGTGGCTGTGGTGCAGTCACCATCCATTTGGAATATGACATGCTAGATTGAGTTATTCTTTCACAGAGCGGGGAAGCTTATTGAACAGAAAAGGTTCATTAACCTAACTGCAGGCCAAACTGGGGCAGGAAAAATGTCTATAATGTCTTCAAAATATATTTCATTAGGAAAACAATGAAAAAACTCAGTAATTACCTTATTATAAAAGTCTTGCCAGATAACACCATGGCTTCACCAGGAAGGATTCATCTGCTCTTGTGCTTGCAGTCTGATGCCAGAATTCAGTGAACCTGGGTCATCCATGGTTTTGTAGGCAGTCAGTCCTGTAGGCTAGTATGCAAAAAGTGGATTCCACCACCACCACCACCACTGCTTCTCCTACACCAGTGTCTTTGAATTAAAGTGACAGTGGCAGCTCTGCCCTGTGTTGAACCTAGTGCTGCTGATATGCATTAGACATGGTCTAAGCAAACCTAGAAATCGGGGATCCTTGGGGGCCTTAGGCAGGGGAATGCCTACTCTGTAAATCCCAAATGCCAATCTGTAAAGCCCAAATCCTCCGGGAAATGGCAGTCTATGTATTTAGTTCAGCAAGGTGTCAGTGGTGTAATTTTAAGGATGAAAGTCGGTTTTATAATGGAAGTTTTGAGTACGTTAGTGGGGCAAACGTTATAGGGAAAATCACTTTTTTCTTTCTTTGATGAAATTCTCCTTGTTTGCACCATAAGTGCTTAGGTGTTTTATTTGAATCTTGCTGAAGGCACCTGCCTGTCTGTGCTTCAGCTCTTCTGGGTGTCCAGAGCACTGCTTTGGCACATGCCCAGAACAGTTTAAGCAGCTTGATAGCTATCTCCCACCTATGAAGCAAGGCATTCCTCTGCTGAAGTCTCCTGGGGAGCTCAAACCTGCAGACATTCTCAAAAAAAAAACCACCCAAAACACACCCAGAAAGCTCCTTGGAAAATTATTTGTGGGTGATTTTTAGAACAGACAGTGGAGGAGGATCTGCCACCCACCTTTCATACAAAATTCTTTGGTTAAGTCATTTGCTTAGGAAGCTAGGCTCAGATTCAACACTTTCCTCTGACTGAAGGGGTTGAAACCAACATTTTTCCAAGGAAAATGTCCTCTTCTCAGGCATGACATTGTTTAGAAAGGAAGAGATGGGGTTTTAGTCACAGTCTATGTTTTCTCTTCAGGTTATACTAATGTGTAGCAAAAAACCTCAAAAGTCACTAGGCAGGCACCTCTACAGAGAAACATCATTCTGCAGACTGCACAAAGTAGTTTTGGGCAGAAACCTGATTACACATTTTATGGTCAACACCCTTTCAACTCAATTCAGACAAGTAGCATATTTGATACTTGAAAGGCGCGAGGAAATTAAATTCTGGTCTCCCAATTTGTCCTCTACAATTTTACTTCTACTAAATAGACTAAATGGACAGAAACGTTTCCATCACCAGCCCATTTTAGAAGTATGCTGACCTGAAGAGGAGATGTAGACACCTTCTTCCAGGTTCTGATCTGTGAATGTGAAGTAAGACACATCTCCATCTTTGTATTTGCATTTTCACTGCAAAGTGGCTGAAAGTTCCTGAATGGTGAATAGGGTGAAAATGTAGATTTCAGTCCTGTGTTGGATGCCTGACCTTCCTTATGCTGTGCATGTAAAGCCCCATCCATAGGTTCTGTTTCCCATCCCCATGCCCAGCTACCCAGGCTACAACTGCGCTTGTGTTTTGTTATTCTTGGTAAGACTCAGTAATGCTGATTTGAGTTCCTAACCAACATCTTAACCAACAGCCCAGCAGTTTTTTCATCTGGTTATATAATTGTGCTGTTTTCTAGGTCTGCTTTCTTTCTGGACCCATATATTTCCCCTTTAACCTGCATTATAGGTGATCTGTTTTGTAGCCAATGACTTCAAATTATTCACAGTGGCAAGAAGATTGTATTCTACTGTATCTATGGATCCTGTCTTTTCTCTTGTTCATGGATGTGAACACTAATCAAACACTAAGCAAAGCGGATTCTTGGTGAAGAGTGTGAGGTCTTTAGATCCCTGCCAAAGCAGAGAAAACCCGAGGGAAATCCAGAAAGCAGGAAGCATTAAGACAGAGAATGATCTGGGGTTTTATACTCAGTGGAAGCTTTGTCTCTGAAATGATGGTGAGAGCAGGAGATGGCAACAGGATGGAAGAGTCACTTCTGTGTGGGGAAAGGAAGGGTTGGCAGGAGCCAGAAATCTTGAGCAAGAGGGTCCAGGTGAGGGACAGTGAGTCAGAGGTCAAGTGGATGGACAGGAAAAATTGGAGCTTTAAGTTTCTGGGAGTTAGGGGATTCGTCTGGAGGGATAAGAAAGGGCATGTGGGAGGTTCAAGTGGGAAGGATTTTTCTTCAGAAGAGTTATGAGAAGCCAGGACATAATTGACATTTAGAAGTGCCAAGTGTAAGATCTGGGAATTTTACCACGGGAAGAAATTTCCCCTCAGGAAAAAGACACATCAGATGAATTGGGAACTGGTGGAGTCTTCTGAGGAAATACAACTACTTAGATCTGAAAGGTCTGGAGGAAAAGAGGCTGTGAGATCAGACTGAGCAGAACTAAGGGAATGGGGGCAGTCTCTCATCTTCCCCAGCTTCCTGCTTCTACCTCCAGGGTCCTCAAAATTCTTGCATGGGAGCAGTGAACTTCTTTCTCCACCAAAGTCAATCTTTGATTTTGAAATGACAGATACGTGTGAAGGTAGTGACCATATGATAACCTTTTATGTCTCTGGGTGATTCACTCTACATAAACTACAGCAGCTGTGGGTTCTCCATCCCTGGAGGACTCCAACACTCTCTCAGCAGGAAAAGGCCCAGCTGAGATGCTCCAGTATTTGCAATAGTCTCATTTTGTGCTGGGAGTTGCTGTAGATGACCTCCAGAGCTCCTTTCCTACAGGTTTTCCCATGGCCCATGATTCTAGGAATCTAGAAAACTTTTAGTCGTAGAGGCTTCCTTATCCTTGCACCTTACTATATCCTTGTTCCACTGCCCTTAGTTTTTGCTCAAGATGACAGATATGTGTATCTGCAATATCCCATAATGCTGGTGTTCCAATAAGCTTGCAATAATATATTCTGGGTTCCCATTTCTGTAACAAAAACCAACTTAATTGAGAGAAAATGAAGAAGACCACCTAAGGGACTTATATGCCTCTTTCTAAATTCATCTTGCAGTAGAGGTGTCCTTCTAATCTCCCCATTTTGGCCCTCAAAATCATCACTTCTGCTTGCCCTGCCTGTGGGCCAAAGGGCAAATTGACTTGGATCTTTCCAGGTCCTGTTAAAGCCCATTTCTGAAGTCATAAATAGTTTGCTGAAGAATGGAAGCACACCTTTTCCTCCGTGAATTGGTAATACAGCTCTTTTGCACTGCTCACAGCTAAAGCTGATGGGAGGATTTGGAGCAAATTTATTTTGCTTTCTAATGATGTAGAAGTTTTTGTGGATTCAGAAAGATTTTACCTATATTTCCTCCCAAAGAAAAACCCCTCCACAAAGCGAATGACGAAGTAAGAATAAGTACATTATTTCATTGATTTGTTTTGGAAAGCAGGAAGTATGAGGTAGTGCCTGAACCTGCACTTGGCTCCATCGCTGAGGTACCAGTGTTACAGCCCAGCCACCCTGGCTCTCTCCACTCTTGTGGAGCCACCAAGTCTCCCTGCCACCCTGAGAAAGTGCCCATCATCCTCCTGCGACATTAGAGGGAGTCTGAGATGACTAACCCCCTAATTTACATGCCTTGCATGGGTGATTAACGTTAGGTAGGATGAATTGTGACTCCAGTCTATCATTGAAACATCTTACCTTATTTTCCAGATCAAAGTATCTCGTGTTTTTGTTCTGATGAAACAGTTCGGTACTTAACAAGAGGAGCACGTAAACATTCAACATACAAATTAGAGAAGCCAGCTGTTTACTCTATCTTTCCATTATCCTGCAATTCTGGTTCAAATAATATGTTATGGCATGTGGTTTATTATGGACTTCCACAATGAAGCCATAAAAATAAACAAATATCTCAAACTGTTACTAACAATGAGAAATTTTGGGTTGAAATGCAAATTCCCCTCCAACTTTTTTTTTAAAAAGTAAAACTTTTTATTCTGTGGCAATTTTTAAAATGTTTGGTTCAGTTGTGACCCAGCACTGAAACAAATTCTGAAATCATATTTAACATGAACCATGTTCACAACTTTAACCAGCTTTTCTGTTTCAGCAACAAGATGGCCATTCAGTTACAAGTTCTCATCTAAAAGACTGAGTGAATGGTCAGAAAGCAATGAGAAATTCCAGTGGTCTTTGTTGGGAGTGGGTCAGTGGACTGCATTACCACTAACTGCTGGATACTACCCAAGTGCTTTGGCTTTAAGATGCAAAAATAAGCTAAGGGTTTAAGGATATGATGAATACTCTTCAGAAAAGTTCAAGGTCAACACAGTCTAAATGGATATTAAGTATAGCTGTTTACCAAAGTGTTTTCTAACAATAGTAAGAAAGCAACCAGAGAGTTATTCAACCTTAAAAAAGAAAAAAATCCAAAAAAACCACCTTACATTTCTTTGAATAGAATGTGAGCTGACGAACACACACACAAAAAATCCATTTGCGATACCCTTTGACTATGCACTGTGCAGCAAAAAATGTTAGAGCATCTACTATTAAACTAAACAGAAGCATGCTGTGACTTGATTGACCTATGCATCACTGCATGCCAATCTATTTGAGCTGTTTCACAGTTTGGGAACGTTCTCACATAATCCTACATATATGGTCACTGCACTTGTTTTTGGAGTTAACTTGCCCTTCTTTTGAATAGTACACATAATCTTGAAAGTTCAGCTGGGAAAAAAGTTCATCAACTGTGATAGCAAAAAAAGCAGCTCTGATGCTTCTTGTTGGTGGCATGGGGCTAGTACTGATTTCACTGAATTTCTTCTAAAAGTCCACTTTATCTGATTAGCAAGAAATCTTTTATGTGATGGTAAGAAGAGATGTCATGGTTCTATTACAGATAACACATTCGAGTCAGCAGTGGACAGTGGTCAGGACTATGTAATCAGGGTGGTTTGTAAGTTGAGACACGTTCCAGCCGGATGCAGAGGAGGTGGCTTGGCATTTGCCAGGAATATCCATCCTGCAACTGTCAAATCCACAAACACAATCCATCATGCAGAATAATGGTTTCCTCCTTCCTGTCCACTCCACGGTCTAAGCGTGATTATTCATCTTGTACGCAACCAGTCTTTCACTTTATTGCACACAATCAGAGGCACACTATGCTATCCTTAGAAAGTAAATATTTATTAATCTTCATTAGCAGAAATGCTCTCTGTATTGGTATATGACACTTGAAAGTAACCATCTGTTTTACATGTTAGGGTATGACAACAGATGACAATTGTTGATTTTTCAACAATGGTCATTGATAGGGTGAATAAGTACAAGGTGATGAGATAATCCTTACTCCTACTCACTTCTCTGTGGTAGGCAAGGCCTGAAAAATCAGGAAAAAATTTAGAATTCCATTTCAGGATTTCTCAGTAAGTATTCAAGCTATTTCTGAGAAAGTCTGCAGCCCTAATGAAACAGTAACTTCATTAGTAACTTCCATCAGAAAAATTTCACCTGCTGTCTAAAAGTGTTTTAAATATTATATGCTCTCAGTAACAATTATGTTCATATAATCTATTTTTTTTGTGTATTTTTTTACCTCTAGTAACAATATGTAGCATTTAGTGTAGCCTTTCAGGAACGGCCTTAAAAAGAAACCCTTGGTATACCACAGATTCTTAGCCAAATGAGAACTTAGAAAGATGATGTGTTTATCAGCAGTCTCCAGGGAGTTAATTTTATGCTGAGTTAGAATGCAATGACAAAGTAATCAGTGCTTTCTTCTGCTTTTTAGTGCTAAAACACCTCTTTTTTCCCTTATTTTTATGATTTTGGGTTTGAAAGCAGGATTTCTCCAAGATGCTTGCAAATTGAAGTCTGAAGGAGAACTAGGAACCAATGTGTTTACTGAGTAAGATTAAGCCAGTACATGAGCAGGGGAACAGGAAGGATCATAAACCAGAGAGACCAGTTCAAACCAATTTTCACAGAACTCCTCCCTTCAGTTACATTACTGTAAATTACAAATATTACATCATCAGAACAAATGATTATTTGCTAATCCATGATTCAGAAGGACAACCATTGTTAAACAGCAGCCTTTGGAAACTACTTAACCCTTCATCCTCCCTTTGCTCTATCACCACATGTAAAACAGAGAAGCTATGAACGAAGTGTATTGAGAAGACAGTGACTAAGAAATAGGTAAAGCACATATACACTCCTTTATACAGAGAAAAGGCAAAAGGTGGCAGATAGTCAATGTGGCAAGAGAAGCCATCAGTAAAGTCATTTGAGTGCTGACAAACCATTTTCTGGAGACTGCGCTGAACTTTGCCTGAAGAATGTTGCTTACAAGGACCTTGATGTAAATCTGTAATTTGGGTAATGGACTTGGGCAGCCACGGACATATCTTTCAAAGACGCTGATACCAACATCTGCACAGACCACTAATTTTTTTCTATCCCAACGAATACTCCTGTCAGAGAACAGAAATGTCTCTGGAGATTAATGAATGTATGCAGTGAACCACAAGCAGAACATACTACCAAAATCAGAAGATAGGAGAAGGAGATGTTTAAGGACATTTAAGGTCTCTATTAGTGTTTTAGTTTAGGTTGGGAGTGCTACTTTGAAGGGAATCTCCTGACCACCCCTAGCTAGTAGAATCACAGAATCATAGACTGGTTTGGACTGGAAGGGACATTTGAAATTCATGTAGTCCAAACCCCTGCTGCAAGAAGGGACATTGTCAACTAGACCAGGTTGCTCAGGGCCTCATTCAGCCTGGCCTTGAATGTTTCCAGGGTTGGGGCATCCACCACCCCTCTGGGTAACTTGCTCCAGTGTTTCACCCCTCTTTTCATAAAACATTTCTTCCCTCTATCTACCCTCTTTTAGTTTAAAACCACTACCCCTTGTCTTATCACAAAAGGCCCTACTAAAGTGTGTACTTTTCTTTCTTATAATCCCCCTTTTGAGTATTGAAAGGCTACAATAAGGTTTCCCTGGAGCCTTCTCTTCTCCAGACTGGACAACCCTAACCCTCTCAGCTTTTCTTCACAGGAGAGGTGCTCCAGACCTCCAGTTATTTTTATGGCCCTCCTCTGGATCTATTCCAACAGGTCCATGTTCTTCCTGTACTGAGGACGCCAGTGCTGGATGCAGCACTCCAGGTGGAGCCTCACCAGGACAGAGTGAAGGGACAGAATCACCTCCCTCGACCTGCTGGCCAAAGAAGCTTTGGTTTGCATCATGGAGCCTCTTAAAAAAAGGAAGGTAGATTCCTTTTGGATGACACTAACTAAAAAATGTGCTCCAAAAGACTTCCTGAAACCCTTCCATTGCTAATGAAACTTCATTCAACAGGACCAAACTAGAGCTAGTCTGATGTCAAACACGTGCAGAGTACCCAGCATTCCTCAACACCTCTTCCCATTAGTCTGGATTTGCTAAGGCAGCCGGAGGCTTAGATAGCTCAGGTCTTCAGCTCTGAGAGGAGTCAATAAATGATCCAGAATACCTCATTGCAATTTTCAGCTATTCCATTTGTCTGCAGTATGACTGCTGTTTAAAATTCTGCCTGCTGTTGTAGATACTTTCTTTTCAGAGCCATTAGGAATGACCATTTTTTTTGGTCACTTCTGGGCAAGTATTCTCCTATGCACTGTTGAATGTCACTAGGCTACAGATGGGGCTGATTGCGGTCCGAAAAAGTGTGTTTCTTTTTAGAGGAAGTTCTTATGGATAGTTCAGCATTAGTTGACTTCCTTGGGGCAGAGTTCACACTCTGTGTGCAGATGATCCTCTTGACTTTGTGCTTTGCTGGCTGTTTTATTATGCCAGATAGCAATGGATTACATTGACGTAGTAATGGATTACATTGATGTAAATGGCTGCATACATTCACTTCCTGTCTACACGTAGTAGGGAATTTTTCAGTCTATGCATAAGAATTTTAGGTGTAATTGCAAAGGAAAAAGTACCTAATGAGAAGTATATCTGAATTCAGAAGGGTCCCAAATTAGACAAGATAGCTCAGAGAAATCTTCACAAGCCCCCAAACAGATGAGTGACTGTTTTCCTCAGGTCTGAGTGTGCAGGATTCAGCTCAGCCTAATTTATGGTGTCTGCAGTGTAGATATCTGCATCTCAATTAGGTGTTAAGCTCCTATTAAAATTAATGGAGAGTTTGAAGGTTGCCTAAGCACAGCCTTCTAGTGTCATTTGAAATGCCATCCAGAATAAAAGATATCTGCATAAAGTCTGAAGATAAGACCCAAGACCTAGGGGTGACCCACACTCTTCTGGAGAAGCCTAAGGGTGACAACGCATAGCATCTAACACTTCAGCAAGACTTCTGTGTCTAGGAAACTGGCTTGGACATGAGCTTTCCCTTAACTCTGATGGGAGCTTGGGCAAGCTCAGATACAGACACCTGTGATACACAGCTTAAATTCAGGCAAGCTGAATTCTTCTCAGTATTTCATAATGAATGCAATGGAAGTGGTAAACAAGTGCTGGCAGGGTGAAGAATAGCCCTGTTCACAGGGAAGAAAAGGCAGAGTTAGGTTGTGGTACTCTTAATGACCAAGAGTGGCATATTTATGTGTGCTGGAAATAGAACTGTGCAAATAATGGATTTTTAGGTTTGGTGGTTGAACTGAACGTTATACAGTAAATTCCCTTTAGGTAACCTAAAATAGATTTTTTTGCCACTGTGTGTGTGTTTTTAGCTAATATAAGGAACATGTGTCTCATCTGCTTTGTTAATGACAAGGAAATAAACTTCTATATAGCTGCAGCCATGGGTTAGGCACGGTAGCTTTATTCCTGTGGTGGTGGATTAAACATCTTAGAAAGGATGCTAGGTAGGAACTACTAGCTCATAAACTGAAAACTGCCATGCAGTGATATGACAGGAAAGAATAAATAATCTTATTCCGCAGCATGACTGGAAAGCTTATCTGCCATATTACGTATTTTATGGGTTCTACTCTGCAACTTTTTCTTTGGATTGTGTTCACTGGAAGTGCCACAATACTTATTCACCTATGTAAGTGAGCAAAGTGATTCATCATGTAAAAAGGTTGTGAAACTGGGCAGTATATCTTATGTATCTATGTTTTCACCCATCTCTAAAATAATCATGCAAACCCCGTCATTTGGGGGATATATGAGGCAGATTCTTGTGCTCTGACATCAGATTTAGACCTGAAAGTTTTGCTGGTTTAATTATATTGTTAAACTGGTAAAATATGTCAGTTTAAATCATGCTATTACAGTTTTGGAAGTACTGAAACTGCTGCAGGTTATGCCTACTCAGAATCTAGAATAAACTGTAATAGCATTGAAACTTACATCCCAACATGACTGTGTTTGCAAGAGAGCACATACCTGTGCTTGTAAAGCAGCAGGATTTTACCCACTCAAGTGGGAATTCTCAGGTGAATAAAATGAACAGACTTTGAATCCTGATCAACAAAAACAATCTATATTTAAAAAAAAAATAAAGCAAAAAATACCTGTGATATTAAGTTCATACCCATGAGCAGTTTAACACTACAGATGTTTAGGAATATATAAGTTGAATTTTTCAAAGAAGATACATGTTGATACTTAAAATTATCACATAGAAAGTTGTGCAGTTGGCAGCAAAACTTGCTTTTCCTTAAAAAAATAAGAGTTATATTAATATTTACTTGATTGCCTGATAAAAGTAATACTACAAAAGAATATTGCAAAACCTTGGAAGCTTGGCATGCTTTTCTATGTGGGTGGAAAAATGTTGTGCTGAAGCCAAGCTGGAATGAATCATGAAACTGTAGCATAAAAAACATACTAGATCTACTTTTTTTTTTTAAGGAAAAAAAAAAGATGACAGCCAGAATAATAAAGCTGTGGGCCTTACAAGTATATACAACGTAAACATATTGCTGAAATAATATTGGAGAATACATTGTGCAGGGCAGGCTTTGACTGTAGGGAGAGCAGTAGGGCTCTGGCCTTCCTTCACAAGTTTGAGCTCTGAACTGAGAAGTGCCATCATCCAAGACATTCTCTATGGAAGCTCAGTAGGGACAGGATATTGTGTGCCCTGTAAGCTCCAGTATTAAGGGGCTTATAGAGGGATATAGCTTCATTTATTTCACTGTATCTTCTATATTACTGATAAATGCCAAAATCATACCCCACAGGTTAGTGCAGCAGAGGTTGGCAGGTAGGCAGGTTTCTTTAGCCTTTATGCCTCTGGTGTCTCAATGCTTACAGGACGACTTTAGGGAAAGGCACGCAAGATTTCATTGCTATGCTGACACCCCATCTGTCTTCCTATCAACCTAATGCCATAATTACTAGGTTGAAATAAAGACATGTGTAATGCCAGGTAAAAATAAGAGTGTGTTAATCTCATGCGTGAGCATCAGTGCGTGTGTATGAGATGGTGCTGGCTAAAGCAAGGGCAGGGACCATGCCCTGACCTGGAGGCCAAGTGACGCTGGCTGCCTTGCATCAGTCCTTTCTACAGGTGACTCACCCCGGAGACTGCATGGAGGGACAATCTTCTGGACAAGGCCAAGATCTGAGCTAAGACTCAAGCAGTGTGACCATCAAGAGTCTGGTGAATAAGATCTTTAGAAGATTGTCTGTATGAATGTACCCACTGTGGTTTATCATAGGGAAACAGCCATTGCAGGTAATGCTATTGTAGTTATTAAAGTTATGTAAATGTATCACGTACACATACTCCATTGACTGTGGTAGTCCTGTGTTTCTACTTTTTACAACAAATCATCTAAACATATTCACCAACTGAGAAACATAGAACAATGCTTGCAGCATTTTACATTTATGTAAAAGATTTTATGGTATTTTTTGAATTCAAGCCAAAGCACTTTTTTTTTTGGATGGAGTTTCTCAAGAAACTAGGAAGCAGAAATACCAGATGCATGGAGAATTATCTTCATGGGTGTACTTTAGGGTACAAATTTTGATGCCTTTAAAAAAAATGAGGTGAAGTACTACTGAAACCTCTTCAAGGAATTTGCTTTTAAGTTTTCACTCAGAAGAGAGTAGTTCAGAACAACAACAAAAAAGTATGCTCATTTTTGAAAGGACAAAAACATCATGAAGAGTAGATAGATCAACACCCAAGTGGGAGTATGCTCAGAAGCACATGTGAATGGGAGGAGTGGGAGAGTGGGATGTGCTTGTGCCTTTGTAGACACTACTTGCAGCTATGTCTCCCTGCCTCATGCATATGCATGAGTAACATTCCATGGCTCTTATCACTCACCCCATCTGGATTTGAGGCCACTCCCCAGGCAGGCAAATTTGTCAGGAGCTTTGGCTGGGCATTATAAGCTGCATTTGGCCTCCAGGTCTTCACTTGAGGAAGCTTGCTCCAAGGTCCAAATTCTGCCACTCTTGCTGTCATCACACAGTCCATTATTTCCCAAACCATTTGCTGTCTCTCAGGTCTCAATTTGGCCCTCAATTAGCAACAGAGATAAGGTATCATTTACGTTACACTGAGATTTTTATTAACATCAGAGAAATTCATTCTGCATGACATCTCCATGTGCTACCTCTGACAAATCAATGAATGAATAGTTGTGTAGGGGCAGGGGAAACTGAAGAAGAAACTCCTAAACTCCATCCTTGTCTCCATAACCAAAGCACAACATGCCCTGCTCTGATGCTTTTGTGCCTGTGCCTCCACATAAATGTTTTAACTTGTTTTACCATTGGTTATTATTATTGGTTATACAATTCCATAAACATGAGCTCACTTCAAACACATGGCTGTTGGTGTTCACTATAAATGAAAGTTTTAAGCTTTGCAGAGCTTATACACATATTCAACATAATATATATATTGCAGAGCTTATATATGCGTGCAATATAATAAATATATTAAGACCCTTTTCTCACTTTTTTTTTGCTTCACATAAAGCTAGGAAAAATGTGTCTCCTCTCAACAGTTTTTATAAAAAAAGGAAACACAGTTCAAATATATATATTCAAATAACATTAAAAAGAAAATGTATGAGAACTAAAAAGGCTAGAGAAAATAATTAAGCACAGTATTTCTGCCAAACAATCTTTTTTGTCAGCTGTATTCAGACAATACATGCTACAAAAATGAAGACAAGAAAGTGTATGGATAGGTAGAGCCTATTGTCTGTAGTTAGCCAAACAGTAAATATAAGTGTACCCCCAATATAGTACTATAATCAACTGCTTCTTTCATCACTCACTGCGAGGAACGTTTCTTCAACAGAAGCAATGTCTCCATGTTCCCTCAGGAAATTCCCAGAGGATTTTCTGGTCATTTTCATCTCCATCAGCTCCATGAAAGAAATTTCATACTGTATTCTTTCAGAAATTTTGATTTTCTCTTCTGTGTTTGTAGCATATTTGGCAGTAGATGAGGTTTTACACATTCAGTAGAACGCAATCCTTCCCAAAAAGCTCACAGTTTCTCAGAGCTTGGTGTTGCCTTTACCAAGCAAAGACAGAATGTGAAGTTCAACTTTTCACATCTCTCCCAGAACCCAGGATCAGCAAGCAGATGAACAGTGGGTGAAATCATTTGTGTTTGCCTTTGTCTGAATGAGCCTCATCAAATATTGCCATTGATTTTTCTGATTGAAAGAGCACAGAGCTAGAACCCAGAGTTCTGCTACGAAGTGTCATGGATATGCCCCTGCCCTTTGAAGACTTTCCCCTTTCCTAAGATGATAGCATAATTCTTTCTTTTAGCAGTGGGGTCCTTGGTAGGAAACTTGCTGGAGAAGAATAGAAACAACAACCAGAAACTCCAGCTGGTAGAAACATAGCTGTGGAAACAAGGATTATATGCATGTATTACGTAGTCACTGCATGAAAAAATTCTGTGACCCCTCTACTAGTCCCTTAATTAGGCAATATCCATTTTATGAATTTTGTGGGAATTGTGCTTCTCTAACAGTTATGGAGTTCTGTATAAATTCTGTTCTTCACTAACTGTTCTTTAAAGGGAAGAATCCTTTGTTTTGTAGTTGCAGTAAGGCATAAGGAACACAAAGAAGAATATATAATAAATACAGATGTAGGAACTGGAAGTATGATGAATGCTCCAAATGCTGTGCACATTGCTACTATTAGTCATCCACTAAAATTAAAAACAGCCAAGTCTTCAGTCCCAAACAGATAAATTTGATGCCTTTGTCCTATTTTTTCAGAGGAGAACCAGATTCAGAGAGGATTTTGCAAGGTTTCTTTCCTCTGGTCTTGTCCACCTAAACCTGAACACTGGACCTTAATCCAAAGCAAGGGCTTAAGTTTCTTGTACAGTCAGATGCCTATGGAGTGGCTATCGAGCAGAATTTCAAAGGGACATCCAACTTAGGTTAGGTTAGTCATGTCTCCTTACTTTTTTAATGTTTAAGGTATTGTTTGTTGTATTAGTGGCCGCTGCATGTGCAATTATTAGTGCCTAACTTCTGCACACATCATGTAAGACACATAGAAATGTATAACTTCTGCTCCGAGAACCAGAAACAATAAATTATTTAGATCACTTCAATATAAAGTATTTTTTCATTTTGTTTCCATGTAATTTTATTTCCAAGAAAGCATTAGTACTCCAGGACGAAGCCTGTGCCAGTAAGTCCATCAGGAGTCAATCCACTGTAAAGCTAAATTTGCATATTTAACTGTATTTGAAATCATGGGAAGCTATTTCTTTTCCAGTGACAGAACTACATGATAGACTTTTTTTTTAAGTAAACATTAGAATATATTGCCTTACAAACATGCTAGCAGCCTTGGTGTTAATAGGAAAGATCTCCACTGATTTATTTGGTCTAATTGTGGTGGGCCTGTCCCCAAAAAGAGTGATCTTGGTCCCCATTGTCACTATTGGCCTTTGAAACTTCATCTGCACTGTGACTGACCTTATACCTCACTGAAACTTAGGAGAGATAGAGCAGGAGCAAATTTCCCTTGAGTCTTGCCTATGACTCTGTGTGAGCCAGATAGAAGCCCTTGCCAGAATCCTCTAACTTAGAGCAGGAAAACTTTTTTTCTTCCAGTAAATAGTTACGTGTTTCCTTATTTAGAGATAGCGTGCAGCATTCTGTTCATCACTTCAAAAACTGCAGAAGCAGCGTTTGTAATGTTAGGTCAGGGAAATGGGTTTTTTCGAGTATTAATGATTGTTCTATAACTAAACTGAGTATTCTCATTTCCAGAACTGCCTCTTTCACCTTTAGTTGCTAAAACAATGGTCCACAGAAGCTGTTTCTGGCCTTCAGAAGCATATTCCAGAAGGATGTTGTTCCCCATTCCTTCCCCTAAACACCACAGGAAGCTGAAGACTACTGCTGCAAACATTTTCTTTCAGTTTAAGAGTGCTGGAATCCTTGTTCCACTCCAAAGTTTGTCAGAGACCCAGCCCTTTTTAGGTGTCTTGATGTGAGATTTGGCTCAGACAAGGCTCCTGTGTGCCTTCTACTAAGAAGGTTTCAGGGCACCAGAAAAGCAGCCAAGTCCTCCTTCACACAATGTCCTGACTGGGGTGGGAAAAGGCATTTTTCCTCAAGGTACTGAAAGGGTGGATTGCATCCCATGTCCTCTGGAAGGGAATAGCTTTATGTAATTCTCAAAAAGTAGCTCATGGCTCATACTTGGAAGAACAGCCGTAGGCAAAAATAGTGGCATCAGCAGTAGCAGCTTTCCCCTGGAACAGTGTTTTTGGTAGAGGACCATTGGTAACACATTACTTTGGACAGCTAACAGAAGAGTTTGAGCCCAAGTGGACTTTCACACTTGCATCCCCTGCAGTGCTGGATCATAAAGCTGCATTGGCAGAGCCACACTTGCCTCTTCTATCACATGCAGCCTATGATTTGCAACTACAGTAATGAGCCTTTTCTTAGTGCTGAAAGAAGCACCTCATTCAGCCCTCTGAATTCTTCTGGACTGAACAAACTTACTTTCTCCAAGATGATATACTCTTTAGGAGGTAGGTCACTGATGTCAGTATGGACACATCCCCATCAAATATGTTTCCTTCTGTCCACCTCAGCTCTCCAAAAATACGCCCCAAGCATTCCCAAGCGAATATGTGCCACCTTGCAAGACACATAACACATACCCTCAGAAAGCACTGTTCCACTGGCTGCAGTGCACTCTTCCTATCAGACACATTGAATTTTAAAAATGCACAGAAAAATTAGTCGTATGTGTGCTGGTTTTGGCTGGGACACAGTTAATTTTCTTCAAAGTAGCCAGTAGGGGCCATGCTGAAAACCAGGGCTATGTGCTGAAAACAGTGTTGATAACACAGGGGTATTTTAGTGACTGCTGAGCAGCACTTACACAGCCAAGGTCTTTTCTGTTCCTCAGCCCACCCCATCAGAGAGGAGGCTGGGGGTGCACAAAAATTTGGGAGAGGACACAGCTGGGACAGCTGACCCTAAGTGACTAAAGGGATAACCCGCACCATATGGCATCATATTCAGCATATATAACTGGGGGAAGAAGAAGGAAAGGGAGGATATTCAGAGTGATGGTGTTTGTCATCCCAAGTCATCATTAGGCATGATGGAGCCTTGCTTTCCTTGAGATGGCTGAACCTCCTGGGAAAGGGTCAATTAATTCCTTGGTTTGATCTGTTTTCGTGTGTGGCTTTTCCTTTACCTACTGAACTGTTTTTATCTCAACCCATGAGTTTTATCACTTTTACTCTTCCAATACTTTCCTTCATCCCACTGGGGAAAAGTGAGCATGCAACTGGGGCTGACTTGGCATCTGGAGGTTAAACCACGACATTATGCCTTAGAGCTTCTAGGGAGCTGTGGTGTTCCCACTTCACGCAAAGGAGATCCAAGCCAACGAGGCCATAAGACACCCTGCAGTACTTGGACTGGTGGGCCACAGATCTCTCTTTTGAGAGAATGGCTTTGGCAGATGTGTCCCATTAACCCCTTTTGGTAGCCTCAAAAGCAGTGAATCCCTAAATCCCTCATTTTGGCAAGACAAGTAGTAAATATCTCAGGGCTCCTTTCTTCAGACAGAGATACTAAGAAGTTCCTACAGACAACACAGAGAGAACCATGTCTCACATACCCTTGGAGATTTTCACATATTACAGGTTGTTCCTTGGTTAGCAAAGGAAGCTAGTGAGAAATGTGTATTGGATGCTGACAAATGCAATACTAACCTCTAAACCAGATACTGTTAAGAAACCATTATGAAACTCTTGTGTTTTTATCTTTTCCTTTGCCCATGAAACAAGGAAATGCTGGCATGGTAACAGCACTGAATTCCATAAAGACAGAGTCATGTTTATGTCTCATGTTAGAGCTTTTACGTACCATGGTCTCATCCTTACCTTTGCACCACATTACTTACTTAATCATTCTTTTTTCCAAACCTGACTCTAACACAGTGAAGCCAGATTGTATATTCTGGATACACACAGACGTGTTTTTAAAGTCAGGGTAGGACCAAAGTTTTCGGATACCCCAATGTTGTTTGCCAGTTTCACAGACAGGACAGAAAGTCAGACAGTTAGCCAGAGGCTATTTTAAGTGGGTGTCTAATTGCATTAAGTTTGTTGTGAGCTAACCAGATTACATCTACCAATTCAGGCTAGAGATCATGCCACCACCAGAGCACCAGCAGCCTTTGTGGCTTCCTTGAGAAGTGTGTCTGTCTCTCAAATCTGGAGAAGATTGGGGATCAGGCCATAGATTTACACATCATTTTTCTCTGGTCAAAAAAAAAAAATCTGATGTTTGTGTTCACTGAGCTGTCCCATAGCCATTATTTAAGGTAGCCTCCAGTAGTGTCACCTCCTACACATCAGGTCATTGCTCGTGAGTCATGGCAGCAGAAAGCATAAGGACGTCAAGAAAGGATGTCAGTTATGGAAATTTCCATTACTAGGGTTTCCCTTTGGCATAATAGAATGCTTGCAGTAACCATGAGGATTCTCTGAGATGTTGCCCAGCCAGCTCTCCTCACTGCTGGGGGGTTTTATAATGCCTGAATTCTGTAGTGCCATAAGAAAATTCAGTCTTGGTGACATAGGTGGAGGAGTTTTAGTGTGCAGGTGCTGGCCTAGTGGATGAGGCTGGCCGAGCATAGGTATGAGAAATTCAGGCATGCCAAGAGAGAAGGGCAGATGGACAATGCATTTGAAACAGCCGTGGCTACTACAGAGTAACTAATGAGCCCTACTTGCCAAAGGGAAATCCTACTCGCTGCAATTTTCCATAGTCTTCACCATTTTTGACTTTGTGAGAGCTGTGCCAGCTCTAATGAATAATAATTATATGGTGAACCTTTGATTTTATTATCTGTTGTTTGCCATAAGAATTTGAAATCTAGGTGTTGACAATGACATACAATAAAATCAACTGACTTGACCAGTCTGGTCTCACTTGTAAGCGGGCTGAAAGGAACATGAAGTTTAAATGATGCAATCTGTATCAGGAAATCAAATGGTAAAGTGAAAACTGCCCCTTTTTTTTTTCCCAGACTAAGATGAAAATTAGTTGCTAACCCTACTGACAGCAAATAATGGTTCCTGCATTTTTCTTAGATGTTGTGTTGTTATTGGACGTATTTTCAATGCACTGTATGAGGTAATGCTTAATGTTTCTTAATAAATAAGCCTGAGGCATGCTCATAGTTGGCATAGTGGATAATATTTTTAGTGGAAGAGGGTGGTAGCGTGCTGATGATGTACCTGATAAGATAAAGAGTGAAAAAGTACATTTTTCTGCATGTTTAAACCTTTTAAATTAGAAAATGTGATCAACTCAGTGTGATGATTCACTTGGAAAACAACACCGTGAAACCAGGCCTAATTCATAAATTGACTTGGCTTTTCTTCTGCCACTCCCATAAAATACAGGTAAATAGAATATGCATTACATGTTCTGAGAAGAACTATTCTTCCTCTTTCTATTCTGCCAGTGTGAAATTTCATACGTGGATCTTCAGCCATGCCATTGTTGGATCTTAAGGGAAAGCAAGAGTAGATGGGAAACTCTTCAGGAAATGAATTGTGCAGAAGGAAGTGATGCTGATGAATCACTAGGTTGTACATTTGTTCTGAGTCAGAACCAGGCTGGTGCTTGGCAAGCTCATGATGGTGCATTTGCTGTTGAATTGCCACATTTTGGGTGAACAGTCAAGGTAGTAGTGCTTTTCAGAGTAGTGGTTTCTGTGAACTACCAGTTTGAGGAGTACATTTAGCTTTTCCTCCTTAAAATTCCCTTGCAGTTTGAAATGAACATTGTTAACATCTCCTCAATTCCTCTCCTCTTCTATCATGTCATGCCATTCCGTGCCTAGCACTAATTGCCCTGTTTCTCACTGTTCTTACATGACATCCATGATTCAGAGACTGCTGGAGTCAATCAAAAGTCTGTAATGACCTCAGCAGCTTGTGGTGTGGGTCTGAAAAACTTTGCCAAATGACAAAGGAAAACACTTTAGTTCTCAGATTCCCTCTTCACCCTACAGTACCATCTTTCAGAGAAAGACCAGCAGCAAGTACCTTAAAATAACACTTTAACTCCAAAATGTGCTACCTAGGCAAAAACTGCCCGATTCGCCATGCAGCCCTGCTGACACAAGTTTGTGTTCAGACCCTGATTAGCTTCTCTCAGCATCTCTTTCTGTGACACACTTTCCAAAGCCAGTGAGATTCTCTCATTTATTTATATCTCCCTATGTGTTTACATGCTTGACAGTCACTGAAATGAATGTATGAACTTCTTCATTACTATTCTACTCATAAAGGCATATTTTATGGTAACATAGACAATATTACTTCTCAGTTTCAGCACCAGTCATAAAATAGTTACCTCTCCTTTTCTTGACAATTTCATACTGCAATCAAAATGAAGTTCAACATTGTTATTTGGACTTTTAGGTAACATAGATTACATTGACTTTTCCATTCTTACCAGTTATTGTTACTAAGTTTAACAAAACACGTAACCTTCAAACATACAGTTGCGTGCCACCTGTTTCAGAAAGGTTATGGCTGGACAAAATTCTGTTTGCATTTTGATAGCAGAGGTGACTTACTGTCCTTTCCTGGATACTCGGTGTTCAGACAAGTTGTTCAAGTTATTTTATATGTATTGTATACACACTATGTATTTATATAAACACGATTTCCTTCAATCTATCACACAGTTCGTCATGGTGAGTATAAAGAAAACCTGTTTTCCCAGCTCTGCAGATGGCAGAGAGAGGCATAACAGAGGTTAGAGCAAAATCAATATTGCGATCGTATTTAAACAGTTTGAGCCACACAGATGGCAAGCCTTGACTGGGCCTTTTAGTTATTTTAAACCACAGTCAATATGGGTTTTATCACCAAAGGGAAACTATGAAAGGTGTTTCTTTAACCTCAGTGCAACCATCATTCTGGGGGTAGATAGCAGTGTCATTTACAGTACAAAACTCTGCTGTCTTGGAAGTTTGCATGTTCTTTGCATCATGAGCAAACTCTCTGCAGATCTGCAACTAAAATATTTTACTCTGGTGCTTTGAGCCAACAATCATATGAAGGTAATTTCTTACAGAAACTGACTCAAAATTTTATCACCATACAAAGGATTCAGTTGCCCAAACATAGCTGCCTCATGCTGTCTGAGGCAGACTCAGATACCTAATGCATCTGGATGTCCAAGGCACCTGCACAGCACTCGAAGATACAGGGTACCTGTGCAGTAAAGCTGCTGATCAGGCAGGATAACACACTGTGTTCAAATGGTGCTAAATGGCAATGTTTAAGCAGTTTACATGAGTCCCATGGACAGGATTCCTGTCACAGGCTCAGATTACTGAAGGCAGGTGTCTTCTCACAGGTGTTTACATGGAAGCCTGGTGGTTAAGTTCCCATTACAGTCAAGGTAGCTCAGTCTGGCTGTTCACAGGTGGGGCATTGGAAGTCATGTGCAGATATCTTGAACACCCCGAGGCATCTGATATTGCTAGAGGCCTAGTGACTGGGTCTGTGTACAGATAGATGAGACAGGATTGTACTCCAGACCTGAGGGCTAACATCAAGATGTGGCTCACAAGCAGCTTAAAGGTCCACTATCTGCAAAACAAAGTAATTGCATCCATAATTTCCTCAAGGGAACATTCCTTGGCCCATGTTATCCTCTAAACCATGTCCATGCTCCTTCTGACAGGTTACCAGCCTGCACCAAAACCAGCCTAGGATGTATCTTAAAGCATAGAACAATAAGGATGCTCACAGGACAGCAATGGAGCCTGTATCTGAACGGCTTTTGGGTGTCCAGAACATAAGAACATTGTTTCAAGTAAATCCATTTTTTTCTTATCTCCCCAAGAAAAGTATGAAATTTATTTCTGCTTTAAAACCTGAAGATATTAATGTCTAATGTATGTAATTCTAATTTTTGGCTGTTTCTCTGTTCAAATGCTTTAGGGATGATCATCACTGTGGAAAATTTGATATATAAATATAGCTATGATTATTTCTGTAGCACCACAAAACACAACAGAACAAAATATAGTCCTTAATGACAGCATTTTCTATATCCCATTTTAAAAATATTACGATTTATATGTTTCTAGCCCTCAAATAATTATGTGTTTACATACTTTTTTTCTTTCAAAAAAAACTGCAACTTATTCAAGAATCTATTCTAGTTACTTTTCAGGTGTATTTCTAATGCTCAACGGCTGCATTTCAGAGATGCAGTTCCTGGTAAATGCTATGTCTTTAAATCCTGCGAACAGGTATTCTACAGACCTAATAGCTACCCAGGTGAACTAGCAGTCAGAATAGGAGCAGTCTATTCTGTTTTACCCCTACTAATTCAGTCTACCCCTAAACAAATATTATTAGCGCATAAGTGGCTTTGCATTATTATAATCATATATATATTCCACTTCTAAAGTGAGCTTGGAGAGGATGAGGGACTCTTTGCGTAACACTCCATTACATCATGTAGCTAGACATTTAGTATCAGTTATAAATTAAAATTTAGAGTAATTTGGGTATTTTATCATATAAAAATGACATTTTTAGTATCAGACATTTAGTATCAGTTACAAATTAAAATTTGGAGTAATTTGGACGTTTCATCATATAAAAATAGTGCAACTAATGGGAAATTCAGGTCAGTGTTCTCTTAAATTAAAGAATATTTACTCCCCTCTGTTCTGAAAATGGCTCTTTGTTGCTATATCTCAAGATATTTGTGCTAATCAATATTTTTCTTCAAACCAGCTCCTTAGGGTATTGTACGGAAGGGTCTCAGCTTTTGTTTCAAATTAAGTAGGGTTGCAGGAATGCTTGAAAATGTGAACACTGTATAACTCAAATGTGGCTGATCTAGGTAAAAGGGAATTTTCACCACCATTAAAATATGTCATTCACTTTTTCAACAGCCTTGGGTAGTTCTGACATAGAGAGAGAAAGGAAGAATTTATTTCAGGGTAAGATTTTGACAGTATAATAACTTGATGGAAGTATTTGCATTAAGAAGTTACTGAAATCCTAATTTCAGGCAGACAATTAGCAATAATTGACATATACAATGATTTATTGCCAGCCAAGGACATAGTCTATTAACAGACATAACTGACAGTAGCTGCAAGAAGTTATGCATGAAATCCTGATTTAATTCCAAAAGTTACCTATACTAACGTGGAGGTGGCATATTACTTGCTGGTCTAAGAGAAGGCAAAGGTACAAGAGATGGTCCTGTTTGCATCTCCTTCACAATTATGTGGTTAACTGACATGCTCATCACACTGGCACGCCAAAATGGTGGCTGTGTAATGAGATGCTCCAGCAAAAACATACATTTTATATAACTGCAAATGCATGAATCAATCTCTCAGTTCAAAGAGTTTTCCCCCATTATTTTCAAAAAGCAAGCCCATCTAATTCTGCTCGAGGCAGGAGATGTGTTGCTGGGCGCAGTAAAACCATGCATTGTTTTCCTCATGCAACTTACTCACCAGCCAAGACACCAAAGGGCACATTTCTGAAGCCTCCAAGGGCTCCCAGTCACACTGGCAGCAGACTGGCCCTTCCCAAGGGAGGTGTCTAGTCTGTATCTCCTAACCAGTCTCACCTACTGTGTTTGTCTGCCTCTCACAGATTGCTTTGTGTTGGCATCCACCCCCTGCACGGCTATGCCAGAAGAATGAATAAACACCGGGATACCCTGGCACTGCGAAGCATTCGCATAATGATGAAAAATGAGGATTCCACAGACTGTGTGACTCAAGTTCTCTCTTCAAAGATGAGGTAGCTGCAGCCTTTGCTATGGCCAGATGATGCCTAACCCTGTGTGAGAGAAGTGGAGGTTGAGGGCAAAAGCAGCTTGCTCTCCTTTGCCTCTTGGCACACTCTGGAACAGAGGCAGCTCACTGCCAGCACAGCTATCCTGTTTGCTTACAGCTGGGAACAAGTAAATACAGTATTTTGGATAAATGGAGCACACCAAGATGCCCTACTCCCTGCACAGAGAAAATGAGGCAACAGTCCCTTTTGGAGACCAAGAGGCTCAGCATCAACCTCCCACCTGCTCACCTGAGCTGTTTTTCCCAACCTCTTGATGCCAAAATGTCTGAATGATACAATCCCTACCTGAAAGAGTGGCAAAACCGTTGGAATCTTTAGTTGAGTATCTTCATTCGCAAGGCCTGGATATCAAAAACGAGAGTCTTTTGCTAAAAGCAATTACATGGATTAATTACCAAAAAGAAAAGTATTTTCTCTCTTTCTATGGAGTTGTGGAAGAGAAAACATTATTAACTTGTACGTTTTATTTACTAAAATTAGATTAAATCAAGACATATAGCATGTAATTTTGTTTACCATTTGGGAAACCATGTCCCACTGCACCTGCACTGCACCTTTGAAGCTGAGTTACATTACTCTAAACAGGTAGGAGTAGAAACAGAGAAGGGTATCTGATGTGGTAACCTGGAAGTGTGGTGTCAGGTGCTTGGCTCCTAAATATTTAGGTGCACCATTTCACCCACAGTTTACATGGTCACACTAATTTTTACTCCAGCCCTGCAATGGCTGTTTAATTTTGAGAGAAAGGGTAATCTATGACTGACATTAAATAAACTCAGTTATCACTAAGATAACGTCTTAGAAAGCATCTCAAGGTAAAAGTGTTTTAAATGTGTATGATAAAACAACAGACAAAGATCATTATAATAAAAAGAAATTAATTTTGTGGTTCTAGTGATTAATTATATTAACTCAGCTCTGGAGGTTCATGGCATTCCTGAATCTCAGAGGATGAATTACAGCTTTCTCTTGTACAAAGAAAGATTTTACAAATTATAACAGTGAGAAGCTTTTGTATTCTTGTATTCCAAGTACGATTTCAGGAACTAAAGCAATACTTTGAAACTGGGCTTCACACATTTCAGAGGAATTATTTTGCATAACAGGAAAGAACGAAACTGGGTTCACAGGCAGTAATATCACGATAAAGTACATAGTACACAGGAAGTGAATGGCTTCAAATTCCTTGTGCCACAATTTCAGTCAATTTTAATGCACTTTGTTCACCTCTATATTATCTGGAAATCTTTTTAGAAAGAAGAAAATATGCCTTGCCTGTGAATATTGTTATTCCACGTGATTTTCAGTGGAGGAGTCTGGGAGTATTAAAAGTGTGATAGAGTAAAGCACATAGGAATACTACTCCCTCTCTTGCTTCCTTCAGGTAAGGAGTGAGTGGAAAAGAAAAGGAGACAGAGCCTCTAACCAGAAAGCATGCATTACACTGGGTGCAGGGTCACAGCAAGGTTCATTATCATCACCATCCACAATAAGGGTACTGATGAGATGCATGTTTTGGTATTGTGGGATATCCCACCATCAAGCAGCTCTATGGCATGTGCCTGAGGCTGCTCAGTCGAGCCCTGCTCCATGCAGGGAGCCCGTGGCAAACCACAGCTGAGCCCTTGGAGCAGTCCTTAGCTGCTGCCTGGTAGCATGATGTCCTGCACGTACCCCATTTTGTTGAAAGGGCAGAGTTAATGAATGTTTAGGTTGTCTGAACAACTACATTTGCCATACTCAAAGCCCCATGGATATCACTGCCCCCACCGCCCCATGAGTGGAAGAGCAGCCTGTGTCCAACTGCAGTTGCCTACAAGGAGACCAACATGTTAATGCCATTCAGGCTCAGGTACTGAGCCACCTGCCTCTGCTTCTCCATGCATACTTCCTGGTGGCCTGATGGCATGTGATTCAGAGCTGCTGACTTTAGATGTCTAGTATGTGCTCGTCCAAAGGTAATCTGCTTGTTTTGTGCTTTAGTGGAGAGAAATAGGCATGTTCAGCTGGTGATTCAACTGCCCATTCTAGATTCCTGTCTTACACAGGGGTGATTTGCCTGTCTCCTGCCATTTGCTGAAGACAGCTAACTTCTGAACTTTTAGAGGTATAACGTTTAATGAGATTAATTCATGCCTAGGTGCTTACTTGTGAGCTATTTGATTACATATCACAAAGTGGAACAAGTGTCACTAGAAGAAATAAAATCCAGGTACACACTAAAATGGCTTTTATGTTGAGTTTTGTTGTGAGAGGTGTGCAAGATATCCTGCTAATAAAAATGAAAAGAAAGTTTTTATGTGCGCCTGTGCACATGTTCATGTACATAAAAAAAGTAAAGGTGTGTTGTGAAACTACCTGTTCTAGCTGAATAAATATGACAAACTTCCGGGCACACAAAAACTTCTAGTGTTTTGTGTGTGTGTATATATATATATATATATATATACACATATATACTCATATAAAGGAGTCAATATAAAACATGGAAACCTATTTGTCTTGTGACAGTGTGCATCTAAAGTCCAAATACACATTTCATGTTCTTTAGTGACATGCCATAACATTACGTGCAGTCCCTTCAAACTCTCCCTCCTTGAAAAAACAACTGAATACATGTACTTACATACGCTTTAGTATATGTAATAGTAGTTCTGAGTCAAGTTTAGTTTGCCATAATACACATTTGACACAGCAGAGATAAACGGAGAGACGTACACCCATGTGTGGCTGTGGCTGATTGTCCACACACCTACGTGCAGTGTAAGCTCTGGTATATCAAACCTGAATGGCTTACTCCACACTTCAGTGCTCGACCAGGCTGCTTTGCAAATAGAAAACAGCCTTGAAGACTTCACTTGGCCTAAGGTGGTGAAAGGCATTGTAAGGAGCTCTAAACCCCTTTCTGTTCGCTTTGCTAATGGTGTTCACAAGAGGACAGGAGAGGTGGCATGGCTGCTCTACTACATTGCCAAAGAACGTGGCCCCAAGCCCTAGAAAGATTTGAGCTTAAATCAGCTTAAAACACCTCAACAGTGAGATCGATCCCATCCCAGGACTGGCACAGTAACAACATCACTTCGAACAAACGAAGCACAGCTGGGGATAAACCTCATCAAGGCAGGAAAAGAGAAGTAAAGTAAGAGTGTACTAGCCATAGAATAATTTGTTTGGAATATGTGCCTCCATTTTTTAGATTTAAAGCATTCCTTGCTATAACATTTATTTTGTGCAGACACTCACTGTGTTGTGACTAATGAGCTGATGTCAAGAACAAGAAATCAATGAGTTTCAGAGATCGAAATCTGTGTTTTAATAAAAAAAAAAATCTGCACTCTAGTCTCTTAACTTCTTTTCATATAATAATATAGGTAATCCTTCATGTGTAAGTCATAAATATTAATAATTTGAAAAGTAAATTAGCTATTTTCCCAGCTGCAGCTCTTGTATTCTATTTCATTTACTTCTGAAAATACATCTCAGGGCCAAATGTTGCCCTTACCTGTATTTGTCTCTGAAGTCAAAGGAAACTATGTCTGTAGATCTGAGCTGAAAGAGTGGAATGGTCGGATTTTTTCTTCTACCCTGCCCACATAAATCCCATCTATGGACCTTATCCAAAAACTTCTGAAATCAAAGGAAGTTTGTAATGACTTCAATGGATTATGAAGAAGAATTAAATTATTATGAAATAGTTTTAATTAGAAAAAAAAAAAGGTAGTTCTTCAAAGCCAAAACTTTTCATTTTCATAAGAAATACTTATTTTTTGATATATTCAGAGTCTTGAAAACCATTTGGGAAAAAAGTTTGGAATTGTTGATATGCAAAAAAAAAGGCTCTGTTTTTCCTCTTCTCTTCATTTGTTATTTAGAAATATTGACTGGAATAACAATTACATTGTTCACATAGGATTTTAAAGAAAACATTTCCTTATTATCAAACTAAAGATATCAAAGTATCTGAGATGCATGTTCTTTTGTTTTCTTTCAAAAATATTAAGATATCTGAGATTTCCTTCCTCATCCCTAGTGGGATTCTTTTTAAGTAGGAAGAAAATTTCAACAAATGAAGTTTGTGAAGAACTCCCCTTTGGTCCAGGATTTTAGGAGCAGAATAACTGGCAAGGAAGTTCATACTTCATGATAATGCCAGCTGTAATTTCCTTTACACTGAGTTAGACCCACTGAAATCGACAGACAGAGCTCACTGATCTTAAAAAAAGAAATTTGGAAAAAAAAATAAAACCAAACTATTTGTCTCTTCCCAACCCTGCAAGCCACCCGCAATAACATATTTGCTGTCACCAGAGGAGACAAGCGTTGATAACTTGAATCTGTCAGCTCTTGTCTTCCAGGTTGCTAATGAGTCTCAACATTCAGCTGCCAAGTGAAATTGTGATGGACAGACCTCCCAGTCTTCTCACTGCATTACAGAATAAAGGAGGTCTTCCTATTGTGGCTAAGCATTGTCTGAAATGCCTCAGCAGAATAAATGGTAAAGTGATTACTGAGAAATGCTCTGCTGTTGTAGAATTCCCAGTCTTTATGGAAATGCATTAATAAACAGATTTAGGATATATCTCATTAAACTGAAATGAGGCACTGTCTTGAGTGATAGAAGTTCAATCAAAAATTGCTACAGGAATGATAACTATTAGCCGTTCCAAAATGCAGATTTTTTTTTGCCAACAAGTCTTAATTTGAATGAACATTGCGGTCAACTGAAATTACAAAACAGCACAAAAAACCAAGCAAATTTAAAAAAAAAGAGAAAAGAAAGGAGAAACAAAGTCCTGTGGAATTGAGAAGAAATAGCAATAATCAAAAATAACTTCCCTGGTGGTTTGACTCCTAGCACCAAACCTTTGAGTTGGGAATGATCATATACACTGATACGCACTGATTGTATTGTGGATAAGCCTAGAGATAGGCATTTGTGTTGTGTGCTGAGCTGAATTTAAAATTCAAACTCTGTAAAATATGAAATGTTCGGATACATTTTCATTGAACGGACCTCACTGCCTCTCTACACATAAACACCTTGCCCATGACTTGCCAGAGTTTGCATGTTTTGCAGTCTGGTGCCCAAATAAGAGAATACGAAGTTTAGTTACATTATTTGGCAGTTCTCTAACCTATCCCAGTGTGCAATTACTTGCTGCACAATACGACCATGCAAAGGTTTGGATTTGGTACAATATTCCGTTTTTATGTCCATTGAAAATCAATTCAAGTATTATGGAGGCAGCACAATTATCTGTAGGACATGAAATCAGCCACCCAGCTCTTTGTTTGTTACAACAACATGGAGGAGTTATTTTGCCAACCCTTTTATAATGCGGGCTAATGTCGTGCAACTGCACTTGATATCATGTCTGGGAATAGGCATTTGACATTTCCCAGAGCATTTTCAAACCTACTGTTTAACAGATATCTGCATGATATAAGGAAAAGAAGTATTCATCTTTTTGCAGAAGTCAGCTTACAAGCTTTAAAATCAGGCTTACAAACTTCTCTTTGTTTGATACAAACCCTGAGAAATCCAGGGGAATTCATAACTGCCACTGGAGCAGGTCTTTTAAAAGACATCTCTGTTATATTCAGCAAGTTTTTTTGAATCTAGCCCCTATTTTAGAATGTAAAAAAGCAAAGAGAGGTGCTTTAACCTCTTGACTGGATGTAATCTTGACTCTGGAGAAACCAAGTAGGAAAGGGGAACAAGAATACTACAGCTTAAGTACTGAAAAGGAGAGTGAAGAATTTATGTGATTATTTGGGATGATATGTACAGGAATAGACCTGCTATGAAGTAACCATGAAAATTAAGATAGATTGTTCATCTTCCTTGGCTGAGAAATTTTGAAATGAGGAAAATGATGCCTGATATTTTTTCAACTAGGACAACAAGGCTGTAAAATTATGTAGGTACCAACTCCAATCTTTGCATTAGCTGAATGTAATAGAGTTGCTGCAGTAATTGAGACTCACAACATTTGAAAGGAGTGCATGAAATTTATATCTTGAAAAAATTGCGTTCATAGTTCCATCCAAATCCATTTCTCCACATGCATAAATAATAGACTAAATAGCACTGTCCATTGCAATAACCCCACCTTGGCTCAGATGAAGAGTGAGATTGAAGCAATAGTTGAAATCCAGGTTTGGAGCCCTTTACTGCACATCACTGTGGTTTTACATGAAGTATTTTCAAGGTGATAGGTAGAAAAAGGTGATGCTTTCTATGTAAGGTATATACTCTTACTTGTCAAACCTGCATCAACCATGTTTGATATCTCTCAGGCTACATTTACACTATCAAACAACTTAGGTCCCCAGTTCATTCCTGGGTCTCTGTTCCCTCACAGTACATGTTGCATAAATTTTCATTTGCTGCTAAGCTATTATTCTAAGAGATCTCAAATTATAGTATTATATGGGCTGCAGATAGATAGATAGATAGATAGATAGATATAAAATGTTATCTGTATTTAAGGGCTATGGCAGTACCATGAGATGCTGTATGCTACATCAGATCAGAAGTGTTGAGCTTTCCATGAAAGAGGTTCCACTTGAGCAGTGCAGATGCAATCATTCTGCATCCCTTGGATGAGGATCCTGCTCTCAGTCTCTGTGTCAGTATCACACTATGCAATGTTTTGCAGAAATAGCTGACCTGCCTCTTAATAAACCCTGTTCTGACAGAAGATTTAGGTGATAGCCCAGATATTAATGGCTTTTTCACTCTGACCTTTAGTAAAAACTGTCCCATCTTTTCATTCTGGAAAGTGTGAAAAATAAAAGAGGGCATGTTTTGTTATGTATCTCTATTTTTCTTCACATTAGATATAGCAACTACCATGTCCCCTGCAAGATTTTCTTTAACATGGCTAGCAAAGGCACAGTGGGAGATACCAGTGAGGAATGTACATCTTGCAGTAAGAAGCCCATTAATTAATCAGGGCCATAGCAATGACTGACAGTGTTTCAAATTTTTCAGAGCAAAACTATTTCACTAAAAGTTCCATAATCCAAGATAAAGTGAGAGGCCTGATATTAGATAAAAAACATAGAAGTTAACAACTTCCAAGTTCAAGTAAGGGAAGATACAAATTTGAGAACATTATGTACTAAGAGTGAAAAATGTAGACGAAAGCTATGCCCATAGATATTGTTATACTTACTGGTTTAGGAAAATATTTCCTATTCGTGTAAAGGCTGCATTTTTATAGCTTGCCCACAATGCACACTGGGTAATGCCATGTCTCTCTGGATTGAAGAATTTCACTCTGAAATCAATAATTTCAGAAGCCACGAGTCAATCTGCCTTCCCAGCACAGTTGTCCTTTTATTTTTTTCCTTTTTCCCCCTTTTTCTTTTTTTTATTTCCTTTTTTTGTTTTGTTTGGATAATGTTTCCCTACCTGTAAAGTGCTATGTCAGTGTTGAATATCTAACTTTTATGGGAGTAAGATATTTATTAGGTAGTTAAACTAGGTGAGCAAGGTACAAGACTGTAGGAGAAATGTAAACAAGAACTTTGAGAATGCCTGTTCCCAGTGGCCTGTATTTAATTCAGAATTCTAATTTGCAACTGAAACAGCAAATATTGCTCATCTGGCTACTGAAGAAAGATTCCTCTTGACAAACACATTCATCAGTGTCAAGGTGGGTTTGACCAAAGAGAGATGTTTTTGATGTAGAGGTTTCCACCTGAGCTAAGGCCAGACTTACTGGTAGAGGTTGAAATATTATTAGGTTAGTTGTTATAGCTTGGAAAGGAAACAAGGCTTCAAACCTACAAGCCCTTTTTCAAATCAGAAAGACTGCAAAGCCCAGAAGTTTTTGCTACTTATTCCAACACTAGTGGCTGTTCAAATAGAAGATATTACATCTACCTACAAACTTTGCTTCACCTTTGCCCTTTAGACAATGAAGGTTACAGCAATATCCGAGCCAGTCACCACTTTGTAGTCAGTGGTGACAAACAGGAACTTACTTCATATTCCTTTTTCTATATCTACAGAAGTATGAAATTAACCTTTTACTTATATTGCCTTGTTTCTTATCTTCTATTAAGAGACGACAATGATTGACTTCCATAGAAATGTCACAAGTTCACTCGTTTCAATCCTATCTGATACGTCTACATTGCAATGTATTTCTAAGCTGTCTCACATACCAGACATAGTGTAGCTAAGGTAAAATGGAATCCAGTGGAAATTAATTTATCCTATGAAATTAGCCTTTTGACAGCTAGCATTAAGAATATGAACTTGCTAAGCAGAATAGCCTGATGGGAATAATAATTTAATGTGTTAAAGGACGCTTTGGAAATAACCGACCAGTGTGATGTGCTTTGTGACCACTGGAACAGGGAAGATCTAAAAAAAAAAAATTTAAAAAGGGCTTTTTAATTCATTGCCAGCTGTATTGAATACTGTGAGTTTCTAAGAGTTCTCTATGAGTCATCTTCTCTTGGAAAAGACTTCCTCTTCTTCATCATTTATCACGAGATAACAGTGAAGGAAAATTCTGAGCTCAAAGGGCTTTTAGGTTACTGAGAGTTGATAAAAAACAATTTTAGTTGTTGTTTGTACATAGAAACACTGCATTTTTTTATTATTATATATTATTTTGAATATTTTTTTCTTTTTACACACTGACTGGTAGTTGAGTGTTCTGTGAAAAAATGGACACATTATTTCAGTGCCAGTCCAGGAGTTGAGAAGTCAAGATTACTCTTTCGGCAGGCTTCCTTGGGCACATAGCTTGAGCCTGTTTTTCAAAGGTATTTAGGCATTGCTCCAGTCAGTGTTGCAATGATTCTGTAATCTGTCAAAGCTGTTACATGAACTAATAGCTCTAAGTTAAGTCAACACAGCTTAAGCATAAAATAAGATGAAGTTTTTCACAAGGCTAATTAACCCTTGTTAGCAACAGACTATACACACGACAGATTCTCCAGATCCCCAAGTCTAAAGCAAGATGCGAAATCTTTCCGAAGGATATCTCTACTTTAGTAATGTTATAAAAAATTATCACTGTGCTTTTGGGCCTATGAACTTAAGAGGGTCACACTGTCAGCCATGGTCTCTTTGAGCTTCAAAATCTACCTATCTTAACTCTGCAAGGTACTATATAGTCCCGTCTTTATGTCTGGCAACTTTTGAGGTCTTTACTCTCATTGAAAACTCTGAAACAGAGCGGTCTTGCACCCTATGGCTTACCTGGAAGATATTTTTAGGATTTGCTCAGATTCGGCATCACGGTGTTTCCCTGAACAAGTGGCATGTCTATGCTCCAGAGCGATGCAGGAGCCAGGGCCCTTGGCCAAATCAGCAGGCTTAGTGAGATGTAGAGGTTTTTCAGAAAGCATCCCCAAATATAACATGTGCCTAGCTTGTGGGAGAGTGAAGTTGATGTCTCTTCCCTCCTGGAAGAGAACTGAACCCTCCAGTTTTTTCCTGAGACACAATCTTGGAGAGTGGAAGAGGAGCTGGGAGCTGCACACCACAAGGCCTAAGGAATCCTTGATTGCTACTGAAAGGAACTTAAATTTCAAAATCAGCTGCTTCTACAATACCTCATAATGAGCTCTGGGTTTTTAATTAGTGACCTAATGGAAGCCTGTGACAGGCAGATGGATATTGGTGTGTGATAGAGCAGTCCCAAAGGCCCTGCAGAGAAGACTGAGCAGTGCTATGAGATTGTGGGCATGACTTTCATCTGATTTCAAAAGGTATATTCTCTAAATCACAGATCCCTATTGTGCGTGTTCTCACCAGGTTTACAACATCCACTTCAGTGGGGTTAGCAAAACTAGATACATGAAACATGACTTTTCATTGTCACAAACCCACTGGCCAACTCCAGCTTAAAAAAAATCTACTTGTGCAACTGAAATATGTCTTAGTTTGCTTTTGCAACAACATGCATGGGGAATCACGTTCAGGTTGTTCTGGACATTGACCTCTGTGTTCTTTTCAGTGTCATTGCTTTCTGAATTGAAGTCATCTGGAAAACGTGACTAACCTTTTTTTTTTAATCTTTTCTATGGCTGTATGACAATTAATGTTGCTAGATCAAATCTAGCCCACTGTTGCACTTAATCTGGAGTTTAAAGATTTTGAAGCTAGGGTAAGGGGTGTATTTTAACTCAGACACATCCCTAATTGCCCATGCTTCTGGTTATTTAATTACTATAAATTTAATACAAGGATCAGAGTGCAGCTTTGTTTCCATTTGCCTAAATCTGCCCACCTTCTTTTTCTCTGTCGTGTTATCAGCATCCAAGGAGACACATGGGAGCTGATGTACAACTACTGCTTGTAAGCCACATTCCTACTGCAAGGTAATAAACTTGTGTATGTATAAATATTAGTATACCCTTCACACAATTTATTTTTTTTTACTTGGGATTTTATCAACAATATACTCAGAAAAAAAAATAGTGTCACTGAAGCTGCAGTTTAAGGACACAGCAGCTACGGGGCAATACCACAGCTAAAAAGTTTATCTCTTCTGCTCCCTGCCCTCCTGCCCAGCTCTCATCCCACAGCAGAGGCCCTGTCATTTGTGCTGACTGACTGCTCCCAGAGCTACAGCGTGCACTGAGCTTCTGAAACAGTCTGGGCTAAAGAAAAGCTCTGATTAAATGGGGTTCAGAGCCCTGTCTGTCAAAGAGTTGTGCTGGCAAAGTGCAGGGCACCTGGCACTGCAGCAGTGGGAAGAAAGAGAAGAAGGACACGGAGGAGGACACAGAGGAGGAGGAGGAGGGAGGAGGAGGAGAAAGAGAAGGAAGAAGAGGAGGAGTAAGAGGAGGAGCAGAAGTAGGAAGAAGAATTAATGGCTGAAGTTGGGTGGGATGGGAATTCCCAAAACTAGCACTGTGTCTGCTGACAGACCACAGCCAGAGCCTGAAGGATGAAAGCACCTTGAAAAACAGTAGGATAATAAGTTTGCAGTCCTTTTTCTGAAATGTTGGTTATTCTCCTGTCCTCATTTTTAGGAGAAGTAATAAGTGCTCCAACACCTTTCTGGGGTTTTGTATGTGAAATATTTTCCCTGGTTCATTTTGTGGGAGTGACTCACATTTTTTAGCTCTTCCTCTGTGCTCTTTGCTCTTTTCATAAGCAGACATTACTTCTCTGGTAAAGATTTGATCAACGTGCATGCAGCCAGCTGGGAACAAGACAGATAACTTTTTCTTACAGTTTCCTGTTTAATTTCATAAGGTGGTAGTTCCAGTTAGTCTCAAAAGGCATAATATGGTGTATTTTCTGTATAGTGGAAAAAGTTGTCTTTTCTCTGGGGTACTATATTGATCAAAAATCTTCAAACTACTTCAGTTAAGAAAAAGGTGACTTCTCCCTTCTTAAGAATTAGGGGTGGCATTTTTTTTGGTTGGTGCTGAACATGACAGTCTAAGCAAATAATACCTGGATTCTTAGCTCACAAAATATTTCTATTCTGTTTTGAAGCTGGTATTCCATTTTAAAGTAGCTTTTCACATAACTGAGCTGTCATCGCTTGCAGACAAGGACTGAAGGTACAGATCAAGTTTGGACATGTGGCTTTATACAAGGTCTCACAGAGATCCTGATGGTGTGAAATATTCCTGAAACATTGTTTTGACTTTCACTCAGTGCTTAAGTCTATTTAGTCATGTCAGGGATTTTGCCAGTGGTCTGAGATGTGTTATCAATCCTATAGACTGTCCGCTCTCATACACATGCAGAAACTATGCAGGTGCAGGAGACTACGCAGACTTGGCCTTCACATCTGCCTTTAACAGTTTTCATCTTATCTCAACGATAAGAAATTTCCATGATAAAATGATTAGGTAGAAGCAATTTGACCAGATATTAAGCAATTGCTGTAGATATACTAATCTTTATTAGTTCGTTGTGGATTGACTAAGATTTTGAAAGAGATCTTGGTGACATAAAAATGAAGCAGCAAATAATTCAATTTAAAAAAATATGGAAGACATAAATTCTTGTGTGTGTGAAAGCATGAGAGAGCTAAGGAAGTATTTTCATTACTTTTGTTATTCAGCAAGGACCTACATCTGTTTCCAGTTTGCACTGATTATTGACACATCTGGCTATTTGGCCTTAGGAACTACAAGTTGCTGTTGTGGCATTATTCTCTGAATCAACTTTTTAGACCACCCGGAAAATAATATAGCAAGTGCTGTGAGAAGATTGTGTTATTTGTAATAAGATTACCTTTTGGCATCTAGATGTATTGTACAAATGGGATTCTGTCATCTTCTGTTTTATAAATTACGGTTTTGCATTTTTTACACCTGTGGGGAAAATAAGTCCCTTGCCAAAGGGCTTACTATTTGACAAAAATAAATCAGGATGACCTGATAGAGTTTCAAGTAGATGCCAGATACAGTAGTAACTACTTGCCTTACATGGAAAAATATCTTTTTTTCAGTAGAGAGAAAGATGTTTCTTTAACCTATGGTGAGATGTATTTTTTCTGATTAATATCCCACTGTTGGAAGTGAATACTGTCCAAGTCCTTGACCCTTCAAACATTTTCCTGTAACAAATAGTTAAATATTCTCCATCAGCAGTTTGAGAGTAGCAATCCAGTCCAAGAGCGTGAAAGCTATATTTTGTGAAGAATATGGTGAAGACTTTGAAATACCAAAGGATAAGATCATAGGACAGAAGGGACCACCTAGATAACCAATACCAGTCCTTTCCAATTGCATGCAAAAGATAGATAGTCCTGAAGGATTCACAGAACATCTACTCCAGACACCCCCTCAAACCACAGGCCAAAAACCAGTTCCAATACTCTGTCATGGATTTAAAACATAGTAGTAAAAGACTAACAGCCACAGTTTCCATGTGCCACAGGAAGGAACATGACGAAACGCTTATTTGTTTTATTGCAAATACTTTTAAACTCCGGTAATTTGTTGTTTTTTTAAATAATAGTCTAGATAATCTATATGGCCACATGAAGCTGGAATACAGCTTCACTTGCTGCGTTGAATTACATGTGGAATTAATTTGACCTCGTGCATAAAACTAACACAAGCCTTGAAGATGCATAGAATAAAGATATATAAGAAACAATTTGCTGCTTTTTGATGAATTGCAAGTTTGTAAATGGTTTTGTGTGCTTTCTCTGAGAAAGTTTAGACAGCCTCAACAGTTATTTCCATTCCTTAAGATTAAGTCTGCAGTTTTTAATATGCGTTATTGAATTTTTAATTCCTTTAATAGCTAAAGAATAAAAAGTACACAGGGCAAGGCAGCAAAATCACTGGGAGGCAAGAGCAGAGAATGAATACTGTATTCTTTGCAGTGCTATACTATACTCTGCTATTCTCTTTAGGCTTGCTCTTTGTCCTCTTTGACACTGTGTCCCTGTGAGTGGTCTGATTTCTCTTGTTTTCTCCTTAGGATAAGAATCTGAGGGCAGTCTTTGTGGTAGGGAATTGGCACATCCTGCCAGGCACGCTGCCATATAGATCATCAACCTTGCCACACCTGTGCACCTTCTTGGCAATGATGATGATGTCTTTTGCTAGCTGCCTGGCCAGCCAAAGTGTCTGCAATTGGACAGAGCATACCCACTTAGGAAATGTCTGCACTAGTGCACAGTTTTCCAGCAATTAAACAGATGCAAAAGTGACTGAGGCAAAATAAATGTGTAAAAATAGAAACTACTCTGGGTGATTTTCTTTTTCATGTGCATTTAGTGGACTTAGGACTTCTGCAAGACCTTTGAAAAGTGATTTAGAGCTGGTTTGATAACACCTGTTTTGAACTTTATCTTTGCAGTGCCTAACAAAGATTATGCCTGGTGCTCAGAAAATAAGTCAAAGCACCTAAATCAGGTGTTTAGGCAGCCTAATCAGACAAAGTAAGAAAGTTAGGCATCTTGAGAGGATGATTCAGTATCCCACATGCTGGGCAATAACTTGCCCAGATTTCTGAGGCCTCGCAGTTAGTGCTCTCTGCAGGGAGCAGGGAGATGCCTGGTTCCCCTCCCAGATATGTTTATGCAGTTTGCATGCGGGAGATTTAGAAAAAAGTAGGGACTGGGATCAGGACCTGAACCAGGTCTCCTCCCTCCCAGCTGAGCGACCTACCCAAGAGGTTCCTGAATTATTTGTTGTTCTCCTCCCTGCAGTAAGGGAATGATCTGTCTTAAATCTGAATCTTGCTTAAAAAAACAAAGCCTTAACAGGAGGAAAGTAGAGTGAGTAGCTGCTCTACAGCATGGAGTTTAGGACACAGCTCAAGCTAAAAAGGCTCAAGCATCTAAACTTTCCTGCATCCTTCATGATTTTTTAAGCCATAAAACTGATATGCAGAGGGCAGACTGTATTTAGAAAAGCAAGCTCTGCTTTTGTGAGTGCCTAATCTAAAATGGGGTACAAGAGCCTGAAACCTATGTAATTAGCAGTGCCTCTCCCCAGATCCTGGGTTACCTGCCTGAGTTCTGGAGAAGCGACAGGTCAGTGCTGTCTTCTGCTGGCTGGATCCCAACCATTTTCTTGTCAGGAGGGCTCATTCATGAAACGCAAGCATCTCCTTTTGTCTACTGATTGTATTAATCAGCTCAGAAGTCAAGCAGGCATCTCTAAATCCCTTCGGAATGGTTCCTTATAAAATCAAACGTGTGTCTAAACTCCTACGGGGCTCAGAGTTCATGGAGTACCATTCATGGAGTCTAAAACTGTTGAGGTACTAAGGTTCTCCAAGTTGTAGATACGATTTTCAGGTAGTATGCAAGCACATTCTTGAAATTTGGATCTAGTCTGTCAAGCTACTTAGTTGCTTTGGAACAATTTTTCTTTAGATGCAATCCCTTAAAGATTCAAATGTGCCTTATTGTGAAGTAAGAGGAGATTGAATTACTTTTGGGGACAATTTTGATGTCACTCTTTTGGGTGCTGCCAAATATGTGCTCTTTTATATTCTTTGGTTAGCAAAGCAAAAGACAGCATCTAAAAAGTTGACATTTTCAGTCAGATGGTAAAGGTTTGAAGTAGTTTTAACATATATCAGGACACAGATATCCTAATGGGATCATATGCCAAAATTGCTTTAGTCAGGATACAATAAACAGTTGGGAACAAAATGCTGTAAAAACCTTCAAACAGCAATTCTTACTTTACACAGTTCTTGGAAATAGGACCCATCTCTTTTCCTCTGAATTCAGCTCCTGAAGCACTCTGTTAACCATCTGGTATCTTCCAGGAAAGGAAAAATGTAGATTACATCTGTCCTTTCCATGGTATGGGGGACGGGGGACAGGGCGAGGACAGCTATATTCATATCCGAAAAAGAAGAGGCTCATTTCAACCTTGGTGAAAGCTTTGTGCTTCTCAAACTGTTACTTGCATACACACAGCAAAAATTTCTCTATGAATTATTCTGATATGCACTTCATTTCTATGTACTCTACTGATTTACATGCACACGCAAAAACTTGAAGTCTCTCTTACTTAAAAAGACCATCCTGGATCAAACTATTTGAGGTGTGAGGTCATTCATTTGTGCTCACGCAACTTCTAATGCTCGTGATTCAGTGTAGAATTTTCTACTCCATCTTGGGGGGTCTTGAGGCTTCCATGCCAGCATTAGTCCCAGATGTAAATTTACAAAAATTAATGGTATAAGGATAGTTGTTCATTGACAATGAATAGGTGCACTGTGTGTGTGGAGAATGGTGAGACTCATATTATAATGAACTGTACAGAATTCAGTGTGGGATGGGACCCTAGGGTTTTGCTCAATAAAAAAGGAAATCCAATAATGTACTTCCTTTTATTCACCATGTATTCTAAGCTTTTTCCCCTTCATTGTGCCTAAGAACTGCCTTTCTGAAGGTTGAATACCACATCACTTCTGTTTTCATTTCTCATTAGTTTTGCCTGGAACTTCTATGCCTTATTGCCAACATTTGGTTTACCCCAGAAAGAAATTGTTTCATGGCATCACAGGAATAGATATCTATGAGGATCTCCATTGAAGTCACAATGTTGGTTTTTTTTTAATAGGAGGGCTCTGCTCCAACCTCCTACCCCTCCAACGCGGATGTTGTGCTCCTAAGGACAAAGGATCTGTTACTGACCTCCCTGAATCTATCCAAATAAGTGGTCTGTAGTGACAGCATTCAGCTAGGGAGCAAGAAGAAAAGTGGAAGACCACTAGGACTGTTAGTAGATGGGAAAGTAAGTGAACAAGAAAGCAATGCTTCCAAAGTGCTGCTGGGGTCACCGGAGTGGTGGTAGGTTTCCACCTACTTCAGCAGTGCTGGCTGAGCAAAAAGAATTTAAAGGGATCAGAGGGGGAGACACATATGATGAACATGCCTCATGAAAGGGGGTGGAATGAGTGGGAAGATACAGTATGTGCTGTAAGGGTGGATGGTAGTAAATCTGTGCTTTCATAATCACTTGTGACTGTGCACTGAGGGTGGGATTCATTTCACATAAAGTCGATGTTTTTATCCTAGCTGCTCATTACTCTGTGCCTCTCACAGGCAGTGGAGTGAGGTGAATGTTTTTTAAAACATTAGTTTGTAGTTTTGCTGCTTTATTGGTAAGGAAAGAAAAGCTAGTTTTCCACATAATGCAGAACTTTTGTCCAATCCCTAAAGAAAGGATTTATTACTACTTTGGCAGGGAGCTGTGCTGGAAACTCTCCCGCTTCAGTTCCCTGGACAATGTCCTCCCCTGAAATATGGTTTGACTGTTCTGAACAGTGCATTGCAAATTTGCACACAGTGATATTGACATCTGGCTTTAGCATATGGGATACAGATAGTCCTTGATTGCTGAACAGCTGTGATGTTTTGAAAAGAAACAATTGCATTTGAAGAATATGGGATATAGAGTAGGCCTTGTCCTATCCCACACATCTTGCTGACATTTCTTTTTCTAAATTACCAGTCTGTTTATTAAATTTCCACAGTATAAAACCACCAAAATTTAGAAGAGATTGAAGTGGATGGTAATACTGTCAGATATGCCAGCAAACAATCCACTGACAACACGTGTTAGGAATCAGTCCATTACAATTAGTCAAGAACAATGCCAGAAGATGATGGGACTGAGTAAGAACAAACAAACAAGCACAAAGGAAGGAACGAGGGAAGTACTGAAGGTTCAGAAAATGTTCCCATCAATTTTGTATGAAAAAAAAACATTTTGGTGAAGAGTTTTTGCAGCAATCTCAGCAATGTCAGCAACTCTATATAGTTAACTCATTTACACAGTAACAAAGAGTGCTGCTATCAGCTGAATATCCGTTGTCAGTTTGTCAGGAAATGGTCCTCCAAAGCAAAGCGAAATGCAGTTACACAGGGAATGAAAGCAAATTTTTGCAACCCAAATTCATCTGAAGAAAACATAAAATCTTGGTGTATCTTCTTCCAAATGATGCTGTATATAAAATATTACAAATTGAAGTTGGTTGCCCAAACTTTGCTTTATTTTGCAGCCCACTAGTTTATATCCCAGTGTAATTTGGTGATTGCAGGACTGCATATACCACTTATACACATTTCATATACTTTTCCCCTGGTAAAAATTCTTGTAGCCAGGCTACCTGTAGACACTTTCCTATACCTTATGTCCTTAAGTCCTGTACCTTAGCACTATGTTCCTGGGTGCTAGGATTTAAGGGTGATAAATGTCATTATGAATGTCAAGTCTGCCCAGTGTCTGACAGTTTCATGAGTAAATTTTGTATCAGAGCCGTAGTATCTGTGTGAAAGATAGTGCATCTTTAAAACTAGGTGTTTAGTACTGATTTAAAGACTTCAGGACCTGAAATAATCCTGCCTAACTGAGGAGCCTACAGCAGTCACTTCCGCCCTTCTCAGTACTGAGTGAAATGAGAATAGGAAGTGCTGTGATAAGTTAAACTGAATCTAACTTTTGAAGGTGCCTCTTGCGTTTTCAGGAAGCTGTTAACCTCCTATGTCAGTTATGTACTTGAAACCTGAATGGGAAAAATCTAGGACTATGTGGGCCAAAGTTATTGTAGACAAAGTTCTAGCAAAGAGAAAATAAAGTGGAATGTTTTGGAATAATACACTGGCTATACAAAAGAACCTCCTGGCAACACAACCGTGTGAGTCATCAGAGTAACTAAAACTGTCTTGCAATAGGGGAAAGTGAGGGACTGTTGGACAGAGGAATAATAGTGATTTTTTTCAAAGGAAAAGAAATGAATGATATTTATTCAGTTCAGGGTAATGTGAACGAGAGCATATTTGTACTGTTCTAGCAGGTCAGTTCATGATCAAAGCCCTTTAATGCAACAGATCTCTTCACAAAATTTATTTGTACTAAAAAAACTAATATGACAAAGAACTATGATACCAAGCAGCCAAATAAACCAAAGATGTATTTTCAAAGTCTTTTAGATATATTTTCAAAGTCTTTTATCTTCTTACATTTTCACTCCCCAGTAGATAACCATTTTCTCATACCTCTGCCAAGTTCATGCAAGCCATATTCTTTCATTTCATCTTTATTTGTTATTAAATTTTCCTAAAATTTGCCTTTTGTTTTCAGTATCTTTTTAGAAGCTCCCTATTGTATGCTTTAAATATATGGGGCAAATCCTTTCCAAGTCTTTCCTTGCTCCAGGCAAAAGAATAGTAGAGAGTGTGCAGCAAAGATGCTAAATGTCTCTTTTCATATCATCTTCTGGGAAGAAACGCCATCAGTAGCTCAACCTCCACATCCAGTGTTTTTAATTGATTTGGCACTTGATCTCCCAGGAATGTCAACCCTTTCCATTGCAGAATCTGTGGTACATGTAATTTTAAAATCTGCCATGTATTCTTGCAAATTCAGTACAGCACTGTGGTACAGTAAACAACTGTGATTCAAAATGCATTACAGCTTTTTTTTAGAGATTGCAAATACAGGAATATACAAGAAGAAGCAGGGAAAACAAAAACAAAAAAACCCCCCAAACCTACAACAAAAGCAAACAAAAAAAGACACAATATCCTACAACCCAGACTGCACTTTTAGAACATTGGCATTCTTTTTACTCCAAATCTGAACACTTCCCTAGCAGTCTGCATAATTCATGGCTGTGTTGCTCTGTTCTTTGTTTTGACACTTGGCTGGCCGATATAAGATACTTTGAGAATGTACCATGATCTCTGATTGTGCAGAAACGTCAGAGTGTAAAAAGGCCAAAGCAGGAGATTGCCTGTGAGAAGCTCCATGTGTAGCTACTTCACTTATCTCGGCACACATACCCTGTTCTCTTTTCCCCACCTCATGTTAGTGATCAGGTCTCTCTGATGAGCTAAGAAATTCCTTAATCACAAGGATTAACACTGAAGCACTATGTACAAACAAAGATTAATCAGTAATAATAAATATTCCTACAAATAGTTACTAGGGTTGACCTGAAAAGCTTTTTAAAGTCTAGCTCCCCACAGGTGCTGAAGCTGTTAAGCTCAAGCCAAAGCAGGAATCTCAAAGTAGGGGTATCATGGGCCTGATCCTGCAAACATGGTCAGAGTGCAGCAAAATGTATAGCAGGGGATGCTTTTCTCCTTCACACTAATACTGAAGCTGTTCTGAGAGGTGAGGGTGAAAGAGGCTCTCTCCTGACGGACAGCAGAGGCCATCAGTACATTCAGGCCACCCATGTACCTGTTCTGCTGCGTTCCTTGGTTTCAGCTCCCCTTGCCACAACTATTGTATTTGGTGTAAAAGTATTCTGAAGTGAGGATTTGTACCTGAATGTCCCATTCCTTAGGCAAATTCTCCCACCAGTTACCTGGAAAAACATCTTCTATTTTGGTCTTAAGCAGACAGTGAGTGACTCCAAATTACAATAATTTCCAGAATCTCACTGTCTTTTGATTGATGGGCTAATTACATGAAACCTATTCTGTATTAAGGAAATGCAGAGTAAAAACTGCAATTTCCCAGGAACACATACTTCTCTCCATTTCCTCAGTTTGGCTTTCTTCGCACCCTCTGGGACACCTCAAGCTCTGTGAAGGCAAATTTAATGGTCTTTTTGGTAGAGATGGACATCAGTGAGAGGGCACATGGAAATTCATGTCCAAACTGTTCTGATTTTAAAGGATGACAGTCACTTACTGCTTCACTTTGGATTTTAAAAAAATCTTAATCATATTTAGGAGTAGGCAGTATTATAGAGGAGATTTAATGAAGACTTTGAGGATAATTCATCATGGCATTGTCTGTTTTGCAAGGTCAAAGCAGAAGTTATTAAAAGTAGGAATTTTATTTAGGGAATGGATGGCATATATTTTCAAGTGATAAGCCCATACGATGTTAAATATGTCCTCCTGGAAATTTAAAAAATGTAAACTATCATTACTCTGTTCTGTTCTGCAATTGCAAGTGCTGGTGCCAGAATTTTTTTATGCCTGTGGTAACAAAATCTCTCTCCCTCCCCCTTTGCCCTTAGCCAGCCTTCCCAAGCCAGAAATTGCAACTGATTTTAGGAAGAGGCATTTTACACTTGGTGCATATACACTTGTGCATATACATATATAAATCCATCCACAGCGTGGTGGTTGGTACCTGAGTTGGTTTGGTCTTCAAAGTCCTCCACTGAGTGAATGGACAAGAATGTCCTCCATGGAAAAATGACTTTTTAAAATACTGAAGCAGCAAGTTTGCTTTACAAATTGAGGAAAATCTGAAGTTTTCCTCCTCACAGTGGGTTATTCCTTCTTTACATAGTTTTCCTGCTTGCATTCTGTATGGCAAATGTCATTGTCATCAACATAAGCTCCATATGAGGAATGCTTCTGGCAAATGAATGTTTCTCATATGTCGGTTTTATTACTATTTTTTAATTGTGTAAAATTTCAAAACCCCATTTTAATACCCACTGCAGTCCCTGGGAAGACAGTTGTTGACTCCCACAGACTTCAGATCAAGACACAGTTTTGGGAAATGGGTGTACTAAAGCCCATTAGGACAGAATTGTTTTTTGGACTTGGCATCTTTAAACCCTCTTGTCTTTGTTTTGTGAGCCACAGAGTTTGTGATCGATAAAAAGACGTTATGCTGTCGTACATTTTGTAACTGAACCAACAACTTAAGTTGCACTGTAACTAAATCACAACCTTTGGACAAGTTACAAGGAAAATGTATTTGCTTTATTGATTTTTAGTCTCTTCCATGCTGATTGATCATTTACTTTAAAGACTGAAACAAGGATATGCAAATGAGTAGTTCTTCAGTCTGACGAAATGTCATATACAGCAAAATAATCTTTTGTGACTTCACATAAGAAGTGATTTAATTAGTTCTTTTACTATCACTGTTTGCAAATACTTTAAAATAGGAGTAGTAAGAAACTAGTTAAAATAAATTTTTGGTTGCAGAACCAGACAGGGACATGCTCTGATTTTTTGACTATTTTCTGACAAAAATAACCTGTATTGTAGCAGCCAGAAGTCTGAAGCAGACCACGGGAAAAGGTGTCATAGGTATGTTACAGACTTCTTGGAAAAGAGTTTCTTGTTCTGGTAACAGTGCAGTCTAAATTAGGATAGTTCCACTGACTACATCTTTGTTCTCTACAAAATTGTTCTCTAATTTTATTGAGATTAAACATGTGGTGTTGCTTCTGCTGTCTGATTAACTGCAACATTTTTGAAAGAAGAGAAATCAAAGAGATTTCAAATTAGCTGTGAAAATGCTTGGCCTGCAATTTTTAGCAAATATTTGAACAAACTTTTGTAAGGAATTTGAAGGAAATCATATTATGTGTTTCTTTAGGTACTGTCATCAATCCAAAACAAAAATATTAGGAAAATCTGTAGAATCATATATAGTATTCTTTAACAACAGACAGAGACAGAGCCTATCTCCATGGTGAAGACTGCTGTGCAAGAAAAGGAATTTTATAGAATCACAGAATAGGCTGATTGGAAGGGACCTACCCCAGGAATCACACCATGTGCCCGAGAGCATTGTCCAAATGCTTTTTGAACCCTGCCAGGCTGGTGCTGTGACCACTTCCCTGGGGAGCCTCTTCCAGTGTCCAGCCACCCTCTTGGTGAAGAAAATTTTTCCTGATATCCAAACTAAACCTCCCCTGATTATTTTAGCTCAGGAGCACTCTGTACTAACAGGGCCATAAAGCTTCCAGGCAGAACTGGCTGGCACTCAGCTTGCCCTTGGTATCAACAGAGAATCTCGGGGCTGTTCTGGGTGTCCATGTAAACATACACACACATACCAAATGTGGGAAACTGTCTGGAAAGGACTGCTGGTCAAGCATGGATTGGACAGTAATAGATTTCTGCTCTCAGAAAACCCTCTTACAGGTAGCACTTTTGCAATACCTATACGTAATGTGTCATTATTATTTGATAGCACGTTATGGACATTGAACAGATGTGTGTGCCTTTAAAACCTGGTATAAAACATTGTAATAATATTCAGAAATTAAAAAACAAGTCATCCTACATTTTGTTCTTATCTCCAAACCCAACATTAAGAGATCACATAAACAGCTGATTTAGAGGGAAGTTAAACTCAAATGGAAAGTTGCATGAAGGGGCTCAGAAATGGTGTTTGTTTGAGCTCATAACTATTCATCCTTCTGTAGGGTCGATAAGGCACTGACAAGAGAAGCATTGAAGGAAAAATAAAAGGCATAGGCTCCTTCTCAGTCCACTCTTATTCTCAGGTGCTCTTTACTCTGTGTGATTGTGTACTGTGCTCCTGATATCAGGCTTACTACTGTTGTGTCTATCTATTTGAACTATTAGTTCAAATGCATGATACTAGAAAAGTACTGACACATATTCATTTCTTTATATGTATACATGTCAAAAGTGGTGTATTTTTAGAACTAAACAAAGGCAAGCTTACCAGATGCTTTTACAAACTGAAATAAAACATTACTCTCATCTTCCCAAGACACTGCTTTGTGAAAATCCTCTTTACTATTCTTCACTGTTTTCGTACTATCTGAGACAAATGTATGTATGTTGTCCCTGCTTCAAGAAATTACATATATATATCTCCTTCAGAATGCAAGCAACAAGATGACCACAGCTTCTTTATGAACTATCAAGGGACTGAACTTTAATTTTCTGTTAAAAAAAAGATCTGAAAGGAAAATTAAGTTTGAATCAATAAACTGGCATTGTAGGAAGGAAAGAAAAGCAGGAAGATATATAAGATATGGAAAATAGGGAAGAAATTAGACAAGTGCTTTTGTGGCCATTTTGAAGGGTAAAATACATACATCTTGAGATTCAAATAAAGATTGGCAAACAGCTTTTGTTTGGGTCGGGACTTTCTACAGTCTAACAGTCTCACCTGTGCAGTATTTGAGACTCCTTGACTTATATAATAAAATTGCAGAAGTTTTTATGTAGTACAAGGGATTCTAATCCATTCTCATTTGCCTATTATAATTGTTGAATGAACATACTTATATTGTTATTTTAATCTTATTTTACAGAGAACTTGTCAAACCATTCAAGCAGTTCAACCCTCTCTTGTTAGTGACTCATGTATGAACTTACCCTCTTTCTCTTCAGAATTATTCCATTCTGTAAACGAAAGAAAAACAAAGGGAGTGGTGGAAAACTTTAATTTCAGACTACATGTTGTTCATGAACTGTTTGTTTAACTCTATTTGTATTGGTTGGGTTGATATCTATGTCACATGATAATTTTTTTCCTTCATGATCGGAAGCTAAAAATGAATCACAAAACAATCACTAGTGACTAACAGCAATCACTCTCATTTTTATTATCTAGTCACAGCAGCAATTGGGAAACATTTTAGTCCCAAATATTTTCAGAGTAACCTGGCAATTGTTGGCGTTCTCAGAATAGAGAATTGATTGAGAATGACCTACACTGTCCGTGTCCATTCACATGCACATTTGCTGATACAAAGATCTATTCACCACAGAATGATTTTTCACAGCTTTTCTGTCTCACCTATTTCACCACCAGTAACTTATAAGTACAAGTTGGTGACGTTCTCATATACAGCAAAATGACGTAAGTTATAAGTCCAAGTCCTGTTTGCACAAGCAAATCCTGCAGAAGAGAATTTACATCGAAGACAATGCAAAATTCATTGTCCCTCGGCTTTTGCAAGTGGAAACCCCCTGGGAAGTTGGTCCTGAATGATTTTCTGTTAGTTATCTCTTATTTATCCTTTACCTACAGTCACACAGTGACTATTGTGACATCCTGGCAGAAGCTCATAATGAGAACCTAAAGATGCCCTGTGTCAGAAAAGAGATCGTAACCTGGGTGAATGAGTGCCCCAGCTCTTCCGGCACTATGAATCCTTTAGGAAGGCTGTTTAAAATCTGATTTCAAGCCATGTAAGCTGCATTTTTTAAATATATATTTGTGGCTCTGCTCTCACAAATCTATGATTCATGACAGGAATGCAGCTTGGATCTCTTGCAATGTAAGCAGCTGCAGATACTTCAAATACTTGGGTACATGTGATCCAGCAGCTTGCTATAAATTTGCCCCTAAAAATAAAGTAACAAGTGATTGAACAGTGATAGGAATTAAACACGGCAGTGAGTGAATGGAATGCATAAGTCCTTACCTCAGAAACTTTTATTAAGGCAATTGCTATAATTAAAACCAAAATGAAAAAAGAAACACTCTAGAATACTATCTTTGAAAGAACTTGCCGCAAGATTCCTTTAAAGGGTTTTTTTAAAATATTGTTGGACACTGAAATAAAATATTTGTTGGTATGCTATGTCACTGAGCATGATATTTATGTTGTTACATCATCTGAGAGTCAATTGTATTTCCACTTTCCATGAGTTACTGAACTAATTTGGTTTCAAATTTCTCCTAACTTTTTACCATGTGAACAAAATAGGCAAGTAACAGGCCTGAACTTTTGATACCAAGAGACTATTTTGCTGTGTGATTTATCTGGAAGCTGACTGAAAGTTTTCAGGGTAAACAGAAGAATTCCCACTGAAAACAATCAGCACTGAATCTGTCTCTGAGAACTGAAATCCTGGTTTATGTGGCCTCTTATATTTGTATTTGTCATTCATCTGCCCTCATTTTAAGACTGACACTGTCTGTGTTCAGTAATCCACACAGGATGAAACAGCATGTCAGCACTTCTCGGAGCTGATGGTTCCATGTCATCCCTGTCTCCACATACAGTTTTAATAAAGAACCCTGGAGAATATGGAAAATTTTAGAAAAGAGATTTCTTGATCAAATCATATAATTAGATTCCACTAGGAAGTCTCAGAGTAGCTAACTAGGGACTTGGTTCAGAATTTCAGCCTGGAGGCAGAAGAGTAAATGTGGATTGGGTTTAGTTACACTGCAAACCTCAGTTCTAGAAGAACCAGGGTTTATTTCTGAGACCCCCCTGAGGATCTGTATAGCCTCCTGCATACAAACTTCCTCTTCTGCAGGCCTTTTGTTTCTGCTGTCCTCAGTTTCCTCTCTTACCCATGCACAACAAGAACAAAGGTGCAAAACTTGGTTTGAAAGGGGATATGATGGATACAGATTGTTCAAGTACTTGTGTGCCTCCCTTTGTGGTGTAGGGTGGCTGAACACTAACTCCTAAATTTCTTTGTCTAAAGGCTGGGCACTGGCTCTGAGCTCATCTCCCAGCCTCCGCCTTCATCAAGAGAAAGATGAAGGTATCTCCAGAAGGAACAAGTGTGTTGGGGATTGAATCAGGGAGGAATGCCAATGGAAAAGCTGAATGAATGTTAAAAACATTGCTATTTCCTGAAGCCTCTGTTGAGTTAATTGTAACTCAGCCCTTACACTGACAAAACTAATTCTGAAGTTGATTTGTTTAAAAACACATCTGCCTGGATACAGCATTTCTGGTTTTTTCTCTGGTGCTCTGCTCTTATCTCAGTAAAATCTATGTATTGCAGTACAGTAGCAGTATTGCAGTCTTGTTCAAATAAATGCAGTATCATTTTTCTCTGAAGCACCCTGTCCGTGTGTGTCCGTCAACTGTGCTTTGTATCTCCCTCTTAAATGTGATAGGGTGGGGGAAAAAACAGTGTTTATTTTGCTCTTGAATTCTGCACAAGCTGTTTAAGATGTTTCTTATGAATTACCATTAAGAAAGGATTCCACATTTAAAAGGAAGCTTATGAGGATATGGGTAAGTGTGAGTGTGGTCTTTTCAGAAGAATGTTTGATTGAAGACCTGTTTTTGGACATGAGGTAAGGAAAAAGATCACTTAACCTCACTTGAATAAGTGGAGATTAAAGGTTAAAAGCTTTAAAGCTTTAAAATGCATTAGCAACAGAACAGTAAATACAATCCATGGAGACATGGAGGAATTAGCAAAACAAATGTTAAACTAAGAAATGCACTCTAAGATTCACTGGAATCTCCACACAAAGTCTGAATGCAGAGCACATTTAAATGTTTCACTGGTTGTTTTAAAATTGTATTCCTTATATTGGCTCTAATGGACATAATACTAAGCCTTGCCATGAATTATGCAAGCAACTTTTATGTAGATGTTTCCATGTTTTAGCTTGCCTGGAGTTTTTGTAGTTTTAAAGGGCAAATTTTACCATATACCTCATTTAACCTATTGCTTATTTGCTTGGCGTGAACTGCTGATGCATCAGTAATGTAGTTACAATCTTGTTCAAAAAATTCCTTTACAGTATTAAGGAAAACAGTTAGTGTCATCAGTGATGTAACCTTATTGTATTGTAGACACAATATAATTTTTTATAAGTACAACATCTGCTTAATGACAGTATTTCACTTAGATATCTGTATTTTAACTTGTATCATGGCTACCATCAACAATTGCTTTGTTTCTCTGTTTACTAATTATTATGGCTCAGTAAGTTCCACAAAGCACAGATAATTTTCTGAAAACAGTTCCTCCACAGAATAGAGGGGTGATCCCAGGCAGGGCATACTGCAACAGCCTAACTGTAAATAGGGAAGCTGCGTATCAACACAGCATATCTCTGTGTGAAAAGGTAGAAAAAAAAAATTGTAATTTTTAACTATTTCCATGTTGAAATACTGATTATTATATATATAAATAGAATAGAAATAGTGGATATAACAGTTAATATTCGATAACACCTGAGGTTCTACCAGTGTTCTCAAACTGGCAGTCCCCAGACAGGGCAGTCAGAATCAACACCTCTGCTTGATCTTCTGCACCCAGGGCAAAATATTACTGATGGTGGAAATCTTGTGTTTGTAGATGCAACAGATTTGGGATTGCACCCACATAAGTCAGTGTAAAAATTTTGGTCTACTTCAACCAAGTGATGACATGGTGCATAGGTCAGAATACAGAGCAGAAAACAATCAAAGATTTAAAAACATACATTATATTCAATAGTCTGCAAGTGTAATTATAACATATGACATTTAAAAGAATGGGAAATTTGAAATATGTGGTAGTTTTTTGCTAGCATGAGCCACACCTTTCTAAAATTTTACTTCTTAAATCTTCCAGTTAATATATAACAAATTGCTCTCATTGCAGAATGTTCAGATATAAGAGCTTCTCAAGAGTGACTGAACTTATTTTGAACTTTTATTTTCATTTAAGCTCTCCATTAAGGAATTTGGGAGGGTGAGCAGGGTAGAAAGGCATTTGTTTAGATTCTGCTTTTAATAAAGTTTTAACACTTTGATATCAGTCTCTGATTAGATGCAGTATCCCACATTCCAAAGTGAAGACAGGCTATTTGCTCCCTCTCTCCTCCCCCCAGCACATATCTTAGTTCTGTCTTTTAAGCAGAGTCTCTGATTCAGCCTAATTATTGTCATTAGCGGCAGTTTTCTACAGAGCAGCATTCCTTGCCGTGGCCTCTCCTTTTCAACTCAATAAAGGATTATCCTAAAACCCGGTCTATTAATCCTATTTCCAGTTACTTTGTGAGGGGGAGGGTACCAGATTCCCTGTGCCCATTCTGTGTTTGAAGCTTGGCCCCAAATAATGGATTTTCCTGGTGTTTATCATATTGCTCTGTAAAATGCCTAAGGACGGGATTCATCTGCAGCGTAGATGTCTGCATCTAAGCAAGTCCTGGTTCCTTTTATAGTCAATAGATATCAATAGACACTCTGAGTGTGTGATTCATCCCATCTCAAGATAGACATCTAATTTAGGTCAGGTGACTCACTCCCTGGAAGTACTTATTGACTATAAAGGGAATCTGAATGACTAACTCAAAGATTTTTAAAGTGAAGTGAGGTGAAACTCATCCTACATGCTTCACATCTTCACTACCCTTCCCCTTGAACAGTTACTCTCACTGTCTTTAACCCAGATGCTTCACAGAGCTTGCTTCCATTTCCCAGCTCTCCTGTGAAACCCAGTCACCAGCTTTCATTTCAGTTCATCCCACCTGGGAAGACAGTCCTCAAGCCTTGCCATTCTTCTTTTCCCTGGATACTTAATGATTCCATTATTCATCCTTCCTTGTCTATTATCACCCAGGACTTCAACCCTCGTATCAAATATTGTTTCATCTTTTCATGCTCACTTCCTGAGGCAAATTCTTTTTCTTAGCTCACGTTCAATTCAAAGAAAGAAAACCTGTTTGTTTGCCTAATATTAGGAAACGGTATAGAATTTTGAAGTTACATAATATTAAATCATAATTAATAAGAAATAATTGATTTATTGTTTTACATTTAGGATTTTCATCAGCCACTTTAGTGGTTACAGCATGTGGCTTTCTATTATGTTAATTTAGTTTTACCTTCCTCTCTGGCTACACTTATTCATCAGGGAAATCCCAGTGGAACTTGTATTTGTATTTTCAAAAATAAATAATAAGTTGAATTTTGGCCAATGTCTTCCTCCTGTAGTGAGCGAGAGAGTTGCTGACTGAGAGTCTCTATCTCTCATGTGGTCACATAAATTAGAGTCCTGATCAACGATGACAAGCATTCTGCTAGCTCAACAAACATTAATCTGGTTAACTCCCCTTCTTCCCACTCCTTCCTGACACAGAGGAAAGAAGTGCCTTTGGAGAAAGTTTGAGACGCGAACGTTGATTTTATTGTAACTATAATGTGGCAAGGGGGCTTCAGGAACCTTCAGGAGCTTATAAAAATTCCAAGCAGAAAACAAGCTACACAAAGCATAAAAGGGTGGGGATTTGGCTTGCTTTCTTTTACAAGAAACAATAATTATTTCTACTTTTTATAACATCTTGAAAAAATTTTGCACATATTCACACAAATATTTAAATCTGAAATTCTGAGATTCTAATTTTTTTCAATATAACTTTTCTGTAGAAAACAAACTTACTTGAACAATAAAATGAATTGCCACATTTAGGATTAGAATCTTATGGGGTTTTTTATATTTGGTATGCAGTTCTTTCATATACTTCTCTACATCCTATTCAGGATTCCTCATACTTAATAAAATTATGCACAGCCTGTGGATAGCTTCTTGTAATTTAGGAGGCAGAGAGAACATCTGGAGGTGAAGTCTCCTGAAGACTTTTATCTATCAGGCATGAGTGTTTGTGATTGCTTCACTCCCTTGAAGGGTTCCACAAACTCCTTATCAGGGGCTCCATACACTATTGTCTTTATTACCATTTTAAATCACAGTTATGCTGGTGCTCTATAAAATTTGAAGCCCAAGAAAGTATATTCGTCATTCTATCCCATTTGTCACTTATTTCTTTTTAGCCTGGTTTTATAAATACCTTTCCCTCAAAGGGAAGAGGTTTTAAATTTTTTTTTTCTAAGTGAGGGGATTGTTTTGAAGATTCCATATACAGTTGACTTCAGGAATGAAAGTCTGTTGTTTTGATCCAGAAAGAGTTTATATAAAGGATAAGGAAAGGAAAATATTCTTGAAAAAACAACCCCCTCCTCTTAAGTTGTATGTTTTGGAGCATAAGGAAACATAATCAGGATCTTCTGTTTTGATTAGCACAAAAAAAAATTAGCAAGACAAAGTTCATGGCATTTGTCTAATTTTCATAGCTCATTACAGACATTATTCAAAACTGTGAGCTGCCAACAGCAAGTTCTGTTTCTGCCCAGAAAACGTACAGACTCTATATTTTAAAATAGTAAGATACAAGGTCTTCTGTAGGATAAATTTCAAAGTTATTTACATTTGACTGAGGTTATGAGTTAAAAATAAAAATAACCTAGAAAAACAACCCAAGTCCATCCAAACTCAATATCCACAGCTTTCCATTATTCTATTCTGAAATATTGTCTTATTTAATTTTATTTCCTCTGTCTCCTTTTCCTCTTCTATAAAAACCAGAGAAAGTACTGTCACATTGATCCTAATGTGTTGAACATCCTGTGTAGTCTGTGAAGGAATTGTTGCAAGCATGGCCTTATTTATTCCATCGTCCTGGGACACTTACCTGCTTGTAACTGCAGAACACTGTTCTCAAAATACCTGATTTTCAGCCACTGAACAAGCTCTTTACCATTTAAGTCCTGAGAATATCAAACCAGTAGTTATATAGTTCATGACAAAAACACACTTTTATCCTATAGGTCAGGTGTTATAGAGCAGTTTTACTAGAACTCGTGTAGGACCTATAACAATCCTATTTCTGTAAAAAAGAATAATTACACCACCACCATCAGCACTATCACCAGTTGCTGCTATGTTTCAAGAGAAAGGGTGATCCATGTATTTTAATACTGAAAATTACCATCTCAAAAGCCCACACTCAGCATCTTTGCATTTATAGGTATGCCAAAACTTCACAGATCCCTTTGGTCAGCACCTTCAAAGTTCTGCTTACTTCAAAGGTCTGCAGCTATGTACACATGTGGAAAGTACCTCAGCCTTCTCAGAGCAGAGCAGCTTGCTGCTTGTTGTTCCTTCCTTTGCCCAGGCCACAGCCAAACCTCAATCAATACACATCCTCAGGTGTGTGGGTAGCATTATGGCCCCTTGTGGGTGCTCTATGGGCTGCTGTTTTCTTCTCAATCCTAGATGAGAAGACAAGGATTTTACTCTCCTTGCTCATAATTCCTTGCCTCTATTTTTAGGAACACGTATGTTGTGGAACGCAGCCCTACTCACTTGAGGAAAATCAGTGTACATGAGCTCTGTGCATTTATTGTAAGAACAAAGTGTAAAAACTGCCACACCGAATATGACCATATATCCTTATAGTGCAGTATCCTGTCACAGGCAGTGACCAATAAAAAAAAATATTCTGGAACAAAATTGTGAAGAACAGGGTAACCATTCATGGTGACAGACAGGAGAAAGGTCTTTTGCATGCTGCTGGAAACTACTAAGGGTTTTTATTTGGTAGGTACAGGCATTGTGAAATTCACTGGAGAAGAAGGTAACAAAAAATAAACAGATCAGAAAGCAAAAAATAAAAACTACTTTATTCATTTTAAGTAGTGCACTTGGGAAAGACTACAGGGCAAAAGCAAGTGATTATGATGGCTGTGGTGAGGCCCAGTCCTTTTCTGAAAATGCTTTCCCTTTCTGGAACCTTTCTTCAGTTAGGATTCAGTGTTTTGCACCCCTTTGTGGTGCTCAAGGTCTTCTCTGCAAGGGAGGACTATGTGCAGGGTACGGTTGGAGGTTTGTTTGGGTTTTTTATCTTTGGATTTATGAGCTGCACCATTTCAGTATGTCTTCATGTATGTATATCCTCTTTAAGAACAAAAATCAATCACGGCTGAAGCCACCGCAATACCCTAGGCCTGAAATGCTAAAAACTGAAGATTTTTCAGTCATTCAAAACAGTTTGAATGCTCAGAGCACACAGTTTTTCCTCAGTGTTTCTTAGATAAGCCTTTGTTTTATTTATTATTTCAATAATTTATTAATGCATGCGTTTTTCCTGTCCCATGGAATAAGTGTCTTGTTCAAAAGAAAATCCAATTAAAGTGGCTACCTGCAGCTTTGCATGTCACAAGCATACATGTTTCCAAGGCAAAAATCTAAACTCCTTTAGTGTACAACTGATTAATGGCAAGCCAGTACTACTTTGCTTAGAACAAGCTATTTTGATGTGACTAGAAATTTCTTAACTAGACAAAGAAACCAGCTTTTGTATTTCTTACTGCATTTGCTTTTCATGGATTCCTTCCCAGTAGCATGGTTTTAGATTTATGGGATACTTAATATCTTTGCTTTACATTCCAGAAACAGAAAGCCGATATAAAACAGAGATTAACATATCAAAAGCAATTCTTTTTACCTTTTTTTTTTTTTTGCATAAACAACAACAGTCAAGAATTTAGTACAAATTGCAGTTGATTGCAACAGATTTTTACAGTATTTATTTTTTAGTTGCTTTGAAGACTGGAGGTTTATATGTGATACCTCTGTCAGGGCAGGGACTCTACCAGTGTAGTACAGTAAATTTTTATTTAGTAAGCTAACCTTCACTGGCATTATTTATTATCACAGTTCCTTTGACTCAGGATAATTTTAAGATGCAGCTGAGCATAGCTGAAACAGCAGAGCTCTTCAGCCAAAAAAGGTGCATTTCCAAGTCGCTGGTGTATGACGGAAAGCTTAGCTGAGTGTGTCTGCAGCACACAACACCAATGCACAATGCAGATGCTTGCCCGGGTTTTAAGTAGAGCAGCCACACTGACATCCTTCTGCTGCTCTCTGGAGCTCAGGGCAAGCATGGGGTATGGCTTTGCTGTCTTGTATCATGAAGACATGCCCCAGAGGCAAAGGGATTAGCAAGCTGCATCTGTGCATAAGAGTGTGAGAAATACCACAGAGGCAGAGGAGATACAGAAAAACCAGAAAAGCTGCCAGAAGCAGCACTGGGAAATGGCTGGCAAAAGAGGCTCAGGACACGGTGCAGACCTGCTGCCCTTATCTGAATCCTCCTGAGTGTAGGAAACAGGAGCTTGAGCATTCACCACAAAGAGGAGTGAAACAGGAATGTGTGAAAAGGGTGGTTGTGTCCATCACTAACTCCTCGTGAAATGTAAAGAAGTAGCAAAATTTCTACAACTGTTTCATCAATGGGGTCAAAATTTTGCAGTGGAATTGCAAGGATGACACAGAGAAACCAGTTTCTTAGTTCAGCTTTAGCTGCTTCTGCTAGTTGTATTTTTGAGAATTTTGTCAAAGAAAATGTCGCCAATTATTTCCTGTTTAACTACTCATATTACTTAAAACTTTTAGCTAACCGTAACAATGGACTTACCCCTTTCAGTTATTCATTTTGACACCTGTTTTAGAGGGTATTAATGCAATGGAGAGTGGTAGAATAAAACGTGCATGCCAAGCTGATTAGATCAGGGCTCAGCAGTGTGCATGGCACTGTGGTTGTTGTGCTAATTAATCTAACCGTAAACCAAATTATCATGCATGTGTTCCTCCTTCAGGCTTGTGTGCAGTCTGTGATGCCAGTTTTGCCTCTGGGCAGTGGTCTGGTCATGTTATAGGTAAGTCTTAGGGAGTCGGATGAGCTTGACCTGGAAGCCTGTCTAAGTAGCCAGTGTAGCTGAGTTTGGGTTTGCTGCTGGAGGTACAAGGGGTGCCTGAACCTCTTCAGTCTTCCACATGGACGCATTGAATTCCTCTCCTTAGGTGTGTAATGGTCAGACAGAGCAAGTGATCTCCCACTGCCTTGTCTACCTGTGCAAAATTCATCTCTCTCTGTGAGCTGCACACCCACCTCTGACCAACGTGCTCCTGGTCAGCATCCACTGGCAGTTCAAAGGGTGCAGGACCAAACACAGTCTCTGCATATGGGGGCTAAAAATTACCGATTATTAGTGGGTGTGTCCCCTCCACATCACCTGTTACACTCTCCAAAAGACCAGTGTGTCGCCCAGGAAATGCTTTTGGAAAGAGGTCTAATAGTGCCTATGACTAAGCAGCACCATAAGACCAGCTGCTAGATCTATTGAAAAGGGTAGTCTGACCCTTTTCTTTGGAAAGCCAGTCTTTGTCATTAGAAACAGAAGCAGAGAGGGATTCAAAAGCAGTGACAGTGTGGGAAATCCAAATCTTTCTCCCTTATTGTTAGGTCATGCCCTTAATTTACTTCCCTCCAGACTAGCTGATTTAGTGTAAGGAAACCACCTTCTTGTCTGCAGCCTCCAGGCCTTGGACTGCTCATTCCTTCCACTGGCCTTGCAGTGAGAGATTTGCCTTTTCTCCCATGGGAGCCGGGTGGTATTTGTCTCACTGACCATTAATCACCTAAAAATTAAAGACCAAATCTAAATAATTTATCTTGGGTCTCTGTAGTCAATGGAAAGAATGAGCTGCCTACAAAGGGCAGCTCATCTACCTATCTTAGACAATTATAGTGGAATAAGATGAATTGCTATTTCCCATTGGCTTCCCCAGAGAGAATCAAGGTGACAAGTTTAGATAAGACAGTTCACTTTTAGATGGCAAAAATAAGGAGAGGAATCTCACCCCACCAGAGTCATGGCCTCCAGCAACCATATATTTTTCTAAAAAAATGCATCTTCTGTTGTCAGTGACAGTATTTGTTTCTTCTCCTGGTGTAAGTCAGATGAAGTCAGAGGGACTGATACCCCAGCCAACCTATGCGGGATGAACATACAGTAGGCTCTTGTAGCTGGCCAGAACATGTTCTTCATATTAATATCTTTTTTTATTATGACTTTTCTATAGTCTTATGTGTATCAGTGTAGCAATTTCCAAATCTATGCTTTGAAAACCTACTTTGATTATTTTTGTTGCTGTGCAATTTTTGTCTCACAGATCTGATACAGCACAAAAGTGCATGTGCAAGCATACGTGAATATAAATGCATATATAAAAACAATAAAAGACGTGCCTTCTGCAAATGCTTTGCTCTGTTTGCAGTAGAAGTGACTGCTGCCCCATCTCACGCAAGCAGTAATATGAGCTGAAGCTATAAAAGTTAATGATTGTTTCTTTGCCACCAAAAAAAAAATCAGTTAGGAAAAGCTGATTTTCTTCTAAATGAACTTTATTAATAGTAACTTGCACACTTTTTGAGTGGGGGTGTTGCTGGAATAATGATTGGGAATAGAATAGAAAAGGTACCAGTAGATAAGGAATGTTTTGCTTTAGGATGGCTAGAAATACAGCCAGAAAGAGGAAAATCTATTCCATGCAAAATGCTGGCTCAGTTTTCTGATGTTAGAATTGCCAGTAATTCCCCATTTCAAGATCTGTAATGTCAAAAGGACAGAGCTTCCTAGAAGTGAATGTCTAACAGCTCAGCTGATATGTATTGCTTCGCTCTTTGTGATGCTTGCCAGATTTTCAACAATACTTGAAAGGCCAAGCAGGATTTTTAGATTAGCAGGGCCAAGATAAGATTTGGAAATTCCATCATTTTCTTTTTCTTTTTTTTTTAATTTATTTAACCACTGCCTAAGTGGGTAAGTTGACTTGACGGTACTTTTCTTGCATGAGGTTTTCTTAGTGGCAACCACATAGGATTGGGATTTGAGAAGCTTTCAGGAACATAACAGCAAAAGATAGATTGAAGAGAAATCCCCACTCCCATTTCCCTGGGCAGCATATGATGTATTATTAAATGACTACTGCTTTCTAAACAGGATTAGACTTAATTGTAATTAATCAGTTTCCATCACCTTTGTGTCAGAACTCTGTCAAGCCTGCAAAACTTTATTTTGTGAATATGTATTCAGGGCCATTTCACGTGTTCATTATTGATTCAGGGGCCATTATGAGCCAATCTTTACAAATTTTGACAGAGTAATGGTTTGTGATGTAATTTTATACTCAGGAATTTTTACATCATGGCAGGTGTTGTCCAGGAACTCCTCATAATATGTATTTTTATGATATATTTTGAAAGCTTACATAAAATTTTTCTCACATGTGCAAATGCACGTTGCACAAGTTACGCTTCTGATGAAGGAAGGAAGACAAAAAACCAGATGCGTTTTCCATAAGAAGCTGGAGATCCATGACTCATCTTGGAATATTCTACAGATGAATTAAAATTCCTCTGCTTTAAACTATATATAACAACATCTCTTTCCAGTTACATAGCTACACACAAAATAGATTGGGTTTCTTCTCTTTCAGCTGCTGAGTTTTGTACAGCACAGCATAGCAGCAATGCACACAGCAGTAATAAACAGAATTTAATCTACATGCTGTAGGAATTCTGGGAGAGATCCTATATTTAGGCTGTACTCCACTTTCCATTACAAAAGATTATTGTGACCTTTTTATGAGAAGCTATAATGCCTCCTTTGTATATAGTAGACTTTGACTTTTGGCAAGGGAAACAAATGCCTTTTCTGGAGAACTGGCTGACTTCTGCGCTACTAACATTTCCCACTTTCCTCCCGGCTGAGCTCCTCAGGAATATGTTGGCTGCATGGCAAAGCAGCAACAAGCTACACAGCCCCATCTAAAGCTGGGCTGGTGCCACCAGTGATGCAGCAACAGTCAGGGCTGCACCAGGAATGCCTAAGAACTGCTGGTGGGAGGGGACCCAGACTGCAGCCCTACTACCTACCCAGCACGTGCTCACCCTTCGCCCACCCAGCCTCTGACCAGGAACGCCACATGGGCAGCTCTGGAGCAGAAGAAGGGATATGGCTAATAGTGCAGATTATTGATTTTCACAAATTTTTCAACTGGTTTAGAACTTTTTGTGATGGCCAACGGCAGGGATTGAAACCGTATACAATAAAAATTTGGGAGTCAGGTTCTCAGCTTTGTAAAATCACAGCCACTCATATGAAGCCAAAAATGACCCAAGTTATTTAAAGATATTCAGCCAGATTTTGACGCGTGACTGAGCACATCACTAACTCTGAAAAGAGTATTATTTAAGACTACTGACACAGTAATCTGCAGTTAGTTCACTGGAACATAGTGAAGCAATAAAGCTAAATGACTGTGTGTGTATGTAGTTACATATCTAAGTCCTCTGAGGGTAACATTTATAACTGTGCAATGCATTCAGACACAGCTTCCCGACCCGAAATCTCATTGTCCTTTAGGAGTCTGCGTTGATGGATCCCCACAACAGCCTTGGGAGGGAGGCCAGTTTTGTTATCCTGAAATTACAGGAGAGGAAAGAGAAGCACCAACAGTTCAAGTGACTTGCGCATGGTCCAAGCCAGGAACAGGAGCCAGGAAGCAAATGTACTTTGATTTAGGGCGGGTGTGCCTCTAAGTGATTACAATTCATGTTGCTCCTGCCTACGCCTGGGGTGCTTGGCTCCATGTTTTGTGATCCTGACTGGGGCTAAACCGCAAGACCATTCTTCGACATTTGAATGATAAAGAACAAGAGGAAAGACTTTCTGGTGGTTAGGGTGCTAGCCAAAGCCTTTGCAAGACCTGGGTCCAACATCATTCTTCCATGCAGTTCCTGGCAGAAGTCCTCAAGACCTCGATGATCTTAGAGGTCTTTTCCAACCTTAATGATTCTATGTAGGTACCTCAGCTGGGACTTAGGGCAAGCATGCACTGGGTTCCAGGTGCCTGCCTAGGCAGTACTCTAAATCCTGCTACAGTAGCCTCCTAGGTGAATGCCTAGAGCTGTTTGGTTTTCGGTCAACCCCAGAGTCACTCGAGAGAAGGTCCATTCCCCCCCACTTCTGGACTTCCCTGCCCCTGCGGGTGCTGTGGCTCCTATGTCGCTCGTGTCTGTCGGTGCATGGAATATATGTTCAGTATGGGCACTATGTAATTCCAGGCGTAGCATGGTTTGAATGTCAGACGGCAAGTTGCTCGAGTGCAGAGATATATACAGGGAGGCAAAAGGGAGGAGACATTCCCATCTGCTTTTTTTTTTTTTTTTTTGGTTGCTGAAGAAAGTGCTATTTGCTAATTAATAACACAGTTCTGTGCCATATTTCACAACTTCCCTGTATTTATTTTCATGATGACTTCTTTGAATCACATCCTAAGCTTCAGTACACATTAGCTTCCTAGTGTGCTTCTTTCCTGTACTTACCCTCAGTAAAGCAGATGACTGGGAAAAAACTCCACAAAACAACCCAGTAAAATTACTGTCAAATCCATATGAAATAGATTAGGTTCTTAACCTAATTATAGTGAAGTTTCAAGTATAGGCATGATGGAAAAGCTAACAAGAAGTTAGGAGACTCATTCTGATGAGATTTGATATCCATCTGAATGGCAGCTTGGCTTTCAAACACAGTTTGGTTTTGGAATCCATTGAAGTTCTTGCAAACTTCAGTAAGACTGTGTTGAGTCTTTGCATGTGACCCACCCTGAGAAGTGGCACAATTTTATGCTTCAGGGCACATTTCAATTCAAAATAGAAAAATGGAGTATTGGTGACATACAAAGAGAAAATGATAGTATCAAAGGGTGCTGAAATTTGTCTATTGTCTTTACAGTTACATAAACTTAAAAGGAAAAAATCTTCACATATGTAAGTGCTAAGAAATGGATTATCATGTAGGAAGGAGCTATTGTGAAAATGTATGTTATGCTGTTCGTAGCAACTTGATTTTCTTCAGTGCAAAGAACCACTGATTTACTTTCCCCTACAAGAAATAAAACAATATTTCCTCTGCTTTGGTTTGAGATTTTGCATGTTTGAAAATTTGGTGTGAAATTTTAGGCTTCTTAATCACATCTGAACATACCAAAATTTCTGTGACATAAAATTACTTCCATCCCTGGAAGTGTTCAAGGCCAAGTTGGATGGGGCCCAGAGCAACCTGCTCTAGTGGGTGGCATCCCTTGCCTGTGGTGGGCAAGGTTGGAGCTACAGATGATTTTTAAAGTCCCTTTCAACCCAAAGCATTCTATGATTCTGCAGTTCTGTGATTCTATGATACGCTAACAGATGCTCCTTTGTCTGTATCATACAGTAATGGTAAAGCTCCTCTGGCTCTGTGTGAGGTGAAATGACTGATGGAGTCCATCTAGGTAATGCATAATGGCTCTGGAATACACACCCTTACGGTAACTGCCTGCACTTGTTATACCAGATTTCAGGATACATGTAAGACATAAACGCACCAGAAGAGAGGTCTTTCAAAATAGGTACTGAAGGCAGGGAAGTAGTTTCTGAATGCACTTTGCTGCAGGATGAATATAAATAGAGCAGTGCTCAAAACATCCATGCAATGAAATTCTTTGGAAAGGATGAACAGCATATATAAAGTTCTATAGGACACTGAAATACGCCTATTTCAGCATGTGTGTATATTTGCAATACATAACAAGTGCCAGGGCTTTTTATTTTAAGACTTCAAAACATTTTATATAACATGTTTACATTGTCATTCCAGCAAAGTAATCATCAGAAAAGAACATCATGATCTTTAGACATGAATCATACTCCAAGTGCACTTATTTGATAAACCATACATGCATGTAAGTTTGACAGAGCTGCAATTGTTTGCACTTTCCTCCTGGACCAATGAATGAGTGTTCTGCTATCCCTCTTTTTATCCCTTTGTGCTAATTATTACATTGTGTTGCAGTACTGAGGGGAAAGACATGCTGATACCTTTACCAAGGAAGTGTAGTGCTGTGCAAAAGCATTTCTTAAGGGCACCTCCAGCTTTTCTCAGAATGGGTGCTTGAAGGTGCACATCCTTTGTGGATACTGCTAGCAGTGGTCCCAACATTTCCCTTGCAAGCCAGATCACGACTTAAGAACATCAGTTTTACTTCCACGTCTGATCGAAGCCATGTATGCCATGCACTTAGGCCAGCTGTTGCAAGAGAACAATTAAGATGGCCTGTGGCAATTTGCTTTTTTTCTGGAAGACTTTCATGTAACCCAAGGCACATCAATAGCACAAATTAATTCCATATATGCTAGGAGAAATCTTGAAAATTCAGGGGACAATTTCTGGAGACTCTGACATTGAGGTGTTTTTAGATGCCGAAAGATCAGTTCACAAAGGTGAGGGGAAGAAGATTAAATCCTCCTAGTCCTGAAATAACTGGAGTTCATCTGTCCAAAAACAAGGTCCATGTGTGTAAACCTTCTCTATAGTGGCAGTTCTGCTAATATTTGAGTGGGAATAAAAACCAATTAAAATTAAATTACACCTTGCATCTGGAAAAGGCTGAAAAAATATATTCCAGAGTCCTTTAAATGATATCCTGACTCAGAGTATTATTTATAGCATGGTAATGAGATAGACAGAAAGGAACAAAAACCGAAAATGAAAATCAGCTATAATAACTCATTGAAGTCCTAATGCTTTCTGCATGTCCCTCAGCTGGGGAATCTTCCTTCTAAAAGCTGCTGCATCAGGTCCTACACATGTCCAGCTATTTTTAGGCTTGCAACAGGCTGTTTACAGGGGATTTGAAGTCTGGCAATCCAGATACTCTAGACACAGTTGGAATGCTCGCGCCTCTCCACAGGTTACACTTGGAATTAAAAACTGCGATGTGGCTCTGTCATTCAAACCTTATAGTGTCTGGCATTGGGTATCAAAAAAATCGTGATGAAATAGAGCACTGTGGTTTTAATTTAAACTACTGAATGCCAAAAATATTCATGGACAACTTGTTGGCCAGTGGGCAAGGAAAAAGTTTTTGGTGAGCTTCCATTTAAAGACTGTAGTTTTGGTTCAGCCAGGAGTCACGATTTTTTTTAATTTGACAACATTTCTTCCTTTTCAAGTAGTATTTCAGTCATTCATATTCAATATTTACCAGGTGCTTCTTGAAAATTGGTATTCCATCCCTCCTCAAGCATGGATTTCAGCAAATTTCTCATTCTCCATTACATGTAATATTATACCCATCCACATGACCAGTGTATATGAACTGACAAGATCAGCATAACAAGACATTTTAAGTTCTGAGGTACTCTTCACCATTATATCTCTACAAGCTTTTCAAATGAAGTGTCTCCATTACTTTTGAAGTGCCTTTAAAATGAATTGTAAATTTTTCGTAACATTAAATACATACAACTTCAAATTGTTCAAAGCATTATATCATTATGTTTTTTAAAATAATATACATTGTATGAATCTATGATCTATCATAAATATTTACATGTTATCAAAATAAATTATTTTTTAACCGTTTTTTGACTTTTCCACATTTCCACAGTGGGGGAGTGCTAGTCTTATATGGGCATCCTGTCAGTTCCAGTTTAAATTTTCTTGTGTCATGTAGTCCACATATGCCTTTAGCATTTGTAGGTGCAATTTGCTTCAGTAGTCATAGGAGTAAAGACTACATTACAATGAAAGAATTTGGTGTTAGTTGTTCCTGTTGAATTTTCACCCAGAAACACAAAGCAGATGTGATATTATTATTACCTGTCAAATACTCTGCCTTGAATTCTGTCATCACTGTTTGATATAAATTGTAAGCTGGAAACAAATGGAAGGTTAATGTTGATTTTAGAGAGACCTGAGAAACTTGTTTGTGTACTTGGTTCCAAAATGCTGAAATTTGAAGCCTGAAACCTTAAAGAGAGGTCAGTGGGAATTTACCATCTGAATGTCTTTGAGGATCTGGGCTTTGCTGCTGTAAAAGTGGAGCTTTTTATTCCAAAGGTAGGCCTGAGGCCACTGTACTGATTTACAGATAGCCCCTTAACAGTCTCCCTCTTAACATGGGCTGTGAGCCCTCACCAGCTCTGATCTTAAAGCCAATTACGCCCTGTAGATTCCAGAATACAGCTTTAGGGTCCAACAGCACTTATCACCGTTTGGAAGTGTTGGTATTTTTACTCGGGTTTCTAAAGCACCACCTCTGTCAGAGGCAGCTGGTAAGACAGGAGCACATGTACTTTGCTTTGTTTTCCCTCCAACTTGAACTCTGTGTTGTGAAATACAATCAGTCTGGTCATGGTCTACACAGCTGAGCTTTCCTTAGAGGCAGGAGCATTCCTCTGAAGGCAACGAGCATGTAAGGTGATGTAAGGAGGTTTCTGACCCCCGTGAGTAATACTGGTGGACAAAATGAGGCCTGAGAAGTGCACTTACCTTTTCTGACTTTCCAGAAAGCCAAGAAGAAAAGTCTAGTGGAACAAAGTCCCTAGTCAAAGGACACCAATAGTTTTAACATGCAAGCACTTGTACAGTATTGCTATGTCTTAGATACTCTTCTGCTGAGTATGAAGGACATCTGTGTCTACAGTGAATGAGGTAAAAGTAACATCTGGTAACTGAGCTGCTCCATCCCCACCACGCATCTCTGACAGGGAGCTTGTTGCCTTTTGTAGCCTCATGCAACAACTTCAGCTTCTTCAGCTGTCCCTCTGTCATCCACAGTCTGTGCCTTCTTCCCCAGGTACTGATAGCTCGTAACACATGCATGAGTTAACTACCCAAGTATTTTGTCAGCTTTTTGATCAGCCTTTGTGCCTTGCCTAAAGTTCTCTGTTGTCCCAGCTACATTTTTAGCTTTGCCTGAACTAATGTGCAGCTCTGGTATGTTCACCTGAGCTTTATACTCTGAGAGTTATCCTCTGTGTGTCCCTTCCTTGCTTTACTAATTCCTTTTTTAATGCACGGAGTCCCTGGCAGGCAGGCAGCTCAGATAGAAGCTGACAGATGAGTTCCCTGTCCTCAACAGCCTTCTCTATTTCCAGATGCTGGGACCATGGCTACTGTAAGCACTTGCTCTGAAAAGCCCAAATAGTTTTCTGGTTTGTGCTTTCAAAGGCAGACATCAGGATGGGGAGGACAGTCTCAACAGTCTGCCTCTGTAGATTAAGCAAAGTGGAAGCCTAGCTTTAAGTGCCCTGAACCTGTTCAGGAGGAGTGGTGAACCTAATTAGACTAAAATTAGCCTACCTGTGCACTGCCTTTATATCCCTGTGCAGCAGTCCCTTCACTAGGTACCATGCAGTCCTCAAAGCTTTACCTGGAACAATCCCAGTTTCTCTTGAGAGTCTCATTCTGTGTGCTGAGAAGGAGCAATCACAGCTTTGACATGAAAGCACATTCTTAACAATGAATCCTTTAAACAATTTCAGATGAGAGAAGGTACTATCTCACCATGACAGGGTCTATAGGATCGTACATGCCTACAGACTAGAGAGTGTAGGGATGCTTGAAATACCTGTGAGATTCTCCACACACTACTGGAAGTGCTAGTGCAAGCTCCACAGCACCTGTTCCAAATAGTTCTGGGGAAAGGATCTAGACTACTCCCATCAGGGAGAAGTGGGTTAAATTGTCTCCTACAGAGGGAGAGGCTAAAGCTATCATACATGTACCTGTAGCTGCCTTCATGCTGGCTGCCACGTTTTCATGTGACCAAATATCCAGAGAAGAAAAGAAAAGCACCCAAGGAGTAAAGAAGGGACTGAAGCAGTCTTGGTGATGCTTTCTTCCAGGCGCAGTTGAGCCAGCGTTATCCAACTGCTGCAGGTATACCCTCAAAACTACTTGTGGATCAGCGAGAAACTTGCTGGGACTCGAGCCTGTAGGCATAGAGTTGGAAATGCCAGGCTGCAAAAAAAGGCAATGATACTTTGCTCCTGGGAGAGAGCAGCAGAAGGGACCAAGTTTTTGTGTGAATCTACTGGAAGGCTCTGTAATGTGCTCCTGAGAATCAACAGCACATGAGATCCATGGCATTTTTGCTGCCTGTTTTCTGTGCTCCTCATTCTGCATTGCACTGGAGTCAACGAATCCAACAGTGGTACCAATAAATGTATCACTTCACTGTAATGGGGTGCAGGTATCCCCTAAAGATCGTTGAAAGTGCAGTCCAGTTCACCATCATAGCAAAGTAATACTCTTTATCCTCCAGATAGCCAGCTAAACTTGTTTCATCTCCATGATACACCAAGAGCTTCTTGTCTTCTTGGAGTACTGTTTCAGCTGCCTTTTCTCAGCAGCAGCAGCAGCACAGAGCAGGGGAAGAGGTGATTCTCGAAGTAAACACACCTTTCAGGAGTTTGCAGATCAGAAACAATACAGTCAGTCTGAAACAAGGAAGTTGTGATTACAGGTCTACATGGAGGAAATGCTACAATTAATAAGGAGTCTGCTCCACCTTCGAAAAAATCCAAAGGCTTGGCTCTGAGAGGTCATAGGAACAAGTTATTTCTAACCCTGTGAGGCTTCTGCAAGGAATGTGCTGTTGCCTCTCTGACACCTTGAGGACACCGAGCAGTGGTAATTCTCACAATTGACAGAAGGGCAGTATGGAACATGGTGGGTGAGATGGCTGCAAAGGGTAGAGAGCTTTTGCAGCTCTCTAGAAAGTTACCACCTTCTTGAATTCATCTGGAGAAGACTGGTCAGATGTAGAATTCAGGTCTTATGTTAACTCAGAACATGATGTCACCTAGAACTGAATGCAATTATGCTACCTTTGTTTCCTGCAAAATTTAGACCAGCAACAGGCAATATACTCCTGGGTGACATCGAGTCATTTTTGCCCTGATGAACATCACACTGAAGTTGCTGACAAGCTGCTTTGCTTGTCAGGCTTTCCCTGAATCCCAGAACCACATCAGAACTCTTCAGGGTAGCAGGTTCCTTCTTCTACCTGAAAAACTCGGCCTCATCAACACGTTTTGAGTGTGCTGATAAGCACTGCACAGGCCCCACTAAAAAAGACACTTCTTGCCTTTCTGAGTTACTGTAAGTCTATAGGGAGAAAGTCTGTCTGTTTTTAATGAGTACTATTAATATCTCCTTTTGTGAGAATAAGTCATCTAATACCCTGAAGCCAGCGGCAGTTAGGTTCTTGCTTGAGAGACCATATCATCCTATTATCATTTTCATCTGGCAAGCAAATGCAAAGAGCTAGAACAAAAATAGTGGATTAATTACACATTTTCAGTGCCATTCTTAGTCTCATTAAAGCTTTCTCAGAGTGACTGAATTGTATGGCAACATCATTTATTTGTTTCTCATTAATGGAGGTCAGACCCTTGAATCCCAGCACCTCTGGAAGGAGGCACTGCCTGGCTCAGGCTGCCTGGACTTCTTTGCACAGGACATTTCTAGAGACAGAGATGCCCATCCTGCTGTGTCCATGCGTCTGCTCTGTTCATGTGAGGTTCCTTCTCCCTGTTGGTCTGAATTTGTGTTTTTCCAGGTGACTGTCTCTCGATGGAAGTGACTCCCTGTATTCATCCCACTGCTTTTACAGTTTGAGTGCCAAGTCTTGTTAAATGACTGTTTGGGAAAAGTGGTCAAAATGATGGCAGGAGTTCGGTGCTCTCAAGGAAGTTCCATTAGGAGTCAGGCAGCTTGTGCTCTGGCAGTAATAAGTTTTGAAAGGAAAAGTAGAATCTGCATGCTTTCATGTAGCTTACAGTTTCATTTCCTTGCTTTTTAGCCTTGATTTGGATACATTGCATATGTAGCAGCGCTGTGAGCTTCACAAGCAAGATTTCTGTCTATAAATTATAACCACTTTATTATTTCCTGGATAACAACATTAAATTCTTAAAATGTCATCTGGATGCCAAACACTTAAAATTCAAGATGTAATGCGTTTAAGAAAGACTCTTATCTTGTGTTACAGAAACTGTGCTTTTTCTTTAAGGCAAACAGTTATCCCTGAAGTCATTTACAAGTAGATATTTTCAGTTGCCTTAATCGAGCTTTTTAATATACATGCAAATTGAAGCTTCAAAATGTTTGGCTACACAAAAGCAAGAAATAAGTGCACATACTGTCTTTCTTTCTAGATATGGTATAAGCCCACAGTGAATATTTTTATATCAGCATAAATGCATGAAAAACGATTGAATGTTGTTTGTAAACTGAGTTAGGACTCAAAAACCTCATTCAAAGACAAGGTAAAAATGAAGACTAAAACTACCAAAGAACAGGGCACTGAACAATGAGTTTAAGCATTTACAAAAAAAAAAGGACATTCTGTAATTTCTTGTTTTGAATCTTTTTGTGGGTGGAATCCTGGCTCGGCTGCAGTCAATGGGAGTTTTGGCATTGACTTCAATAGGCCTGAGTTTCACCCTGTGTTTTTAGGATAATTCTTCAAGGGATTTATAAGATATAATTTTAAATCATAACAGAAAACACCCACTAAGGAAGCTACTAAATATTTTTTTGGGAAGAACAAATGATTTTAAGATGGGAGCAATTTTAAATACTCTTCCAACTAATTTTCATTTGCTCTTCTTGTTTAATACAAGCTTGAGTTCTATACAACAATGAGAAAAGCAGAAGTCATATAACTATGTATGCTTGAGGATTTTTCTCTTATGAGACTTCTAGAAAAGTTGCAGCAGCCAAATTTTTTAGTTTTAAATTTGATGAACTTTAATGAACTTGATACCCTTACCTATTAGATAAGAACCACATCTCATCACTAGTCAGCCAGATAATTAATGGCTGCAACCGCTGTAATAAAAACTGATATTAATCCAACCTGCCATGGTCTGTTTATTATTGTGCAGCAACTCGTGTATGACAAGCTGACAGCAAAATGTGGAAGAAACAGGAAAGGTATTCATGCGGACGGTTTGTGCTGGTGAGTGACATTCTGCATTGGTTAACACCACCTGACACAAAGCAGGTAGCCATGTGTTTTCAAACGCCTGCTTAAAGGTCTGTGGTAGACAAATAGGAGCCTTTATGTCAACTTCCGTGTGCTTTGAAGTCACTAATGAGTATGTTTTTGAATAACACAGAGTGTGAAATCTCAGCTGAAGCAGTAAATACATTAGCATTAGGGCGACTATTTTCCATTTTTCCTCTTTCCCTCTACTTCCTATTTTTGTGGTTTTCTGATGCTGTGCCTTGTTGGTGATTACAGTATAAGATCTTTGAGACAAGAAGACTGTCTATTTATGTATACACATATATATGTGTGTCTGTGTACCTGTGTTTCTTTATGAGATATCTCATTTGTTCTGAGCCCTTTGCACACTCCTGAATTTCTCAAAGCCCAGATATGCGGTCCTGGTGACAATGTGCCTTACTGTTCCTCAGATATAAAAATATGGGTTTTTTAGTGATCAGCACCTGCATTTTGTTTTAGCGCCAGTTACAATAAAATGTGAGTCCTATGTGCTAGCTAAGATCAAGATAATTTTCAAGGAAGTGTTTGCTTAAGGGCCGTGGAGCTGTACCAGGAGATTAATGCAGTGAAGAGTTCAGATCATCCTCTTCAATTGTTTAGTAATACCATTCTTCTGAAGCTCTTACCAGAGGGGTTTGTTCATTGAGGTCAACATTTTCAACCTAAGAATTAAATTTAGATTCTTCAGTCTATATTTACGTGTCTAAATATAAACGGTTTCATTTTCAAAGGTGCATATTACTCCTGACTGGTGCTGACAGCATCTATTCCCATCTTCCCGGCTAGAATTATTAGCAGGCACCTTCGTGCCCTGCTGTGCCAAGCAGGGATTCCTGACATGCAAACACATGTAAATATCATGAGTGCCATCTGACAAATGTAAAAGGACCAGGATGAGGAAGGTTGTATGGACGCACTTCAGGGGGAATGAGTAAGTAAGCACAGAAGTTGGGAAGATCAGAGCGAAGACTGAGTGTTAGATTTTTTTATAGCAATGAAGATCTGGTTAGACAACAAGTAAAAATGAGTCACTTGATCCCAACTAAATCTTGAATAATGGGAGTGTGCAGTTACCAAAGCACCTTTTTAAGGAAATGTGTGTTCGTGTCAGAGGAGAGCTGCACAATGCAGCAGTTTTGCCGACTTCAGCCTAGGAGACACCTTGACACCGAAGGACAAAGCTGATTGTCCACATCGAGTTTTATTGATGCATTTGCAGAAGGAGAGGTGGAAAACATCTGATCTAATTGGAACTGCTCACCCTTTCCTTGTGTGGTGTGAGTTGGTGATAACCAGGAATCACCAGACAAAGTGTGCAAAAACATCAGTAAATGCAGGTCAAGCCCCTTCTGAATGAAGTATTATCACTGACTTTAAACAGAATAAACAACATTTATGCTACTTGTCTTGAGACAGCTCAACTATATATGTTCTTATATCTAATTCCCAGCACTGTCCAGATTTGCTTTTCATGTACACAGTAACTGACAATAAACAATTAAAATAAAATATTGGTTCTCCAAAGAAAGTTGGCCTGTTCAGGTAAAAACAATTTAGCTCCAAACTCTTGCACATACCTGTTATTGTTCAGGTTCACAAACGCCTTTGTTACCAGGCATCTTTGTACCATGATAAGTCTCCTCTTTCCTGCCACCACTCCCCAGTTTAAGTTGCTTTTTAAAGGCAGATTATAATACTCTTTGCCCCCAAATTCGCTATTATTAAAAAAACAGTGCAAGTTCATACTTCAGATGAGAAGTTGTTACCTGAAAAATGCTAGAGGTCTTGTAGTCTTTGAGGGTATTTGGAACAAACCATTACTGTTTGCAGACTAATTGTTTGGTGAGAATAAGGCAAGCTACTTTAATGACAGCTTGTGAAATAACAATCTATGATATAGTACTTGGATGTAGCAACGACTGTGTTTCAAGCCAAGTAAAGAAACTGTCAGTATCTTGTGCGTGAGAAGCTTGTAGATACCCTGAGGTGACTTCATATAATTCTAAACCAGCAGGTAGCTTCTTGCATAGCTAATCATGGCATCAGTGCCTGGAGCAAGTGGAGGTGGTTGACAATGTACTTACTTTAGTTTTAGATGAATTCAGCTCCTTTTGAATATCATTTTAATTCCCTGTTCCAGTTTCTAAAGTAGGCATTTACATGCTTTATTTTTGCAAAATACAGGAGGTAACCTTGGGGAGAAGAAAGCTTGTGCTAAGAAGCAAACAAATAAACCAAAACCAACCCAAAAAAAACCCCCAAACCTGATTTAGATAACTTTTATTTTTGTCTTGTAGAGTTGGGAAAACAGTAAAAAAAAATTGTCTTTTTCTCTCTTTGTGAAATATATCTGAAATATTTCCGGAAAAGGTCCATGTGAGTTAGTTTGAGCATATAAGTTATTCATGAACTGCTTAAACTGTATACACCTCAGACTCTTCTAGAAACTATGGTGTTAGCCTAGCTGTGTGATACATTAATGTCTGCTACCTCATAGAATTGCTGACATTTTTATAAAACAAGAGGAATACAAGTGGTTTCAAGATGACTGTACAAAAACTCTTCGTTAAAACAGATGGTCAGTCCTTAAAACAGCCGGTAAGACATGTCAGATGCAGAGAGCTCTTTAATGGGATTAAAGATGGGTAAGGACTTAAATGGGTAAGCACTTAAATACTTACCTTTGAAAAAGCCATTAATTCATACCTTTTAACACCTTTAAAATCAAGGGCTTGAGACTTTTGTTTCTCAGCAATACTCTTGTTACGCCAAATAACAACACATTAACACTGCTTAGACACTTCATAGCAAAAATTAGGCGAAAACATTAGCTTATTTTCATCTCCGTGAGAAATATTTAAAAACATGTATCAAACTGGATGTTTTACTTTTATTCAGTGAATCCTGGAAAAAACCTTGGCTTTGTATTCTCCCTCTTCTGTTGTCTTCACTATACGTAGACTCTGTCTCAGTCTAAATTCTGAAGTGGTGTGCATGTAGCACCACTTATGTACTCATGTAAAAGCAGGTAGCTTGCTAAAAACTTGGGTTTCAGCACCTGAGCTGACATTGCTGGGCGAGTTAAATTCCTTGGTTTGTACCCTGTTGCTTCACACCACAGGTGAGGAAAATAAAAATTAGGAGAAGGACCATCTTACAATCGTGTTAAAGCCACATGGAAGTCGGTCTCAAAAATCAAGTCACGTAGACAAACAATTCACCAACAGCCTTTCCTCACTGCACAGATGTCCCGAACTCCCCACTATGCTCACAGAGATTTTCCAGAGCTCCAGTTTCTTTCTTTTCTATTTGACTATCTCTAGCTTTATATCTCCTGAGAGCTATATTCTTCTCATCTGCCCATTCGGAGCAGAATGGACAATGCAAAGGTTATCTGCTGCTAAACTCTTTCTCTGCAGACAGAGACTTGAAAGGTGGCTCATGACAAAGAGCAGCTCATCATTCAGGCTCATTATGCTCCCTTGTGTATCTCTTGGGGGTCACCGGGGAAGTCAGGAGCTGGCTGAAACTTCCAGAAACTTTCCAGAAGCTTTCATGGGCTCTTTTGTCTCTGTGTCCTCCGTGATTTCGGATACAATGCCGGTGGAGTAAGCTAGTGTTTGGAAGGAGAAACAGGAGGGAAGGGTACTTTCCACATAAATCTAGTTAAAACTTTGTGTATGAAGAGCTTAAGAAGTCTGGTGTAGTATAAATACCTGCAGAGACTTTTTGCTTTCCTTCCCTCTGGAGCAGTATTGTCTGGCTGGCTGGGTGTAGCAGCTGAAACCTTCTCTTCTGGGAACAGTATTAATGGTCAAAAACTTTTATAGTGTGAATGTAAATTTAGGTTGCTTGAAAATGGAAAGTAAACACAGGAGCTGTATGAGATGTCTGTGTTGGCTAGCCAAAAATGCTCAAGAAATAAACCATTTTTTATTTTTTAAAGCAGAAAAGATCCTTTTTTTCCCCCTTGCCTTCGGCAGTATAAGGAAATACGAGTCTATCTTAAGAGACTGAGTTACTAATTACAATTTATTGTCATTTTCTTCAGAAAATGTTGTGTTTATGTAAAAAAAAAAAAGACCCAGAAAATTGTGAAACAATTCTTTTGATCAAATACTTAATTTTTCAAAGGATGTTAAAACAGAGAATACGGCCTTCTGCCTTCAATAATTGTCTTTTCCTCTTTCCCTGCACTTTCTCCCACTGAAAACATGAAGAATGCAAGGGGAAAGGGACTGAACAGACTGAATAGTGTTCTTGTAACAAGACCTTTACTAGAATAAAATTTCAAAGGATTCAAAAGTTGAGAAATATGTTTTCTAATCATTCAAAAAATCTCTGATGATTTTTCCAGTGAAAAAAGAGCATAAAAATCCACCCCCAAAACAACAGGGAGAGACAGAAACATTAAGAAGGAAAATCCTAAGTAAAGTAAATATTTTTTCCCATTAGAAAAAAACTTCCTTTTCAAATTAAATGAAAACTGTTTAACTGGTTTTGAAAGCATAACATTTTAATCAGAGATACTAAGAAATTGAGTCATTTGGCTCAGTTCATCACAGCCAGTCATACCCGTGAAGCAGAATAGCCTGAGAAACAGTCAGGAAGTCACAGAGGACAGATCATCCGCAGATAATCTGCAGGTCATGACTGAGGTCATTCGGCATAGAACAATCATGATTTTTTGTTGGTATTATGAGATCAGCTCCCATAATATGATTTCTACTTTGGCATGAGCAAGCACTTGTATGTTTGTAGGTGCCAAAATGAATGAATGTTTCAGACCTTATGTGGTCAGAAATTTGGTGTGCCTATGTGAAAAAGTTGTGGTGTGTGCAAAGATGGTAACGCACAAATATTCCATGCATTATAAACAAACAAGCAAACAGCAATTAAGCAGGCAAAACAGAAAGACTTGGGATCACGTGTGATGTTATGTCATAAGGGTAAGAAAGGGTGGAGTATATTAACTGCATGCAAATATCTACACATTACCTATAGATGTTCACATCTGAGTTAATCAACATGGTTCTCCTTACCAGTCACCAGAGTGAAAAAGGGGCTTGAGGTGTGTGATGTGGGTCTACCATAACAGAGACATAAAGCCGGTTGAAACGTGTCCTGTGTGCTTATTCCTTTTATCAGCGATAACTAGCATGACTAGATCAGATATAGATGTCTACATGGTACAAGGCCAAAATTAGGTGAGAAGACTCCTTTCCGAAATAGCTCACCAGATCCCTACGCAACTTTGAGAAATTTCTTAAGAAAGAGGGAACTGAGTGTGGCAAACAGTCAGAGGAACCAGGTCTGCCTGTGATCCTTCTTATTAATAGTAATATTAGTAATTAATAATAGTAATAATGTTTATCTTTCCCTCAAAGGAAGGAAAAAACCCAGAACACTACAATGGTCACTGTTTTGATAATTCATGCATTGTTTGGGATAAAATCTAAAGACCCCATAGATCAGTGTTAATCCGAGCTGGACCTTAATTCCACGGTTAACTGTGGCCATGAGTGGTTGGAAAGGTCATTCTCTTAAAATTTGTTTCTGGGCTTTTTCCAGCATTCACATTAGAATGATTGCTGCCTGTTCGGTCTCTATTAGGGTGTGCTTTTCTAGTGATAATGTAGCCAAGTAGCTTAATCCCCTCTTTAGTTTTTACCAACCAAAAACCACTGGCGATACAGTGCCTCTGATTCTGGGATATGAGATATAGGAAGGGACTAGTCAGAAACATTCAGGTTTGCTTAACTCTGCTACCACTGAAATTACAGTGAAATATCCATTTCTGGCTGTACTCTGATCTGTAGAACATTAACCGGGTCTGTTTGTTTCTAGGTGTAACAATTACTATTGCTATAGTTGTACAAAACAGTGGCTGAGGCTGAGCTTTATCTGCAGCCTCATCCCCCACCACCTGTCTTCTCCTCTGCACCTGTCACGGGTACACAGAACATGTTGAAGTTTCTTCAACACCTTCTCTGGTACTCTCAGCTGTGGCCAAGCTGTAGCCACAGAAAAGGCTACAGAGCTGTTCAGCGTGGCTGACAAGGAACAGACAGATATGAAATATCACACATGAGCGGCAAAAGCTGGTGGGAAGCATGCAGGCTGCTTACCTGCATGTTACCAGATAATTCTGGTGTGGTGGAGGGACTCCTGCTAGGGAAGGATGTTCCTGCTTTGGGGCTACAGTCAGCTGGCTGTTAACATAGTGACCAGCTATTGAGTGTTTCTAAGCCCTCATCTGAAGTAAAAGAAAGGTCAAACAGCAAGAGGTCTAGTGTGTTTTCTAAGCAAACAAACAATCACTCGAACAGAAAATCCAATCATCCCACAGAAATTTAATTAAAAAAGATAATTCAAAGATAGTTTAAAATTACTATGTCAGGTGATAGAGACAAGCCCACTGTGCTCAATAAATCAAGCATAGCTGAAACACTCAGTGGGTTTGGCTCCCTTGCCTCACATGAAGCAATTCCCAATTAAATGTGAGTTTTCTTCTTTAAATAATTTCCATTGTTTGATTTTCTTTTTTGCGGTTATTTGTTCCCTTGGAAGGTGTGCTAGTCATGTTGCTTTTGAACTAAAATTCAGCATACCATAAACTTTTTACTGGCATCAATGCAATTGCTTCTCTTCGGCCTCCAGAAGTCCCAGACCTCCAGACTAGAACTGTGTGTGGAGCGCAGCTGGCACCTTTTCACAAGCACAGAGAAGTGCATCACCCCCACACTGAAGAAACGGTAATAGTTCCTTTTTGGTTTCAAGATCCAGGTCAAAATAATTCCCCCAGCTTTACGGACTTTTCAGGCACTTGCTCAAACCTATTGTACCTCATACATCTTGGGCTGGCTCCACTCCTGGCCACAGAAGAGGCTGAAAAACTGCCTGAAGCCTGCAGCTGACCACTCTCCCTGGTGGAGCAGCTGTGACCAGAGCAAGCTGTTCTCCAGTGATCTCTGCTGTGCAATTCCCCCTTGAGAGAGGCTACTCTCCAGCACACTTTTAAACAGCCACAGGACTTCTAAGTATGGAGATGATGACGTTAAGAAGCCAAAAGCCTCTTTCCTGACACAGAGCGACGATAAGTGTTGCGTGAAGTAATTTTTCATGAGAAGGGATCCTCTTCACAGCATTTCTCAAAACTGTAGTGTGAACACTGTTTAGATGTTCACTTTTTTATTTTAAATCCCCTGTTTTTCCTAAAGTCATGTTCTTCTCTGGACCTCCAGGTAACCCATCAACAGCCAAGTGATACCTGTTTTGTTCCCTTGGCTCCTACCACCTACAGTTCTCTGTTTCTATAACTCAGCAGTGCTGAGTACTAAGATTTTATCACAAGTCTCATAATATTTTGTATTTTTTATCTGAACCTTCACTGAAGTCAGTTAATTACAAGAAAATTCTATCTCACTCTTTTATGACGCTGATACATAATCCTACCGAATTGCAGAGAAAGTTTTGGTTCATGAAAATTTAAACTGTCAAAAGCTGCATGAAAACCTCAAGATTTTTTCATAATTTTATGGCTTTTATGACTAACTTGGGAGTCTGGTTTATAACTTTTGTATGCTTATACAGTCTCATCAACATTTTACCCATTTTCATGGGATGACTGTGTGTTACCTCAGTTTACTTTGTGCTGAGGCCTTGAAATATGTATTGCTTTCAGGTCAAAGGCAGCATAGATGATTAATTAACAATAATAAACTGTATATTCATATAGTCATTCATCTACAGCCTGAGCAAAATGTAATTCCTTCAAGAATAAGTTACATAGTATACATGCATATGGACATAAAGGAGACTATATTAGTAAGGAAATAAACACCCAAGCTGGGGTGACTGCTGTATGCAGCAGTAGAAACCTGAGGGTAAACTGTGGAGGTCATTCTGTCTAAGTGGCAGGAAAAATTATACCATAATATGTATTCTAAATGTGCAGTGTATGTAAGAGCAGAATCTTTTAAATGTACTTTACCAGAGGACACTGAAAAAGTTAGCAAAGATCTGAGAGGACTTGTGATCGTTCTCTATAAATACATCAGACAGGTAAATACAGGGAGGTTGAAAAGCTATTAAAACTAATGGATAAGGTTGGCACAAGAACAAATGGTATAAACTCACCGTGAATAAATTGAAGCTGGAAATTAGAAGGAGGTTTGTAACCATCAGAGCAGTGAGGAAGTTTTGCCTGTTTTTACTGAGATTTTGGTATGTAGCCTTGAAATTCACATGCCCTACTTACCATGAATCCAACCTTTCAGGGGTCAAGAAGAAACATAAAAATCTTCAAAAATCTCTACTCCCAAGTATAAAAGTGTCACAATTCTGGGGGCAAATATTTATTGAGGGACCTCTTCAACTATAAGCATTAATATATTAATCTAGAAGCAAGAACTTCTTGCTTCTAGCCCTGCAGAGCTGTACATTTTTAAAAAAATACTTATTGAACACATATTTTGCATAAGGTGCCTTTAAAATTCACCCCTCCATATGGTTGAATGTCGCCTATTCTGAACATCCCTTTTCCTCTGCCACAACTGTGAGGGGACATTTCAGGTCCAAGGAAAAGAAGGAAATGTTTTTCACTTGCTTTAAAATGGATACTGCTGTACTGTTAGATCAGTGAAATTCAACAGTCAGAGAGACAGTTTCTGTTTTAATAGAGAAAATCTGTCCATGTGTGAGGTCTGTAGGTATGTTGTGCTAAACTATGGTTAAAAAAAATAAATTGGAAATTTCTCAATACAAACAAATTACAGTTATTGTATTGGAGGCATTGCCTGATCCCACTTTTGGGGTCCCACTACAGGAAAATAATATGGAATTGTGATTAGAGTGATGAAATAATAACTTTGAGGTGATAGTTACCAACTTTTAATTATATTCTATGAAAAAATAAAAACCCATCTCAGTTTGCTAAACTTGTGAATTCAAGTTCTGCATGTGTAAGATCTCCCAAATTGACTGGATTCTGCAGGTTATCACTTTAAAAGAGTATTTATATATCTTGTGTCAAATAACTGTATAGAATTAGACTGCACTTATCTCAGAATAAGTAATTTCAAATGTTCTTTCTTGCTGTGCTTGCACCTGGTTTCATCCCTTATCTAAGTTAATTCTTCTGGATATTCCAAGGCTACTGTTTGCACTGACTGAATCTGCAGTTCTGTGTTAGAAATCTGCTTTAGTTCCATCTTAAATTTAACTTGCTTTTGTCTTGATTGTCCTAATTTTTGCAGCCACATAACAGTGGCGGCTTCTGCACCTGACTGTGCCTAATTACCTCTGGAAAGCAATGCAGGTAACTCTGGCTTTACTGTGAAACATTTCCTTGTTTCCTTGCTGGCTCCTTTGTTCATGGCATATTCATTTGCTAGTTCTGAAAATTCATGTTCAGACCCAGCTACACATCCAACCCACTTTGTTTTTATTTATCAGCCACCTAGCAACATTTTCTTCAGACAGGATCCACAGTGACTACGTGCCATTCAAAAAGCAATACGTTGTGTAAGTGTTTGTAGCTGTGCAACCACTTCTCTTTTTGTTCCGAAATTATTCATCTCACAGTGCTCACTGTGAAAAAGAGACACAGGATTTTTAATCTTTTCAGAGAAATCACATATATTTTTCTAGAAAAAACCCTTCAAATTCTTACATTATAAACCCAGCCATAAATCTTAGCAAAGGTAAGAGGAATAGTGAAACCTGACTTTCCAGTGTAATTTGGTTACATGAGACTTTTAGACTTCAGCTTTGCCTGGATTATAAAAGAGAGTTTAAATATGTGACTGAAATGTGCCTTGAAGGCTGAACCCCCCACAACACAGAAGGTAAATTAGAAAAAAATATTCTAAAATATGTTTCATCTCTAAATATCTTTGATATTTGGGCCAAGTTCATAATTATTAGCAGGTATGAAAGAAGACTTTTGAGCATTTATGGCACCAAGACATCCTAGTCCAGAAGTAAATATTTTGTTTACACCTAACTTCAAACATTATAATATAGACATCTGCATTGCTCTATTCTCCCTTTATTGTCAGGGTAAAGAAACAAACACTTGCAGGCAGCCTCTTCATCCAACCTTTCACGTATACACCAGTGTGAGAAGAAGAACGTCCTGTCCATTACTTATTCTACTGTATTGAGCATGAGAAACATTTTGATGACTGGATCATATCTGACATTGGGTAAAAGCACCCTTCCTACCATTATGGGGCTGTTATTCTTGCTGTAACAATGGCACTTAGGCTGCAGTACTTTAGAATCTGAATCTTTTGTTTTTCACATAGACTTTCCTGTTTCATTGGCTGTTTTGTATCTAACAGAGATGAGACACAAATACATATTTTAACACAGTATCTGAATTACAAATCAATATTAGATTCTCTAACCAGGGACATTAAGCATACACCTTTTTACAGAAAAAAACCAAGACAATAAGGAAATACATTTAGTTTTGAACTAACCCTTTATATTTTTCCTCCATTTGATTTGGAGGTTTGTGACCTAAATCTTGGTAACAAGATGGCTGGGAAATGTTCAGACACAGCAGTCCACACATCAGCCACAGATCATCCGCACAAAGAGGGAGATGAAAAGAGTACCCTCAAAACCAGATGGGTTTAGGGAAAAAATGGAGACACTTTTGGAGGAAAGGAAAAAAGTGGAGGGGAAAGCAAGTTGTTTAACTTTTGGGGACCAGTGTGTTTCAGCTGAGGCTTCTCCACGGCTGCTGACAGTGGAGTGTGGCACGCTGAGCTCTTGGCTTTCTGTCCCCTCCAGCCTGGCAGCTGTATAGTGCCTCATGTCAGGTGTCTTTAGAACTTGCTGGGCAGAGGGGGAGGCTGGAACTAGGCAGGGGATCCTCTCAGACTGGGACTTTGTGTCTGGCAAGCAGCAGGGGCTGTAGCTACTCTACCAAACTGTTTAACTCTCCAGGATGCTCCTGTGTCCTGAATCTCCATTGAAATAAAGCCTGGCCACTGCTCTGGGATAATTTGCTCCAGAAACAGTGTAACTACATTAAATGGCACTGGGCTGCCTCCACCATCCTCTGTGTCCTCAAACATCACCCACCCTCTGTCAGGCCACACCAAGGAGCATGCAACACACATTCTTTGTGCAGGAACTGTCCTTTGGTAGGCTACAATGCAGCCTTACCCCTGTGCAGATGTAAAAAAGCACACAGAAGTGAAGAGTTGATAGTTAGAGCCATAGAGTCAGCTTGGAAGAGAGATGGAGCCACGTGTTCCATAGCATGGGCTCTGGCTGCTCCATTTATGACAAGTACTCTGCTTTTTCCAGGTATAGGGATTGCCAGTCTCCAGTTCTGCTGTTCTACACTGTTGTATTCACACTGTCACACTGGTCTGACTTTATTGTACCATTTTTCAGAGATAATGCTGGCCTCAGAACTGGCTTTGGGTTCTCTGCATCATCTTTTATTCTCGTTGTAAACATGACCTTAGTCATGATCAGCTTCATGCTCTATAAATATTTCATTGATTCAGACAGGGGTTGCACTACTACTCCTCCTCTGTATAAATAAAATTAACAAAGTACAGCCCAAATTAAATAAGCATGCACAAAACTCCAGTGCCCCAACCTTGGCCACATAGCTGTATTAATACTCAGCCAGACTGAAAGCTGTTTACATTTGCATTGCAAGATGTCATGGCGATTTCTCTGAAACCTTTTGCAAACTGTCCTTCCCTTGTACCTGTATGCATTGGACTAATGCTCTGTCTAGGCCTGGGGTCTTGACATTATTTCAGTATAAAGCAGTAACAGCATAACAACGATGTATGAAACACCGCTGTCAATAACAGCTGAGGGACCTGAGTTCCGCACGATGCTGAAAGACTTCAAATTGCACCAACATGAATGAAAAACACTGCATCACTTTCAAAACCATAATTTTAGGGTATCTTATATGCGTGTTTAAATAACAATTGTTTTTATTTGCACATCGTTTTAACAAAGTCAGTGACACCACTTATCTCAGTAAGCACTTCCAAACTGGATATTAGAACTAGAAGATGTTGTGTCACTGGCATTTTTTTAAATTGAAAAGTGGCTTTTGACCACAATAGCAATTTTTAGACTGTTCTGTCTGACATTTCTATTCCTTTTTTTTCCCTTTTTTAACAGGAAATCTACAAATGAAAGCTGTTCCCTAGTGACCTTTGAGGACTTTCAAAAGAAAACAAATTGCTATTTTCTCTTGAAATGCATTTTTGAAAGCACTTTCCAGCTTTACAGTTACTTGAAGGCACAAATGAAATGAAAAATGTGTTATTTCACAAATGAAAAATGTATTAAACCTAAATTCTCAGAAGTCAGAATTTTCCAGCTAGATTTGCAGGATTGGGTTCCACAGTTTGGAATGAACCTGGTTCCTCTATGGTACACGTTTATTGTTGTAGACAGCTTCTGTACGTCCGTTCCCCACAATTACGTGGTAAGCATTTCCTGTGTATATGCTCACATGAAAATATAGGCCTAGGTTTATCCTACCTAAGTTTAAGCCTTTAGACCATGAGGGAATTGAGAACACTGACTGCCCATAAGTCTCTGGCAATGGAAAGAGAGGTTTTTCTAGAGGGCAATTCAGGTTCTAGATGAGGTGTAGTGGATGCCTCCCTCTCAGCCCTTCTCCAGGGACTTTGTGGGTGCACCTTGGTGCATCTCCTTTCCTACCCAGAGAATCTCAGTTAAGTGTTTAAATTTAGGAGAGCTGTCGTGTGTTATGGCTCTGCAAAGCCGTGAGACAGGCCAGAGGGTAGGAACTTCTCTAGTGGTTGGACCAAAGTCCTTCTTCCCATACCTTTCCTCCACCAGTGGCTGCAAGGACCTCTCCTGCCTTCCTCATGGAGGCAGGAGGTGTTTCCCAAGCCAGTGGTGGTAGCTTTGTGTTTAATAGCCTTCAGAGTGTTTGTGTATCAAGCGTTTGATCAATCTTGCGTGAACACATTTAAGATCCCACACCTTCAGCATCTTGTGGGAAGGACTTCCACAGCTTAACTGTATAGAATAGAAGAAAGAAGTAGGCTCTTGACCTGGTAGAACACAAGGAAGATGGGAGCTGGGAGACCAGTAGTGGTTGCTCAGAGTGCACCGATGCAAAGGACCAACCCTTCAGACCACGTACCTCTCTATAAACATGTCATACCAAAAAGTTAGATACTCCTTTCTTTCCTGCTCTGATTCTTGGCAACAAATTGATTCTTAAATCATTACAAAGTACGTGCAATATAAAATCCCATGAAGTATCCTATCTGTTTGTTTGTGTACCTGTAAACTAGCTTAATGCCAATATGCCAAGTTTGGGCTGGGGATGGGGAGAAATGATTCAAGGTCCTTATTCAGACCTTTTCATATCACGCTACTCTTGGATACAGGTTGTGGTTGCCCTCTGTATTGTTCTCAAATATTCTTTATGGACTGTGCAGCTCAGGAGGATCAGTTTGTTCTCACTGTACAGGACACACTATGCCCCTTATCTACTGGAACTTCATTCTTTGCAGAGAAATGTATTTTTCTGTTGTATCCATGGGAACTACCTTCAGCAAGGGTGGATGTCCAAACATAGAGTTCAGTTCTGCCTCCATTTCCTCCCCCCTCTTTGGAGTGTATTCTGATCTAAACAACTCCTGTCTCGACAGGTGTTGAGACAGGCAGCTCTCACATTATAAAAAAAAAAAAGAGAGAGAAGTAAAAAAAGAAAACAAAATTATGACAAACAAGTTTACCTAGTAACCATTTGAAAAACCACCTCCTACCTCCATCTGTCTATAAAAGGAAATACGTGTTTTATTAATTCTTTAATCACAAGGCTTCAATGAATGTACTGTAAGGGTGCATTCAGAGCTATTCATCATTGCTAAGTCCTAAGATTTAGGATATGTGTGTGCTTGAATATCTTAGCCATAGAAACCTCAGAAACTGCTGTTAAAGTGCAAAAATCCTTTCTTTAGTATGCACAGGCATAACATCCATAATCCTTTATCTCTGGCAAAGCTGCTGGGCTCTTGCCAAGGGCATGTTTGGTGGTGTGTGGAATCTGAGGCTGCTGCATGACATTGCTGCTGAAGGTGCACAGATACCATGGCGATGGGAGTGATAGAGGTGCCTGGATGGAGAGATGGATGGATGTTTTCTTTACCCACTTGCCAGCATTTTGATTCAACTAGTCCAACCTGATTTTCCAGATTATTTAAGTGAGGAGGTTCAAATACATCTGTTTGAGAAATCCTGGCAAGCAATCAAGCCCCGTGGAATTCACCCCCACTGCCATCTCAAAATTAAAGGTAAACAGAGCAGCTCTCATTTAAATTTGAAGCATCTGATGCAGACTTGATTTTTTCTTTTTTTTTCTTTTTTTTTTCTTTTTTTTTTTAAGTTGCTGGAGAATAAAAACGACAGTTGAAGGAACTGAAGTCAGTAAAAAGGTTTCTCTGGCAAGGAGGCCAAACTAAATAATGACACCCAAAGCAAAAACATGCTTCACTGAAACTAAACTTTAGTCAATTCACTCTTTGAAACAAAGGATTTTTTGTAATTTCAAAAGTGAACATTGTACTTTTCCCTGGCAGCCATTTGTATGTTTTTCAATGATCTGATTATGTATAAATCCCAATTTAGCATGCCTTTCAGCACCTAAATCCTACGAGTGATTTGAAAACATTAATGAAGTTTTCTATAGACTACAGCTGCGCTTCTCTTTCTCCCAAACTTTTTTGAAATGCAAGCTTTAGTGACAGTGTTTTGATGTGCCTCATTTGTTGATGTGTATTTTCTTTCCTTTTTTCTAATTACTTTGTAAATATTTATGGAAGATACAAGATCTGTTTCACATTCACACAGCAAGTCAATGCTTTTCCCTTCATTCCTGTCCTCTGTAATTGCTGTGCTTTCATGTGTGCTTGCAGACTTTTGATGAAACCTGTACTCCTTACACTTGCAGCCGTCATCAATGCAGTCTGAAACTCAGCATAAGATGGGTTCAAAGGTTGCTCACTCGGGGGATGAAGTCTCCTACTCTGGGACTGAATAATCAAGCAGTTTGCAAGATTGGCTAGATTTCACTTCTGGCTTTGCTCTGGCTTTGTCTCCCTGTTTTTACAATTTGTAAAACATCTCTAGTCCCTGTTTGCAGGATAGTACATCTCCTTTACACTAGCCTGAAGGGGTACTGTAAATCTATCCCTCTCAGAATGATTTAAAATGCTGCAGGTGAAACTGTCTCCCCTCTGCCTTCTCACAGGCTCTCTGAAGGGGCTCCATGTCTGAGCACAGAGAGGTAAAAGCATGAACCTTTGGTGGCTCTCGTGGTTGCACTGTACAGCTTGGGATTACTCCCTTCTCCCTGCATCAAGTGCTTCCTACTCTTAGTGAGGCTTTTTGTGCCAAGGGGGCAAGGAGGTTCATACCAACGCTCCTGGTATTCCAAAGGACTCTAAAATTACTCGTATATATCTGAAAAACTGTTCAAAAAGAAATACATGTAGCCTCAACAAGAAGAAGATAATCAATTCTTAGCAGCTTTCCTACAGAACAGTTGTATTCTAGAAATTGTTGAGGATTCACTTTTTCTTCTTTTAAAAAGAAGTTTTTCTTTACCACTGTTTCCAAAGTTATTAGCAACAGAAAAACACATTTGGAAAATAATTCCTAAAACCTGTGGGTAGGAAAAAAACTGTTAAAACCAAATCTTTTCCAAGCTAAGGTTTCCCTTGACTTAATCGTTATTTTCAACTGAAAGTCTGAATTGTTGAAAATTCCTACTCAGCTCTATCCCTACTTACCCTGTACTTTTCCTGTAGGAGGAAAACCAAAACCTGAGTTACTGTGAATCATTTTCCTAAAAATTATGTTTTCCTTTACTGAACTGAGAAATCATTTGTAATACCTTGAGTCCTCTTATTTCTTCAAAATAATCCCCTACCTTATACACATGAAGTAGTGTAACCACATTCCAACACAGTCATATTTATTAAAAGTTCAATGTTCCATGTATTTTAGGCAGAAGATGTTTTGGTTTAAGGAATAGTGGAAAATGTTAAAATAAATATTGTTCCAATCACTGCCCAACCAGTGCACTTAATTAATTTTACAACCAGGTGGTGAAAATGAACTTCCTATTAATTTTAGGGCAATTTGGTCCTGCTGAACGGGGGCATGGTGTGATCAATACCGTGAGTTCTACTGCACAGGACTAGTGCATCTCCAGGTGAAGCTGGTGACAGAGGTTTTGTGCCTCACTCTTGACTTACCACCTTATATAAAATGCTCCTTCATTTCTGAACCCAGATACCTGGGGGGAAAAATATATATATATCCGTGTTTTTCAGTACCACAGATAAGTTGTCCCACTGTCTTTGCTCTGGGGAGTAAATTCTTATGTCCCTTTTCACTGTCAATCTCTTTGCGATGCCTTGGCATCCTAAGCAAATTGCTAATGGTTGTTTTAGTGTCTCTTCCAGACATGAGCTTTCATTCCACAATCTCAGATAAAAAAGTGTAAGCTTGGGCAAATTCCAGACTGAAGGTGTTAATGGATTGCTGGATTCAAAAACATTAACTTGGTGGAGTTATTTCAGAATAACACTGAGATTCAAATTAGATCTCAGTAGTATTAATAAATGTTTAGTTAAATACTCAAAATATCAAATTCATATGCAGATCTACATATGCAGCTCTACAAACTTATAAATAAATAAGTTGTACTGCTGGTGTCCTATTTCTGATGGATTTTTCCTCAGGGTTACTCTTTTGATGAGGGCAAATATTTTTATTATTCTTCATTTGTGGAGTAATGAGTTTTGAAAACACTGTCCAGAGGCACATGCAAATGCATGTGACTTACAAGGATATTGAATTCATTCCACCTTGTTTATTCTGGAGCTAGAAGGGGGAGCGAGCACACATCACCCATCACCCAAGGAGCAAGAAGCAGGCAGGGCTTGGTGGTGTATGCTGTCCACGCTTAATGCGAGGGACGAGAGAGTGCCGTGCTTCTTTAAGGACATTCTTGCAACACTCCTGCATTGTCTATGCCCATCAGTGACTCAAGGGTAGAGCGCTCTGACTGAACAGATTTGATTAAACCTTTCTGGGAGTAGATCTATCACAATCCTGCTTCTTCATGTTGCATGATAACATCCGGCCCCAGGCAGGCTTTTGATTAAAAGTTCCCCTGAAGATTTGTGGAGAAATTCTGTTTATTCCCACAACTCTGAGAGCATTGAGGTTATGTGCCCACATTTTGAAGTGCAAATTACATAAACTGCAAATTGGCAAACATGTTTCTGGAGCTGGGAAACCAACTCAGGAGGCCTATAGTTGTTTTCCATTGGACTATAATCAGGAAAAAAAAAGCCCATTTAAAAAAGATTTCTTTAATTTTTTTAAGTTAGCCCACACAATCTTTAAAACTGGGAATAATGAGCAAAGAGAGGGACAGAGCTTGGGTGCAGTATGGGAACTGGAAAAACTTTAGAGAATCATTTTTCAAAGGAGAACCACACACTGAGGTCACAAACAGACTCTTGAAATATGATTTTTTTTCTATTCGGCACTAGTTAGATTCCTGCCTCTTCATTTTTACCTTTGTTAGATAGACATCAAATGAGTAAACATTTTTTCTTGACTTTGGAAAGTTTTTTGCTTACTTTTAGAAGACTTTGGAAAGGTATTTACCAAGTCATTTTTGAACTGCACACCAGCAGAGTGACTATCTAATACCCTTCTCACTGTTACAAGTACAAGTCACTTTGGCCTACTCGTAATGCAAAACCAACTTGATTGTACAAGTTCAAACTCCTTTTCACTATTTTTTTCCAACTAGACCTTAGGTAAGGGATAAGGAGAATTCGCCCATGAAAAATTAAAGAAGTATTTGTTAGTTCACAAGTGGTTAAGAAGCAGAGACACAGACTGAAATATTTCATTGATGGTTTGACAGCTAACACTGCAGGGGATGACTCACGGCTTTTTGTTCACTCTTCACTCAGATCGAACAATGATGATTTTTATCGAACTGAGAAGTGAGTAGAAATTGCTGACTGGATCTCTTTGTTGCCAGTGTCAGTTTAAATTCCAGATTTCTCTGAATCCCATACACCATGGAAAACACTTGAAATTATACGAAAACATTTCAATTGCTATGGTATGATTTTCTGTGATGCTAATCCTCTTAATCCCGCATGGGCAGCACACTGAACGGCCCCTACGAGCCAAGGTCCTGATGTGAGGCAGTTTACAGATGAATTGGGATACTGAGAGTTCCTTCTCTGCCCTCAGCCTCTGTGAGTTTGATGATCTGGGCCAGTACGGTGAGATGATTGACAGTATCCCCATAAACACAGATTTGCTACTGAACACAACAGTCACAAAGTTCTGTGTGAGTTTCAGACATTCTGCTTCTGATATCAAACCATCTGGACACACCTCTGGGTCGAAACACTTCTGGTGTGCGATAGCAGCACCAAGCAGCAGCTCAGTACAGAAAGAGAAAGGACAGAGATTTCTGTCCTCCTTGACATTAGTGAATACAGGCAGGCAGCATGTGATTAAGCAACTTTTAATTTTTTCTGCTGTTTACAAAATCTTGGCATCCAGAATATCTCCCTGTGCTGTGCTCGGGGAACTGAGCAGCTGACAATGCTCTTGTTGTAGGTTGCTTGATTCACTGGGCTCCATGGAGCAGGGATTACTTTTTATCAGCTGCACAAGTAAAGGAGATAAAGACAAAGAGATAAAGGAAGCACAGTTCTTCCCTCATGTTCCTGGGTAATTTGCCTATCCCCAAAGGACTCGTTTACAATGAAAGAGATCAATAACAGTATACCAGTATAAGCAGGATTCCTTTCAAAAGTCTTTATCCATGCAATTATAAAACAGTCTCTTCCAGGTGACATATCTACTTCACCTTTGATCTCAAAACAGCATGTTTAGCTGTAACAGTCTTGTTCACTATCTGTAGCATTTTGAATGTGTGATTCTTATCTATATGTAAATGAGTCCAAGACGGGCCTGTGATTATTCCCACTGAAATATTTTCCAGTCTCAGAAAAAATATGCAAAAATGTGTCAGATCAATTTCTAGTTAAATAATATGCTAAAAAATCTGGAACAAATGGACCATTTCTAATGACTCAAGCACTGAACTGCGGAACAAACCACAGAACCACTTCAGTGCAACAAGTCGATAAGTAAACTGTAAAATACAAATATTTATGCAATACAGGCCATGCTCTTGAGTTGAAAATAAAGGAATATAGATAACTTGTCTGACATGGAAATAAACTGGAGTTGGCTGAACCTTGCTGTAATGGAGTTACTGAAATCAGCAACAAACTTATGTATCCAGATGAAGCTGCTTTACTTTTTGGAAAGATTCTGACAAGAATTCTTACAAATTTGCAAACAGCACTCAAAGTATGCAAAGACATGAGTTAGACAAAAAAAAATCCAGTAAATTAACTACTAAGATTAGATCTTCTACAAAAACTTTTTTCTTTTGCTAACCACCTCATCTCTTCAATTAAGACACAAGAATCATCTTGTGCTGTGTTGCTATGGTATTTTTCATTTACAATCGAATCAATATTGGACTAAATGTCAGGAGACATATTGTTTGTTATACATTCTCACTCTCACTAGTTTTATAGGATTGTGGGATCATAGTACTGGAGGATCCCTCCAGCCCAACCTACTGCTCAAAGCAGAGGCAGCTCTGTGGTCCCAGACCAGGTTGCTCAGGCCCACAGTCTGTTGGGTCTCAAACACTTCCAAGGACAGACACTGAAGAAAATCTTTGGACAGCTTGCACCCTGTCTGACTGTCCTCACAGGGGAAAAGGTTTTCATTCAATAGCTTGTGGGAAGATGTGTATAAATAAGCTGTTGTTGTCATTGTTGTTGTTTTTGTTTGTTATTTCTCAATAAATATTTCATGAACCATCTGCCAGTGACAGTAGAATGAGTAATGCTTGGCTACAGCTTAAGGGCAGGGTTTCTTAAAATGGTTTCTTCACTCCCTTTTTATGCCAAACTTGCCATTTTTTCCAAAGAATTCTAAAAACATTCTAAAATTTGCAATTAATGCAGAAATATATACAGCAAAAATACTAACTAAAACAGTCAAAAAGATTCAGGTGGGGGAATTACCTTCCTGTGCTAGAGTTGTTAAGATGACCAGCTGGAGGCAGCATGTAAATGCGTGTTGTCCAAATATACCATAATTTTCAAAATTAGACTAATTATCTGTACTAGTAGCTAAGGAGTGAATGGGAAGGCTTGATAGGTATTTTGCTAAAGAACCTGAAGCACAAATCCTTGTTGGTGTAAATGCATCCTTGACTAATACTGGTGGAGACTCATGGAATGCTATTTTTAGAACTTCTCAAGAATCTAAATACTAGTGTGTAGGGCAATAATTAAACAGGAAAAGTCAGCTGAGGCCATAGACCAAGCCTGAACATTAATGGTTCACAGTTTAATTGCAACTGGTCTCTGCTTGGGCTGCTCCAGTTGCTTTTGCCCAGAGGAAACCAGCTGTAGAGGCAACCAGCCCAGAGCAGAGGGGATGCAAGGCAATTAGCATCACTTGACCTGGGACCAGGTCCCAGATCTCTTCTATTTGTTGGTGAAGACCACGTAGCCAGGCCCCGTGGGGCTCCATGAGAAAGCTGCTCAGGGGAATGCAGTCTGGCCTGTTGTGTGCTCCTCTACCAGGGATGGTATGGCCTGAATTCCTCCCCCAAACACCTTTAGCTGAAGCATGCAAGCCAGGAACTTCATTGCTCCAGGCCCCCAGGGAGTCAACAAAGAAAGTAAGACACCTCTGGAAGGTGAATCAGCATTCTGAGAAGTGTCTGGTTCTCCCTATTGACTGTTTAGGTCACATACACCTCTAGTCCATCTGTCTCAGATACCTTTAAAATTACTTCAGGGCTGATTTGTGCTGCAATTAGTCCAAGAACATTCTGAAGAAAATCTCATTATAGTTCCTGCTAGAAGTAGGCAGGACTGTTTGGAGAGGTCTGGGCATCTGGGTACTAAGTGTGTATGTTGCTCTGAATAAATTCAATCTATCAGACCTGCCAGAGAGACAGTGCATGGTGTGCATCCAGACATACATCAGGGTGAAATGCTGACCCAGCATTTCTGTTCTGCACTGAATGACCACTGAGTGAAACTGTGCTGAATGGTTATGCACAAAGCAGTGCATGTTTTGCTTGTACATCAGGGAAATAGATGAGGCACTCGTTTCCTTATGCTACACCCAAATTCAATAGTTCAGCTAATTATGTGGTGTGTCTCTTCCCAGCAACTCCTAGTTCATATGACAGCACTATCAAGTTGGGTTTTGAGCTCCCAGATGAGCAGCTGAACAGAAATGCCAGACTATTTATCCCACTCATGTTTGACCAGTCAAGGAAGCTTATCTTTTTCAGACTGATGATTACGAGGTTATTTCAAGGTATTTTTTTGTCTAGTTTTTTATTGTGGTTACCTCTTAGACTGCACATATTGAATAAGTTATGGACTGAAATATGATAACAGTGATTTAAAGTGCATTGGATCATCCAGACAAAGTCTTTCTGCACAGCACGATGACCACTAAGCCATCCAGTTATGCTGCACAGCCTCCATTGGAGAATCTTTTGACATCTCCGCAGGAGTCCACCCAAAAGCCATCCTTCACTTAATCCATCTACTCTTTCTCTGTTCACTCAAATCCTGGGAAAGCAGGTGCATCTTTGAGTTAATCCTGAAAGTCATAAATCTTAGCTGTCAAAACCACGAAACCTAAAAGTGGCTTGTGAAGTCTGAGATGATTGTCCATTCATCTGGCGAATTGCTGGGGACGCCGCTGTCATAAACATGGCCAACAATTAGTATTCATTGTCTTGTGCAAGAAGCCATAAACTGAAGTGGAAGAATAAAGGTCTGTTATGCATGTTGTAAAAACTGGAGTGATGAAGGAAACCTGCTGTGACCACTTGAACCCCTAGGCCAAATGTGCCTGGAAATTGCAGATATTTCATTGTCATTGGTTTCACGTTACTCAGGGTGGTAGATGCATTAGAGGAATTCCTGTTCCCTGTGGCTATTCCTCATACTGAGGTCAGGACAGATAAAGAAATTCTGTTCCTTGGGAGATATCTTTCTAGTTTTCTTCAGGTATTCATCACTTCGTCCAAGAACTTTACAGCATTTTTGCCACTATTGCTCAAGGTTTGCTGCAGGTAGGATAAAACAGTCTCTCTTCAGGGAATTCCCTCAGATAATCTCTTACAGGGTATGCCTATATGGTCTTTTTCAGTCACTGAAAAGTGCTCTGCCCAGTCTTCAAGGAAGTCAAAACCCTTGTGCATCCCATTAGCACAATGCAAAGCCCAGGCTAACTGGTCTTGTTACCGAGGCTCTCAGTGCCTTCAGATGGCTTCCAGCTGTCTGAAAATTGGACATCCAAGTATGACCTATTCAACCAAGGCTTCTTTTATAGTTAGTGTAGGAGAAAATAAACACCACTGAAGGCAAATTGTATGACCTATCTTGGATGCCTATCTTATGATGAGATGAATCACCTTCTGGAGGTGTCTCTTTCTCTGCATCTACTGTACACAGAAAAGGCAATGTGTCTTAAATTCTCGTTTAAAAAAAAGGGATCTTTAGATAACCATTTGTCTCAGAACTCGAACTTTAATGAAACATCAAATAGGCAACTTGTCATGTGAGACAGAAATGCTGTGATCCTAATAGTGGGTCTCAACCTTGATTTTAAAGTCTTCCAAGAAACTTCTTTAAATTTGTTTTCAGCAAGGTGTCTATCTCCATGCAATCACCCTGAAAACCAGACTCATCTTCTGTCCATTTTTCAGGCATGCAGTAGTAGCCTGAGGCTTGAACAAACCATGACCTCCCAGATCTGGGGTTGTAAGTATGCCTCCCCATGCCTGCCGTGGTGACTTCTCTCTCCTCTCACCTAGGTTCCTCCATATTAGGAGTTCAGGCAGGGCCAGTTCATTCAGTCCTTGAGGGAATAACATAAATGGAAGGATCACAGGTCCTGTTTTTTTAAGGCTGCTCCTAATTACTATGTAGGCTTACCCAGTGTCCTCTTCAAGTCGGCACAGTTAGAAATTTTGACCTCCTCATTAAAAGTTTCATTCTGTATTCATACTGTCTTGAAGAATTTAGACTCTTTATCTCTGTTTCTGTGGTGACTGTATGAAGTTCTCAGGTTTGCTTGTAGTCATAAGAGTTGGGGCTAAACAGACTAAAAAGTTTATTCTGGAATTCTGGGTGACAGCGCAGTTAGAGTTCAAATAGGTGTTGGACCTGATGTTTATTAATGTAAACAATTGTGACCATTGGTACACCCTGTTCTGATTCACGGATTGTGTCCCTTTCACAACTGATACTTATTTATTTATGACAATAAATCTAGGCCTTCATAGTAGCTAATGACAATGGTTAGAGCTGTCATTTCAGTCCCACCAATTATATTTGTAAAAGCTATGTAATTCAGATAATAAGTTTCATTTTTCTTGGTAGTTATGCTTTCTGAAGCTGATAGATTCACCAACAGCTCATTTGTATTTTATACCCATCCACACACGTGTCCATACTGTGTGTACACAGCAACACAGAAATATAAGCACGGATCCCTTGAGCCAAAGGTAACCATTAAGAAGAGTTTGTCAAAAGCATGCTACAACACAGCAGCTCCAGACTGGAAAGGCTGGTTTCATACTACTTAGATGCCTATTCAACATAGCGTCCCTTCTTGTCAAAGGAACACACATCTCCGGAAGGAGATTTGTCTCACTCCAGAATTAAGCTATCCTTTCTTTTCCCTGATGGCAGGCCCAGGTATTCAAAGTGTTACACACTCAGAAACAGTTTAGATTTGCTGAACATAGGGTAGGTTTCCATTTACTTGAGACAAAACAGTACTGCTCTTCTCAAAGCACAGGGCCTGAAATAGAGCACGTGGAGAGCAGGAGTCTACACAAATGGTCCTACAATCTTGCTGAGACATAGTCAGTGTGGGTCACTCTCAAGAAGACAATGTGACAGCATTCATCTGGTCAGCTGAATTGTTTGCAAAACTCCACTGAATTTTTACCTTTTAGAAATTTAGATACCTAGTTTGCATATAGGCACACTAGAGAGCAAAAGCTAGGACCACTTACATTGTTCCCCGCTTACCTCATCTGGCGGCTTCAGGTCACGAGGCTTTTTCACAATATCTCCTGCATAAGGAGAAAAGAAGACCAAGAAATCTGAGAAAGCCAGAAAGATTGTGCAGTTTCAGTCCATAGCATAGTAGTTAAATTACCAGACCCCTCAGAAAGACTTAGGTTTGGGTCTTACCATCAGTATTTAACTCACTGACCTCCCAAAAGAGTATCTTAGTGCCAAGATAGCTGTTCTGACAGAATAGGTCTCATTATTTCTCATTTGGGCTGGTTTAGTTTCTCTGGAATAATTTCAAAATAGGTTATAGGGAAACAATTACTCTAGGCTTGAAGACTGCAACTCAAAAATGATTGGGCACAAGCCATTGGAGCTTTGTGCCATATCATGTTGATCAATCAGAACATGGACAATCAAAAAGCTCTGTGGACTTGGACATCCCAGCTCTGGCTCATTTTTTAAAAATGCATTATTTCCAGAACAAACTCCTACTGATTTCAATAATTATATTCTGCTGGCTGATTAATGCTTTAAAAAGTCTTCCCCTCATGTCTGTACCTAAATCTTTGGCTATTTAGCTGACTTTAAAAATCTGCCTCTCTGAATTACAAGGTTTGGGCTCCTAAGTCACTTAGAAAGGTTTGTGACAGTTTTCCTTGCCAAATTTTGGAATATCACAGGATCTGAATTTGTTTTTTCTTCCTTTCTCTCTTCTTTCCCTCCCTACCCTGCTACAATTGAGAACTCACTTGCTTCTGGTGAGAAAAATCAAATAAAATATTATCCTAGTTTTGGTCCAATGCTTAGTACAATTACCACAGATGGATAATACTCTCACTGACGTCTCTTGTCCGATTAATACTTAGATACTAACATAAGTTTACTACTATGAATTGCATAAGGAGTAAAGGAGAAGGTTCATCCTAAAAAACTGAGCAATAACTTGGTGGTAAGGGTCTTTAGCAGAGATATGTGAAATGACAGGACAGGAAAGTTGTCGAAAGCCAAGTGATAACCAACCTCTTTGGAAGCAGGGCTTTCTCATTTTTTAATTTATTGATTGTGAAAGTCTTCTGTTTCATTCCTACAGAAAACAAGAACACTTTCTTAGATCTTTGGAAAGATCTGTATAAGAGCTTTGGGGTTTTCTTGTAGTTCTCAAGGCACAGGCACATAGCACAGACTCCCATGAGAGGCTTTCACAAAACTGACTCCTTCCTACCTGACCTGAATGTCCAAAAACCCCATGAAACACAGTGTATCTATATACATCTTTTTTCTTTTGGTGGTTTGGGGTTGTTTTTTTTTTTTTGGTTTTTTTTTTTTTTTTGGGGTTTTTTTTTTTTTTTGTTTTTTTGTTTTTTTGTTTGTTTGTTTTGCTTTGTTTTTCTTTTTTTTTTGACCAGCAAAGAAAACAATGTGGATTGTTAACGCAACTAGCCCAGTTTTAACATTTAAACTGAAATTCCTCACTCACATGAATTAACAGGGGAGAAAGCAGACTTGAACACACACATGATCCCTTTCCTCTCTATCCCAAAACAGTTAATACAAGTATTACAGCAGAGAGGAAATATTTAGTAACTGCTACACAGAGTCCTTGACCTCTGGCCAAATTCTGTTCTTCTTGACATGACGGTTGGGGTTCCCCTCACACACACTTCTTAATGACAGGCTAGAGTTCTTCTTGTATATCCTCAGATCCAGAGGATTCTCTGTCTCTTTACATGTCAAGGTTGTCCTGTTGTACTTTAAAGTTAGTTTTACAATGGTAATTGTGGATCATGAGTTCATATAATGTTGTACTTGATGTTAATAAGCAGATAAATGTATAATCTCTCTTTGTTGTATTACAAGCAGTTCTAAGTGAAGGGCCAAAAGACTTTGATATTTTGCTCCACCCTTTGTGAGTCAGTAAAACAGATTGGATTATAAAGAAGAACCAGCATTTCACGGTGATGAAACTCTTAAAAAAACCCCATAAAATACCACTACATGTTGGCAGTTTATAAAAGGAGATTAACCAGCTTATCCATTGGTATTAACATGTCTTTAATAATGGTAACATTCTTTGTAAATTAAATAGTTATTAATTAAAAATCCTGCCCAGATATGCTTATATGCCATGTGAATATAGACACCTACCTACCCTATCAAATAGACCTATATGGAAAGAACTAAGCTGATTTCTGTGTTTCCAGCAGGTTATGCATTGAATTTAAGACCAGTTGGCTCCAACTTAATCCAAAGGGTGATATTTTGGGTCCCAAAGTCTCCTTTTTACATCCACTGATGTAAAAATCTTCATTGAAGTAGTGCCTGGAATTGGCAGGCTTTGCAGTGCATCCTGGCTCTGATGTTTTGTGTTTGTGTGATTGCTGTTGGTGCTATAGGACATTACAACAGAAGCAGATGAAATGGCCCAAGTCATTGAGGAAAAAAAGTGTCACACATGTTCATCCACAGCTGCAGCAAGTACAGTTTGGAGGCATTGGAAAAGATGACACAGGCAGGAGAATTTTATTAGAATTTCCTCCTGTGTTTTATAAATATAAATATTATATGTAATTAAAAATGGATTCAACATATTTATGACTTGAAAATGTACTCACCTTGAAACTATTTTAGTAGTCTAAAAATTCACGCTTGCTGAAATTAAGACCTGAGTCTGTTCAGATCCTTTTTTCTTCAGGAAGAATCTAAGTGTCAAAATTAGGCAATATAATAGTTATAACTCATAACTGCTAAAACAACCCTGACAGGTTAATGGCCAGATGCATCTGGATGAAGATGGAGTGACTGTTTGGTTTAAGGCACAGCCAAGCATAAAGAAATAATCTTACTAACTCCACTTCAAGATGAGACATAAAGAATAAGTAGGAAAGGCTTTAGATCTGTAGAAGAAAACAAATGGGTGACTTTAAAAGATTGTATAGTAAAGGAATCAAAGGATCAAGAGATGTGGATCCTAGAGAGTCACTAATTCTCCAGCGTTCTGACCTGTCCTGGCTCCCACTGTCTCAAAAATCCAAAGTGGCAGCTGATGTCCAGTTGAAGAATTGTGTATTACCATTGTCTTTTTATTTTTTATAAAAGAAGATAAGAACCTATTTAAATTGTACCATGTTGTTAACCTTGGATTAATTTGGACAGGGTTGCAGATAATGGGTTAAGAACTTTTAAGCTTTTTAAGAGGTACAAACGAAGACCCATGAAACCATCTTAAATCAAGGCTTTGACTCTGCATCTCCTTGTACGTTGGGCAGAGGCATGATACCCTTTTATGAACAGTTAGCCCTAGTAAAAGCACTAAGCACAAGGAGCCTTCTCCTAACTTTGTTGGAGCTCTTGATTTACTGAATTTTAGCTGTCAGTTTCAAGTCTGGAGAACTAAAGAACAGCTGCTCCTTATCCATTCAGACTGTGCCTTAAATGACAGTCTTACACAGTAATGAAAGGAAACTATCTGTTTTGTATTGTTCAGCCCACACAGAAGGAAGCTCTCAAAGTGTGAGTTCCCAGTGTCTTTCTTTTCTTTCTTTGCAAAATATACATCTAAATACAGTTCTGTGCTACGATTATAGATTCTTTTGTAAGTGTGCCTTATTCATTCATTGACTAGATGAAAACAAAATAAATAAAATATCTGACTAAAGTTTTATGCATCTTTGAACTTGTGATACAGGCATAAAATCAAATACCAACACACTCACCCCTCCTCCTGCCCCTGACATTGATAATATCTGAGGTACAAAAATTCAGAAGTGTGACCCCTAAATAATGAATTTTTTATGACTTCCATCAGAATCCTGATTTTTAAATTCTTGTCACTTAGCCCTAGTGGTGTGTATTATTGCTGGCTTTTTCCTGGAATCTTAAAGACAATTCTGAACAAGTTCTTCTGTCCATAGGCCTCACACAAGTCCTCACCTCAGCATCACCTTTGTTCATCTACAATGCCCATAACATTCATAGATAACATGGGTCTTCAGCTGTGCATGAATTGTGAAGGACTGTTGAGAGAGAGAAGCGGGCATCTCACCCTAACTACCCCTGATCTTCAGTCTGAATTTCTCATTGGAGGTACCTGTTGCAGTTGCTGGTTCTAGAGACATTCTAGGCAACAAGGTTAGGCTTGGCTGATTATGTCAGGAATCAATCAGGTTGTAGATATATATTGTGAACAAGTGTAGGTATCTACACATGAGATAGGTGTGTGAGTTCTCATTTTAGTAAAAAAGTGATTCAAGGGTTGATTCATCGATCATTTCAGGAGTGCTCAGGAGATTATTCTAGGTACCTGGGACACAGTTTGGGGCTGGCAGATGGAATACATATATGAGAACACCAAACCCTTCTGGAATGGTATCTGGAAGCCAGTCAGAATATCCTAGAACAGCTTATATGGAACAGAATTTCTGTATTTGCGTAGCTGAGCTGACTCTTAGCAGAACAAATAAGGTCTGGAGAGCTATTCAACTCCATCTACAGTAGAGGCCTAGATTTGGTCAGCTGAATTCACTGAACTGACTGGAACTCAAGTTGCTTTCACATGTTAGAGGGTACACTCATGTGTGGACACCTCCATGCTGATGTCTGAGTCTCACCCCAAAAGCCAGTTTAACTGTCTGGGGTCTCAAGTCAGTAGTGTTAAACACTGACATCCAGCATCACTACTAATGTCCTAGATGGTCTAAAAAATCTGTGCTGACCTGACATTGAACAGAATCCAAATGTCTTGCACTCTTCTGATGAGACTGCTGAAGGCATGGTGAATCTAAGGAATCCAAGATGTCACTGGACCTATATACTGAGCTGATGCCCTAGAGACAGGTAAGATAAATTGATATTGCTTGTACATCGCTTTCAAAAGAAAAAATAAAGATGTCTTGACTAATTATTAAAGGATTCATTCTATTTTCTTCTATTCCTATGCAATTATTTTAACACAATTAAATGCAATCTCTACTGATCCATACTAGTATTATTTGGATATCTATAGATACAAAATGGGTCTTTGCAATGAGGAAAAAATATTTTCTTTTTAATGAAAAAAGTGACAACAAGCATACTGATACAGACATTTCATATTAATTTTCCAGTAACTGAAGATCTTAAATTTCACATTAGTGTGTGCACAAATGTTTAGAACACTGAAACAAAATTATTTCACCAGAATACCCAATCTAACAGCCACCATGACTGCTGAATGATACATTTCTGGCAACTATAGAAAATTTGCCCCTGGGGAAGTTTGAATGGAATGTTGCTATGTACCCAAACTCCAAAAAGTGTCTTTAAAATAGTGATGAATGAGTGAAGTCCACAAATAGGGGTTTTTCTTCCTGCCACAAATGTAATACTTACTAGTGCCTTTTAACTGCATCAGTAACAGAACTGGCAACCAAATAAATCTGACAAAGAATGTAATGACAAATAAATCATATATCCTATACTGTTGGGTGGAGGAGATTTCAGGGAGGCTTGAACTAGTCATTTGCTTAATAACAAGATTATATTTGGTCTTATAATTGCAATTATGATTTCATGGAGTTTCAAAATCGGGATGACAACAGCCTTCACACTTTGTGCAAAAATCTAGGTATGTTGTCTTAGTGGCCTAGAAATATGACTCAGACTGAAAGAGAAAGATTTAAGAGAAGCTGAAAGATTTACTGTTGTAATAGATTAACAAAACAATTTTTGCGAACACCTAGTCTGTATGAAACTAAACATTTCTAATATCAGAATTCCTATGTATGACATTTTATGTCACTTTTTGTCTGTTTTACTTTTTCATGCTTTCTTAGCATGCTCTGATGCTTTTGTGTAAAATTTATGAAAGTGATAATTCTCTGTACTTTTTCTTTTAAAATAAAGCCATTCTAAATCCTTCTTCCTAAACAACTAATTGCAAGGATGTAATACTATTAAAATAATGCAACACTGATGGTGTTAACTCTCTTACTGTTTTCATTTTTTTTGTGGTGTTAAAGCTGAGATTTTAGATGATATGAATACCCCACCATATCTCAAAATAATCCACAGCCATTGTGAACAATTTCAGGGATAGTTCTACCAGTCACATCAATTCATGTTTGCCATTTCAAGTCTGAACTTCTGCTGTGTGCATAAATGCTCCAGTATGTCCCGGCTGGATTCTGTGCTGATCCAGGAACTCAGATCTCTGAATACAATGGGTTAGCATGTTATTCTTTGGGTGTACCAGACAAGGTATTTCAAGTAAAAGTAAAACCAGAAACACGAATATCATGGTACAGGCCATGGTGAGAATCTCAGACACACTCCTCACTCTGCTGTGTCTTTTGGGGTTAGTTTAGGGGTCAGCATGTTGGCTCTTGTGATTGAATGTCATTCACGAGCATCAGCCTGTACCAAATCCTTGGACAAAGAATTTAAATGCATCACATGGGATTTCCACTCTTACCCTCAAAGATGTAAAATTTGTGTGGCCCTAACATGCTAAGTCCCCCAGTATGGAACCAGTCTTTGGTTCCTTAATTAGGCAGACTGAAGGCTTAGAGGATAAATGGATAGTGTCTGCTTAAACCCAGGGGACAAAAGTAAGAAGGCAAAATAATTCTTTTAAGCTAAATTATCATGTTGGAATAGAGAAGATAGTTACAAATAAGTAACGAACAGGGTTCAGAGTAGAAAATAAAAGAAGGATTCTAAGAAAAAAATGACCCTTCCTTAGAAGTGTTCAAGGCTGGGCTGGACAGGGCTTTGAGCAACCTGGCTAGTGGAAGGTGTCCCTGTCCACATTAGAGGGGCTGGAACGAGATGAACTTTAAAGTCCTTTCCAACCCAAGCTATTCTATGACTCTATGATTCAATGAAAAAAGTTGTGAGTCTTACAAGAAAAGTTATGGGAGGAAGAAACCTAACCATTTAGAAAAGGCCTTGATCAGTTTATGACAAGCATTCTATAGTCTGTTTGCTCATGATAACAAGGAACTGTGCATGATGTTGGGGTATGCTCTTCAAATGACTTTTATTCTTAGTAATGTTAATTAGTAACACAGAATTTAAAGTCACATGAAGCTGAGTATCTCCTATCTTATTTCAAAGTATTTGTTGTGATTTATGATAAAGATACAAAGAGCCTATTTCTCATTGTGGACTTACCTGGAAAGATCCTGAATGTGCTTGCAGTACCTTTGTCTTCCATAGAACTGAAGAATATTCTTCAGCTTTTTCCTTCTTCTACAAAACCAGATTCTTTCAGGTAACATAAGATAAACATACAGTGAATAATAATCTAACAAGACAGCTGTAACTATCGAGGATATGAATGCAGGTGGAAATCATGATGGACCCCACAGATGTTTTTGGTTCAAACTATTTACTGGATTTGGCATGTACGTTTCAAATATATGTGTGTCTTAAGCGGTACATCTTTTTTGCACAATGACTCTCACAAAAGTTGAGAGGGGATGAGTCCTAATTTAATGAACAGCCTGCCCTTTTCAGAAGCTTTTCCTACACAGACAACTGTCACAAACCGTGGAATAATCTTTCCAAATTTCAATGCCTACACTCTGTTGTACCTGCTTCTGAGATAATAATACTTTATAATCAGTGAAAATATCCTATTATGCAATGCTTGAGGATGATTTCTGAAAAAGAAATAAGAATATAACTAGTTCAAATACAGAATGAATACGTGAGACTAGGATTTCAGATGCAGATACTTCAGCACAGGTCATATGAATTCCTCTGCAAAGGATTGCCACTGTCCAGCGTAGGCAACTAACTTTCAGGGATCCAGGGAATCATTACAGTAAGCACCGAAGTTCTCTTCATAGTAAAAGAGAAAAGTAGGTGCCTGACTTAGATATCTAAAACTAAATGGGCAGTAATTCTTTCTGGATGACTTTGAAATCACCTACATTTTTCTGTTGACTTTATAAGCACCTACTTTTATAGAATAAGTTCCTTAAGAAACTAAAATTAGTAGCATGTTAGATGTGTAAGCTAGACAAACAGGACTAATTTTTCACTAACATCTCTGTCTGATGATGACACAAGAAGATTGACATAGTAGAAGAAAAGAGTGACTAAGAGAACTCAGCCAAGATTAATCATACATTGGTTTCTGACTATGTACTGCAGTAAGTTCTGTCCTAGACACGGGTACATAAATCTGTAGATATGCAAAGAAAAGAGAGAAAGATAGATGAGATACCAAACTCCAGACACTCCAAAAATATATAGGTGAAGAACAAGGTGAAAATTTCAAAATAAAACTATTTTTAATCAAAGTTCTTGATGGACATCAGGAATGTTTTGCTTTTAGACTGCATATTTGGACCAAAATTAAAAAATCATATTTATCAACAGAGAGTTTAGAATTGACTTCTATATTTCTAAATAGTTTTGCAACAGATGACCCAACAGATTTTTCTTGCATCTGTGACCTCATTAGTGTTATCTATTCAATTAAGTGACAATATTGAAAGAAGTAGGTGGGAGTAAGGAAGTATTGTGTTATCAAGATTTACTTAACCTAGAGAATTATTTTTGCTGTTAGGAGAACCAGAACCCTAATGATAGACAGCCTAATAACAAGAGATCTGTCTCCAGAACTGATTCATCTTCATCTAATCTCCAATGGAAAAAAAGCAGAAGTTCTATACTCAAAAGCAAACCTTAACATTTTAAAACAGCACACATGCCAGCTTTAAAGCCACATATTTAGGCAAAAACAAAAAATATATTTGCTGTATTTTTCTTTGCAAATTTCACCACCAGACACATTCAATATGCTTAACTTGTTAAAGTGCATCAAGTGTGCCATTTAAAAAGTAGCACTCATATGTTACTGTGCTTACTTGCACCATAAAAATAGAACTTCCAGCACTCAGAGAAGATGAAGAGAGCTTCAAAAATAAGTATTTTAACTCATGCCCCAGACACCTCTGAATCTGCTCTACACTTAGAGAAGGGCTGCCTGCGCATGGGAAGAAGAGCACTTGCTACTGTGCAGAAGCTGCTGTTAGGGAACTTGGCTCCTTTCAGAGCAATTAGAGCTTAATGGACTTTGAAAAGAAATCCTAGTCTCACATATTCATTAACTCTATCTCGTGAGACGCAGCTCCCCTCTTCTCCATTTCTTCTTTCCACACTCAAGGTCAGAAAGGGGGCATTTTTGGACATCATTCAGTTATTTTTCTGATCAATTTTTAAATTTTTTTTTCTTTTTCCCAGGAATGACCAGCAGATCTTTATGGGTGCAGCTGAAAGCAGTCACTGGCTACTTACACCTCGTCTTGCAAAGGCATGATTTACCTAGGCAGGTGCAGGCAGACCTGAGCTCATTTTGCCTTTCCTCAGAGCTAGCTGACTGAGCAGGAGTGCGAATGGGCTGAACTCAGGGCTGTCTGTACCCACCTGTGCAGGCACGCTCCATAAATCATTAGTCACATCTCTGGGACTAATTCCCTTAACACCATCCATGTAAAAAGCTGGCTGCAGAAAGCCTGCTGGGTGCAGAGAGGTCTCTCTGTCAGCAACCAGCTCCTGGGCAGCTCAACTGGAAATTCCTCACACCGGATGATGGGGTGATGACTGTCCCTTTGAAAATGTCCTCCTTTTTTATTATCTAAGGAACTGCAGTGATTACCTTAGACTTCTGTCTAATTTGGGGATGCTGGCATTAGGTAAGAGAAATCTGATCCCCCAAGGCTGAGATTGTGAGCACCTTCCCCGGAGTGGGCACAGCTCACAAAAGTCAGCAGCAGGACATCGGCCAACGTGACTGCAGAGGTCTCAATTTGACATCACACACAGGATAAACCAAAGGCTTAATGCCCTTTTTTTACAGAGTTTTGAGGCAAAGCTGTACCATGGAAAATGAGATGTCCTGGTTCAGTTTTAAATCGTTAGCAGGTCTAAACAGATTTACGTAGCAGTCATGGGCATTTGCATTTAGGAACCATGGACTGTTTAAATCCTAATAAAATCTTCTGCTGAACTGTGTCAAAGCAAAGTGCAAGAAACCTTGAGTGGGTTCCTTAAACAAATAATGTTTTAACTTACTTAAATAATGCCCTCCAGGTATTATACTGAAACACCTGTTTTCTTGAGCAACAGCTACTCCCATGGGAAATAAGTTCAAAGACAATATAGTAGCATACGAAATGTTTTTGCCAGATATAAATGCTGCCTACATTCAGTGTTGCAAATGCAATCTTTTTTTTCATTTGCAGTCATCTTTCTTTAATAACCGAAGGTCATTTATACAACATGACTATTTTTATTTGTGTGAAGGAGATTATCAATGGAAATATTAAATTTCACTCTATTTTTAAAAAACCTTGTTGAGTTTAAAGGAAAGGAAAAAAGCAAACCTTTTCACAAACAGAGTTTTAATGTTAATCCAGAAAGGGGGAGAGAACTTTTTGTCCCTCAGCAACAGTTTCCTTTTGGTGCTCCACAGGAATCTGAAATGAAAACTGTCCAAATGAATGAAAAGATCCCAGTTGCTTTCAACGGGCTTTGGATTAGGGCCAACTCCTGCTCCCACTGATTTCAACAGTACAATATCTCAGCAGGATGAAATGATCTGATGCTTATCTCTCTGTATATCAAGATCACACAAAATCAATAGTAAATATAAAGTGAGATTATAATTAGGCCTTGATAATGCTGAGTTATTATTCAGAGTTAAAATCTAATTTGCAATGCATAGTAGTTTTGGGAAGGATGACAGAAGTGGAGAAGAACAAAGGGGAAGCAAGTAAAGGCTACTTTGGCAGTGGCATCTCTGCCTTTTAGCTGACAGCCCAGTTTTGTTCAGATAGGACAGGGTTTTATCTGTTGCACTCCTCTCTGTGGTTCGTTTATGAATCATGGCGGTTAAGTCTTCTGAGCAAGCAGACAAGGATACACTTGATTATATTTAGAGACTTTTCCACTACTCATATTTTTCCATTAATTTCAGTAGAAGTTTGATTGAGCCCTTTGCAAACACTAAAACCCGCTGAGGGCTGGGCGTGAACATTTCCAGAATAAGTGGCAAATGAACATTTTCAAAAATAATGTTCTAGCTAAAACAATTTCCTTGTAAAGTATTCACAAGCAGCAGTCTTCCTGCAGTTCTTGGCTATGCAAAACAATTTAATCATACCTTAAAGCCAACTGGAAAAAAGTTGTCTAAGCCCTATAAACACAACCACTAACATTTCCAGTGATCTTTCCTAATTCCTGTTGGAAAGAATCTTACAGTGCTACCTAACAGTTCAGTTTGCATTCTCTGGAAATCATCTCTAATGAGGTGATTGCTTCAGAGCAATTAGAAGTTTAGAAATAAACACAACTAAATAAACACAAAGACATGAAACATTTTTCCAGGCTGACTTTGCCAAAGTCAAAGCAAATCAAATTCTTGGAAAAGGACTGACATCTTTCTAGGCATTGATCAGCATTCTCATTTTAAACACATCAGAGAAATAACTATTTCAGACATAGCTGGACTCTCCATACGTGCCAACTGGTGTCCCGGTAGCACCTTCACTTTTGAAAAACTGGCTGGAGTATATGTGCTCTATCTACCTGCACAACCTTCTCACCTGTTACATGAGCTTTATTGCCTGTGGCTTGAGCTTAGCAAAACTCAGCAATTTCTGCCAGGTTAGAGAAGTGGACTAAAGCTCTTGAAGTAGGGGACAGCTGAAATCAGTGAAAGTCAACTGACAAAACCCCCATCAAACAACCAACCAAACCAACCAGTAAGCAGTCAGTTTCTTTCAGACAACTTCAGAGGCTCCATTTTCATATCCAGTCTCCAGCTGTGGCTTGGAGTGAGGCTGGCCTGATTATTCCACTCTTGGGTTCTCCTCTGCTGTGACTACTGTGGGGAGAAGAGCAAGGGCAACACACATAAGGCACCTTGCCACAAGTAGTGGGGTAGAGGAAGAAGGTGGGAAGCTCAGAAAATACATGGGTTTACCCCTCCTTGTGTTCTGGGGACATACGTACTGAGACTAAACCCCACTTCTCAAGGCACTGAGATAACTTTTTTTCTTCTGGAAGAGGGAGAAATGAGGAATTCTCAGATGAGACAGCATTATTACAGGATCTGCCAGTGGGATAGCAGGACAACCTGCTTTATCTGATTAATAAGAGAGTATGCATATGGGTTTTGGACCTATTTTTGCAAGGGAAAGCTAGCAAAAAAATTTTTTTGGGAGCTCAACTAAATTCAACTACTCAAGCACAACTATGTTATTGCTCAACTATATCCTTACATCAGTTCATAGATTAATACCATGAGTGTGTTTTTCTTGAGTCCAAGGAAAGGTTGAAAGCTTGATATCATCCAGATTCAAAGGGAAAAGGACGGAAGGAGTAAATCTCATTGGTGAAAAGGAAGGCTCAGCCAGCCCTACAGCAGTTTGACCTGAAGATAGCCTCTCACAGCCACCAATGCAGCTGTCAGTGGAGTTTTCAATAGCCAGATGTTGTTACTGGAAAATACATTCCAGAGTTCATTGGAGCTACTTATAGTCCTAACCTTGTGTGACCAGGGCAGCTGATTCTGTAGCTAAAAAAAGGTATTGCAGATTAAGCTGAATGTGAAGCATCAGCTATAGAATTATGTGGTATTTTGCTGGCAAAACTGTAATGACTAGAACATGCATGTGCCTCTTCACTGTGCCAGCACAACTGCTTTCCTGTTTTTAACCTGTTCTGTGTATCTCAGGAGGTGAGCATATCTTTCAAACAGTGGGTGGAGCTGATACTTTTTCTTTCCTTCTTTGCATTTGGCTGATTTATTGTCTTGTCCCTTTAAGATCCTTCTTGTCCTTCAGTGTGAATACTATATGATAACTGTAAAATTTTTTTGTAAAAAAATAATACAAAAAGTGCCCTCCCATTCTGCAGAGCAAGAAGTATTTTCAAGGTCCTGGGATGTGCTTGTTTCTCAGCCACCCACAGAGTGCATGAAAAAATTAAATGCATTTGACATGTACAGTACATCATGTCATGTCTGCTGATGTGATCCAATAGAGAACTAAGAATTACTCAATGCAGGGCTTATAGAAACAGGAAAAGAGATGATGGTTGCTTAAAATTTACTGTAGTTTGTTAAACAGAATGGATCCACACAACTTGATTTCAGGGAAATATTTCCTATGTCCTGTGTAGAAAATAAAGTTCAGTTAGAAAGACTTATTTTTATTAACTTCATACAATGTTTACTGAAATGTGTAGTCGGGGGCTTAAAATTAAAATGGGTTTGCAGGATAACGTCCATTTTCAGCAGTGAGACAGTAAAGGAAGTGAAAAATGGTATTCTGAATCAGACCCTGTAAACAAGGACCACTGATACTCTTTTACACGGTTCTGGATCTGCAGCTGAAACACCAGTACAGGTACTGAGCTACCATTTTCTGTATGTGCTGTAAGTTTGAGAAATCTCTATGAAACTGTAGAAAATTCTACAATTTACCAGGCTACAGCAAATACTGATGCCTTATTATAGCTTGAAAAATGCCTGCACTGTTTTGATGGGAAGAGACACAGTACTTCAAATTCCCAGATTCCACCTGCTGGATAGGTGTCCTGTGATACTAAAGTTTCATTATATTCTGCTTTAGGCATGCCCTGTGGGTTCAGGTAAAAACCTTGTTAAACTGTAAGTTCCTCCCTCCTTTCTCACCGTGGCCATTAAGCAGGAACAGGTGACAGCAATCATCCCACCACAGCCACATTTTTCCAGGTCTCTTCTTTTCTGTAGAAATAGTGTCATTTCAGCTCCTGTTTTTTTAGTACAGGCTATACTTTTGGCTTGCTCCAGGTCTCGCCATTGCTTGTGCTGAAGAAAGGCCTCTTCAGATATCATCTATTTGGTGTGTTTAGGGGTCTAGGGGGGTTATCAGATATCATAGTATTGCATTTTTTGTATTTCTGCAGACAGTCTGTGTGTGTTACAGCTTCTCCGTTACTTCTGCCTCCATTTTACTGTACTCTAAATGTTTCAGAATTACTAACAGCCACCTTGTAAACCCTGCAGTTTTCTCTAGAATTTGCGGTTATTTTTCGGTACTCTGTTGTATGGAAGAATGTTTCAGGCACTGTCCTTGGGGTTTTGACTTCTCTTGTCTTCCTAATTGCATAGAGGTGTCTGAACTACACTGTTTCTCTTAATTCAGGTTCTTAAATAGAGTTTCCACTTTGACAATATTTAGATTGCCTATCAAATTTATAATCACTCAGTACCATTTTGGGGTATGTTGATACTTGTACATACCAGAGGGATATTATATTAAAATTCACTTTTAAGAAGAACAATAGAAAATCAGTTTTTGTAATTATGAATAGGGTGTGTATGTCTTAGGGCATCTCATAAAAAGCTACTTCAATTTAAAAAAAAGAAAAATCCTAAGGAAGGAAAAGGATTCTTTTACACATTGGAAATTTACCTTCTCCCATTACATAAAGATCCAAGAAACACACTTTTGGCTGACGGTACTGAGCTATTATTAGCAGTAAACATTTCAGCAGTTCATAGATAGAGGGAAAAAAGCAAACATGTTCATGAATCATCCAACCTAAGGTAAACTTCAGATCAACTCTGCATTTAACTCCATGATTAAATTCCATTTGAATATCTATGGACTTCTTTACTTCTATACTTATTAATGATAAATCACCTTATTTGGCCATTTGAAACACATCAAAGTCTCTTTAAACTACTGTGAAAGGAGGACTTTATGATGGTGATATCCTAGCTTCAAATGCACAGAGCAATTCCTGAAAGAACAGTAGAGGCTCATGGTTTTCTTCCCTTTTTTCTTTTTTAATAGACACTGCTTACCTCACAGATTCCTGTGTGAAAATTAAAGGCTGAGTTTATAAAATTACTAGCCCTACCCATGTCAGATCTCCACATATTTCTAGCTGAAAAATTAGAGAGGAGACATTAAGCTTTATAGAAACCAACAATTATGAAGAAACAAATATGTGCAGAACCATTAGAGGTGCATTTAAAGGGAAATCTGTGAAAAAAAAAAGTTGATTACCAGACTTAAAATGACTGCAGAATTGCAAAGCGGTGGGGGATTTGATTCTGCAGAGTCCCCATCCCTGGGGAGACAGTTTGGGGACTGTGGCATATTGTGCTGTTTGGAATACACTATCTCTGATCTTCTCTGGGCTAAATGGCTCTTACACAAATAATTATGTGCAGGACTGAGTTTTTATGGCATGTTGACACTGCTAAAAACAAGGAGGCCAGGGACTGAGGTTTAGCACAGGTTTCCTGATGTTCCAGCTCCTCACAGGGGGTAGCTTATTCCCTGGGTTTGGTAAGGAACACTCCAGCTATCTCGTCGCCAGGAAATTTGCTCGTGGGATCCAGCACTAAGCAGCAAACAGAGGAACCAAGCTGTGACACAGGGTTTGGTCTGGAGACTTTCATGGCATAGACACAGCCCCAGCACTATGTAGCCTGGTACCCCATTCCCAAGGTGTGCTGAGCCTCATGAAAGAAGTAGGGAAAAGACAGCATTTGTGGCATATATACCCACAGGTTAGTGTCTGCTTGTAAAGGAAAAGTGCAGTGGGATTGTAGCAGCGCCGGGAAACTACACATGTACAATGCATCTTACTGTCCAACTGCTTATAATAGCCAATTCATGTACAGACATCAGACTTCACCTCACAGCAAAGACAGCTTTCAAATGAGGTTGCTGGGGTTTTTGAAACATGAACTGCTAAGCCTGAAGCAGCCCTCCAAATATCCTTTTCCATTATGGTGAGGGGATTTCATGGACAGATTTTGAAACTCGTGCTTCTTTCCATCTCACCCTCCTTTAAGGGACCAAGAAAAACCTCTGGACACTGCCTCTTTGTTGTGGGTGCCATCTAAGTCAAAAGTGCAGGTAAAAGAACATCCCTTTCTGGCTTTCTAATAGGTCTTTAAGAGGTAACAACCTCCATCTATTTTCTTTCTCTTATAGCAAGGGAAAGAGACAGTGAGTAGAAAAGAGAGGAGACCAGTTTGAGGCCACAGTTCCCCAGGTATGGCCTTGCTCCCCCCTGTCCTGAGGGAGGGTGGGAAGTAAGGCAGGTACGAATAGACAGCTCAGTGGATGAGAAGAAGGCCTCTGAAGGACTGGTGGTGTATGGCCAGTCAGGAGGTTCTTCCTAGTGTTGCTTTCCTTTATCTTTGAGCAGAGCACAAAACCTGCCCAGGTGGAGTGGGCAAGGTGGGGTCCTACATTAAGATGAAGGAGTACCTCCTCTTCCCTCATCAGGGTAGCCCCATTTTCCATTCTTGGAAAAAAGTAGGAAAGGTGCTGATAATGGAGAAGGGGAAGATTGGGAAGCTGGATTTCAGAGAGCACAGTACAGAAGTGAGACAGGGTTATAGGCAGAGGAAGGTGAAAATAAAAAGCTGAGAGAAACTGAGGAAAAATTTATGACCTCACAGACAGGACAACAAAGAAGGAAATGAAGAAGTCAGAAATGCTGAGGACAAAGAAAAATTACGTGTAAAAGCCATGTGTCACCTATCTTTGGTAGCAAATTAATGCCACAACACTTAAATCCTTTTTATCTTTCTCTCTGTTGTGTTGATACATAAAGACGTGAGTTCTAAGGATTTTGTAGGCTGTATGAGTGGACAGAAATAACAAAAATAGATTGGTATCTCCGGAGGACAGTTGCCCAACTATCTCCAACTTATTTTACAACAAAAATGAAACTGAAGTGGAAAGGGAAATTAAAAGGCTTTGCATACATAATGAAGAAAAATTTACAAGGGACCATTATTCTTTCTCTGACTGCACATACATTTTCAGAAGGACAGTAGCTTAACGTGATGTTATGTGTCTTAAAATGGGACCTCATGCCTGGCCATCTGTTAATCTCATCTTGGCTTTCCCTCATTTTCATAGCCTTGTACTTGTATACCTCCAGCCTATGTTCCTTTCTTCATTTTTAATCAAGAATTAAAATACATAGGGAAATGGCAGAAACCCTGGGGACTAAAAAGCTTGTAATGTGGCCTAAGTGTACTTCCAAAAGTGGACATAAAATTCCTTCTCTTTTTCACACAGTGTCATGACTTGACCTGTCTCTTTTCTCCTTTCAAATATGTATTACCAGCACTAGAATTTACGCCTTCTAAAAGTTATAGTATTTTTTAAACTTCAAAAATAAAGCTTCATTTTGTACCAATGTCATTGGACTTTTTTTTCTTTCCACATGGAAAAATCTCAGACGTAGTGTGCCATTTTTACTAAGACACTGAATTCTCCCTGAGTAGCGTGGTGCGAAAAGCTTGGTACTGCAAATGACATGATAAATTAAATCTTTCAATATAAGTGAAAAAACACATGCATAGGGAGGTCAATCTAAAAATCCATGCAAGATTTAGACATAGTGTGAATGCACTATCCATCTCCTGTAAAGAGATGAAATAAAGAACACATTTTGACTAAAAAGAGGCATCAAAAGATCAATTCCTGATTTAAATTTTCAAATATATAGAAGGATTTTTTAACTGTTTCACGTTGCTCAAGTAGCTAGCATAAAAGATCTTAGTGCTAAAAGCACTTCCTGAAAATCAAGGTCCTTTAAAACTGTCTCTGACCGAGTGCTGAGACACCAAGGAGGGCAGAAGCCACACTTCTCACACTTCTCTGAAGAAACACTTTATTTGGAATTCTGAAGCGTGTCAGCAGCTCCTACTAAACACTTGCACTTCTCGGGTTTTTTTCGAGACAGCTTGTGCAATGTGACATAGAAGTCAGAAAAATGAAAAGACATTTACATATGTATTTAATACATGTTGAAGAGACCCCAGGGTATGTATTAGACCAAATTAGGAGCTCAGTTGAGCTAGTTGAGACGTTTTCTCTATGACAAACTCTGTTTCCAGCACCATTACTCGAGCTCCAGATAGATACAAGAGGGACTTGCCTTGCCCTGCTGATGTGGAAATGTGACAGAACCCAAACGAAAGGCTTTCTCTACATTTTTCAGACAAAGGAAAGCTTAAATATGGATCAACCACATCCCTATATGAAGCCTTATCTAAAGAAAGATCTTATGGCAATTGCCTCTTGTTGTATCTGTGTAGCTTGTAGGAAGAGATGAATGTTGAGGAGCTTAAGGAACAAGACTGACTCTGCAAAAGCTTGCAGCACTTGGCTGGGCTGTAAGATTAAAGCCTCGGTTCTGCTCGGAGTGGAGCAGAGCCTCACAATTTACCTCCATCATGAGATGCCCTCACTCACCTGCAGGCACTCTCTGATGGTGTTTTTTATTGTTTGCTTCCTCCCACACAAAGAAAGACACCAGAGCTCTCCCCCAGAAGCAAACCACAGAACGTCAGAACCTCTGTGAACTGCCGGCATCGTCTTCTGGCGACCGTTCAGGCGCAGGGCTGCCCTTGGCACTTGGCTTGCTCTCCACGGCGTATCCGCTATTTCTGTTCCACACCACCCTCCCTCCTTCCCCCCCTCCCTTCTCTTTACTACCAGTTGCATGCTTTCCACACTGAGCCTTCCTGGGACGATGTCTGAGGAGCAGGTAAACAAAGGAATACATACAAGTTTTCAGAGATCTGATGCTTCTTTTCTCTCTCGCTCTCTCTCCACTTCAGTCTTAACTGTCTTTTTTTTCACCCAATTTATGATTTTTTTATATAAATGTTTTTCAGAGACAAAGAGAATGACCAAAATTATCCCATTTAAATTGTAAAAAGAAAATTGTAAACAGAAGCAATGTAGGTATGACTACATTAGGAAGGAAGAAAATAATTCAGAACAAATGAAAGGCAATGATGAGAGTGCCATATAACAATTGGAGAAAAGACAGTTGACATAAGAAAGAGACACAGCAATCTCTCCATAATCTAAGAAAGCAATCTGGGCAACTTGGAAATCAGTAGGACTCTTAAAAGAAAGCTTTATGTGGCTTTCAAAAATAAATGTATATTATTTGTGACAGTAAGCATGAAAATTCATAACAATATGATGTTGTAATGCTACTCCCTGTGTTAAGCAATTGCAGGGCAGCTGAAAGCAGTGTGGGAGAAGGGGAACCTCCTCTGCACATCAGAAAGTGGCAGGATTCAGGTTGTTTAGCCTAGATTTTTTTAACCAGACAGCCTCCAGATTTTTGCTAAGTCCTTAATGCTTTGTTATGAAAGGCAGCTATCAGCTGAAAAACTCCAGGCCAGTTGCTCACCTTCCTGTAGCCAGATTTGCCATCTGTTAGGATCCAGTATTTAAATAACGATGTCTAACATTTAGAACTGAAATTTCCCCGACCCCTCAGAGGACCTTTTCCCTAAGCATTATGTTGTGCCACTCTAAGCTGCTTTTCTGCACGATCTCGAAGATATTTCTTCTTTCACACTTCATTGAGTATCTTCATAGTCTTCAGAAACACCTGCCTCTAGTAAAGGTTGTGCAGTCAGCAAGCTTTCATGGAGGGCACGCAGAAGAAGCAGCACTGCAGTAGGTGATGAGCATCCTTCCCTGAGAGCACCTACAGCCCATCTGTAGAGAGCAGATTCACTCAGCAGACCTTACAGCCTGGTACTCACCACCCAGAGCGTCCCAGGCTACAGTCAGATCAGTCTGAGTTCCAGCTCCAAGCATGGGTGGGCTCAGTTCACATTTGACTTCATAAAGTCTCCATAAGACATCTCTCAGGTACAAACAAACATGCAAAAGTCTGTTTTTGTATTATGTTCATTTGTTTGAAATGCTGTGCATGTCGAAACACTCTATAAAAGTGTGGATATCTAATAATTTTTGGAGGTAAAAATCTTTTAGCCCAAAAACTCCCTTGGAATTTTATCACAGAGAGAAAGTTTAATACAGCAGAACTACTGGCCAAAACCCTCAGTACAATATTAAGCTGTTTGTGTCATCTGTAACACCACAGCCCAGCTCTACATGACAGCACACAAATCAGCCTGCCAGAAGTTTAATCTCTGATGGCAAAGAGGAGCAGCTCCTGCACCTTTCTCAGGCTGGAAAAACACCTCTCACCTCTCTCCTCTCTCCCTTCTGAGTACTCTTTGTACTTAGGAAAAAATGATGAGCAACCTCATCCACTCAAAATTCCTGCATAATGCCGAAATGCTAAACAAGTGAACTTTTTTTTCCTCTGCAAATATAAACACATTCCACTTGAAGGTACAGTTATAAAATAGCAAAGATATGATTAAAGAATTCCATGTGGATTCATTACAAGCTTTCATTTCTGGTAAACTAATAAAGCTTTCCAGCTCATTTAAAAAAATAATCTCCCAACATTACACAGGAAGAAAAAATTATTACTCTTTGGGTCTCTGATAGGATATTAGGAGCGAGGCAAAATATTATCTATGCCAGATATACAAGCCAATATCGCAGAAAAACTCATAAAGTATATCAAGTCCAGGCAAAAACATAACAAGCAAAAAGCACAAAATTACTTGAACTGTAGCAAACTGATGGTAGACCCATAAATATAACTACTGTGCTCGCAGCCAAAGCTAAAACCTCAGAAACACATTTTCAGAGATATACAATTAAGACTGGAGGAAAAAAAATAAAAGAGAGAGGGAGAAAATTAACAATAAACCCAAAAGCTTTTTACAGACTGTAATGAAGAAGGAAAAGAACATAAGGTACAATAATAAACCAGATGAGGTAATAATATACCCAGAAAGAGTTGAGAAGAAGGAAAGTGGACAAAAGTCATTCTTAGTTCAACTTGGCAGCAATTTAAAGAAGCAAGAAACAAATATATGTATGTGTGTGTGTGCATGTGTGTGTGTGTGTATATATGTATATATATATAAGCTTTAAAAACCTTCCAGAGCCTGCCAAGATTCCTTGTGGTGCTATTTCAGTGCATACAAATATTCTTTCACAAATGCATGTGAGTAGCCACATGATGCAGGACATTAAATACAGAAAACAAGTCTTCTTTCCATTCACGGCCTTTGCATTTCTCTAATACTGGGTTTCAGAATGTGGTGGTCTGAGGAAGAATTTGCTCACTCATGAAGACTTTCCACAGTAACTTAGAGGAAGGAAACAATATCAGTTATACTGCATGAATGTTACAGGGGTGTTTCCATCCTACCTGCTGTATGCGTGGGGTTTGTGTATTGACAGCCCAGTAGATAAGTTACTGTTTTACACATTTCTTAGAAATCCTAAAAAAAAAACAAAAAAAAAAACAACCAAAACAAACAAAGCTTCGGATTGAGCCTTTCAGTATACACTGAAACTCCCAGGATGTATTTTGCAAGAATCCAGCAAACTGAGTTTGAAATACATCTGGTAGGCTGTTTTCAAGTCAGATTTTTAATTTCATGTAGGTCTTATTATTTTTCCACCCATAGTGGTGCCTGTGGTGCAGATCTGTCCTGAAGGAACATCTTTTGACTGTGCTTTGAAGAAAAGAAAATCAAAAGGTAGAACTGCAGAGGGAGAAAGCAAGCAAATTGTTCCCACACATTTATTGCCAAATAAGAGAAACATAAAGAGCTCTCTGGAGAGTTGTAGCTACAGTTGCAGCCACGTCTTGACCTGCTGCGCTGCTTTTGTTTTGTAGTCCTCAGAGGCAAATTGCATGGGGTTCACCCAGGTGAACACATAATCATCCAGCTGCAGATTCATCCCACCTTACTCTAGGTCCCTAAACAAAAGGCTGTGTGAGGAGCAGGCCTATCTTACCCTCTTTGTACAGCTGGTGGAGAGGGAGGAATTTCCAGAAGACTCTGAAGGTCTGAATCTGAACTGTCCCTAGAAGAGCTTCTGTCATATTGAGGATAAGCTAGTTTCATTTTTTCCTTTGTGTTTGAAGGGCATTCTGATGGATGTTCTAAATCCATATTGGAAAAAAGGCTTCTTTTTAAGCTTTCCTTTGTACCATTTTCTTTGCTTCCCTGCTTTTTGAGTCTATTTTTTCCCCCAGAAAGCAGGGCATAAAAAACCAGCTTCGGTTACTGAGATACTAAATAACAAAACGCTAAGCAGTACACTAATTTAGTGAGGGAGTCACTGGAGATAAGGCACTTAGTGGTAGTGGTTGAAAGGCCCAACCTTGCAGGCTTTGTAAACCTCGAATGCCATGTTCTCAGTGCTCTGAGGATTCCCCCGTCCTGCAACTTTGTGGTGCATTTTTGCTCTATTTCTCTTTCCTACAGAGAAGGAGAAGCAGCACCTTCTGGTAGGCTCTGCTGCTACTACTACTAATGCTTGTGTTGTTTTAAAATCCCGTTTAATCCACTGCATCCATTCGAGTCACAGTGTTTTTCATCCTGTTTCCCCAAGTGCCTCCTTCCCGCTCCAGAGCATTTGCTAAAGCAAAGCTCATTCACCGCATTATACAACCCCAAATTACTCCAGGAATTAGGGCATTTCTGATCCTGCTGCTAATACTGGTGTTATACAACTGAGGCTCCCTCCAGATCTGCTCCTTCCTAAGGGCAGATAATACAAGTTGCTGAGAGGGACGTGCACTTTGCCAGGTCTGGGCTGCCGTCTGCCTGCTTCAGCTGGGGCCTGATCCTGAAGTTTGCAGCTGAGGTCCACCCTCTGGAGCAATCTGCTGTGTGGGGAGACCAGGAAGGCAGACTGGGCTACCAGAAATGCTCTGAGACCAACCGAGTATCACCAAAGTTTTAGAGATGGAAGGACTAAGTGGAAGCACTCTGCTGTGGTAGAAAGTGAAGTTAGGTGCCCAGTTGGCCCTTAGATGAGCTTGTTTCCAAGGAAAGAGGTTTTATGGGATCTCAAGGGACTTTCTAGATTGACCAAGTCTGGGAATACAGGTCAGAGAAATCCACTGGTGGTACAGATAGGATTTACCCAAAGTTGGGTTAGTGGTGGAGTGAGGGCTAGCAGAGATCCCTGAAGTCCAAGGCCCCTGCCAGAGCTCTTATAATTTTTGGTTTTCTTGTCTAGCATCCAAGACATAAAGGCAAAAGTCTGGAGCAACACTGATTAACTTTGGACCTGAGAGACTCCTGGCTTTTCTGCGTATGAATAAGTAATGAAGGCATTGGCAGCACAGTATTCAATACATGTCCTTGTGAGAGAAACAGAGAAAAGCAGGCTGTCACTATCTCTCAGCCATATCTTATTTATATATTGGAAAGAAAATAGGCTATAGTGTTTGTGGTATTCTTTTAACTGATTTCAGTGTTATATCTTAATTTACTCTTACCTTGGGAGTTAAGAAACATACACTCCTTAAAATGCAGATTGTAAAACACATACTTATGGCCATCTGGAAAAAACATACTGATTGATTAAAGTTCAATCTATCTGCTTTAAGACCAGTTCACAGTAACTGCAATGATTGCCATTCCAGCTATGAGCATTTTCTTCTTAAAACATTCCTTGCTCTTATCAGACCAATTATTCAGCAGAACTTTCACTTATTTTGTGTATTTCAGTGTCCAGGACATATCTGATAGTCTGGAGCACAGTTCTGCAGAGAGAAGAACAGGATTTTGTGCCTTGTGACTCAGAATGGCTGAAGAATATAAAGGTCTGGGGTCTGTGATAAAAAGAGAGATACACTTGCATACCCCCTGTCCCTTAGAGCATTTGAGAACATGATCCAAAATATTGACCGCAGTTTAATTATGTACTGACATGTTCTGCCTACTTTATATAATGTTCTTCTATTAATTTTATAATTAAGCAATTACCCCTGAGGATATTTTGCAAAAACAGCCTACCAGCATGCAAAACAAAATGTAAATTTTGTAAGTGTTCTACTCGCCTCTGACAAAAGAACAGTAAGTGATTTCAGTGCAGGAAGGTCACTAAAACTGTATACTTCTAGAATATTAATCAAAAATGCATTTTGAAATCCAAAATGAAACGTAGAAATATTTTTTGCCACACTAAAAGAAGCCAGAAGTCTGTTCTTGTATCAGTAAGGAAAATTAGGCAACAGTCTTTTACACATTTACTATGTGATGAGGTACACACACCTTGTTTGGAAAACTTTCAGAGATCTCACCCACTTGCCCTAGAGTTAGAGTGGGTCAGTGTTTCCCCACATCTCCCCATTATCTTCTCAACCCTGCATGAAATACTGTTGATTAAATCATGTATCTTTAATTTTCCTAATAGCTTATGAATAGCTTGAAAAACAAAATGTGAGCCAAAAACTCACTGAATATTATTCAATGCACATTCCTCAATTATTCTACCAGTGTAGTCAGTTCCAAACCACTAGTAAATTTGCCATAATAAAATTTTCTATTGACTTTCCTTTATATACAGGTCGTGCCTCTACCATACCACTTTGAGCTCCTCCCAGATGGATTCTTTTGCTGCTGGCAGGAGCCAAATATTTCTCTTCTGCCTTCTCAGTATTTGATCCATGTAGTGTTTACCCTTTTTATTCAGTCTGTTAACTAGTGGAATACCACGTCAAAGTAACAGCAGGACTCTATTCAAGTAATATGGACATTGACTATAAAGCAACTGATTTATCACATGGAACAGGTGTGCAGAAGAAAACCTGATAGCAGATGGTAACTACAACTGCCAGTCATTAAAATCCTGATTGAACTGTGTCACGTCCAAAAGGAACTCCAGATCTCAGGCAGATGAATCAGCCCCAAAAGTCTCTCCTTTCTTTTTGAAATGAGATAAACTATTTCTTCTGGTCTTTGTTGCTGCAGTTCTAGAAATGCACCATCTTTCAAAAATCATGAGGCGGGAGGGTTAAGGCAAGAGGAGAGAGGTTGGAACACATGACCCACTGGCCTTTTCCAACCTTACTCATTCTGTGATTCTGTGAATTGCTGCATAGAAAAACTATTGCAGTGGCAGCTCATCAACACCTGCATTTTATAAATGATAGGGAAAATTTCTTTTTAAATATAAACGAGTATGTAGAAAATCAGTACTGAAAAAAAACAGAAGAAGATTTTGGCATGTCCTTAAGTTGTTGGGTTAAATTGTTTGGTTAATCCATTGTCCTGTGATTTGCTTGTAAGTACTCATTTAGATCACAATCTTGCCTAAGGACTCATTTTGGTAAAAAACCTTTATCCATGTGTTTGTAATGGAGAACCCTTTATGTTTACAGCAGTTTGCAGCTGGGAGAGTGATCTGCCCATGGAAACTTTTCAGTCCCTGCTGAGTCTCATTGATTTCACTGGGATTTAATGGCCAACAGCACTCTCTGTTAGCAGACATTAATGAAAAACTAAGGTTGTACTCAAACACCTCGGCTTGTAGTGGTAGCCCAGTGCGTTGGTACCACTGCAAGGCAGTTTTGAGGGGAGATAAACTAGATTCCTTCCAAAGGAAACTAAACCAGAGACTCTCCTCCAGTTGCACCCCGATGTTCTCTGCCCCCAAGGAAAGGTGTAAAGGCTAAACCCAGTGACTGGCCCTTCACATAGCTTCGAACCACGAGACTTGCAGGGATGTTCAGTCCAGAGCACTGCCTGAAGTAAGCATAGCCACAACGCCTTTGCTGTTAAGCACTGGTCTGTCCTGTTTTGGTAAATTATTTGTTGGTATAAACCTAGTCTCAGTTAGACATCTATGTTTTATGGAGAGGATTTAATGTAATTAATTTTAGCCATCGGAAAGTCATGCTCTTAATCCAAGCTAGTTGGTTTCCAGTCTTGCTTTATTCATCAGGTCAGTGCTTTCAATTCTTTGAATTTTAAGACTGATATGGAATATGGGATATCACATATTTAAGGTATGAGATTAGGACCTTTGGGAGCTGCTTCTCTTCCTCCATGGGCTATCAAATCAGGTAAATTACCTACTTTATATTACCTGTCTAATTTTGAGGCAGGTAAAATTAATGATCTGTCACAGAGATGTGAGATGGAGTTTCACGAGCAAATTCTTATGAGAAAAAAGATAAGAACATCAATAGTCAGATGCAAATTAATTTTGGGGACATCAAAACTCACACTTATGCTTAAGGAAACACACTTTAAAAGGCAAAACCACCTATCCTGCCACCCATATAGCTGCTGGTGTTTAAGACTCAAAGAATGTTGTTCATCTGTTTTGTGCCTTTGATTTGTCTATGGAAATAACCACCTTTATGTATCTTTATCTACTAGTTGATTTCATGTTCTTACAGTGAACAGCTTCTGAGCATATTTAGACAGAAATTTATAGTTACATTGGAAGAAAATACACAGGGACAATAACACTTCCCGAAATATACAATAACACCTTCATGCAAAACTTCAAAGAAGAGTACATGAAAAGAAAAAAGAAAGGAAGAAAATTGCCCTCAAGAAGTCAGCTGAGGGCTTTCCAACAGTGAGACTGTGCAAACTAAGATTTTTTTTTTTTTTTCAGTCTGCTTTTGAATGGGTCTGACGACCAGGTAATCTTTCTCGCTGTCAGAAATGCAGAGTTGGGGCACTCCAGACAAAGACCCTCCACAACTGGCTCCCTCTGGTGTGAAGCTTCAAGTCTCAGCCTGTCCTGAGAGCAGTTGCTCTTTGTTACAGTTTGTATTTTCAACACGATGTATAACAGCCGTAGGAACATCAATCTGTAGATTATCTCAAACATGATTTTGTAAGAATTGTACCAGTACCTCCTCACTATTTGGGCTACTGAGGATGAAAGAAGAACTTGGGTAGCACAGTGCCTGAATACAACGTATTAATGTCCAGCCAAACTCAACTGGCTTGGCTCCATCAGAGTATAGAAGCACTAGCCAAAGCACTAACACAACCCAAAAAACTGCTGGAGAATCCTCTCTGGTGCCCCTTTATCCATGTTTGCCAGCACCCTGAGGACCAGGAGAGATTCTTTAACTGGCTACAGAATGGCTATACAAAGGTACCTCGGATCAGGCAAGGCTAATAAACCCTGTTAGGCATGAGCTGGTGGTGTAGCATGTGTCATATTTTTTACTTGTTTGGATCCCAGGAATATGAAACAGGGGCAGCTGAGCTGGTTCTGCCCTGAATTAGTACATGTTTGGCAAGGTTTGTTAGTTTGTGTTACAGGACACACTGAAGTGGCTGTGATGCTTCTGCACATGAGCCATCCCTAAGATGCCACATATTCGTGTTCAGAGACTGTCAGTACTGAGCTACTAAAGAAGACTTGACCTTGAATCAGCTTATATGACCCTGTGGTCTTGGCCCACATAATCCTTAATCTGGATACAGCATGTGCAGATAACTGAGAGTCGCCTGAAATTCATTACTCCTGTGCTTGTATCCTCCAGAGCTTCTCTGCAATCTTTATTGATTAAGACAGTTTCTTGCTGCTCCGATTTTTCTTCTAGAACTCTGGGAAGAAAGAGCAGCAAGAGCACAAGGATGGCATCAATCGTGGTGAACCCAGATACCCCTGCTCAGAGTGCTTGTGCAGACACTTTTCTTAAGAGCTCTCTCTATGTTTACAAGCAACATATGTGCTGCAGAGCCAGAGCTCCTCTCCAAGTCCCTCGGATGTATCTGCTTGTCACAAAAGATACTGAGCAAAGAACAAAGTCTTGCTTGGAAAGGAATGGTAACTCCTAAAAAACTTCAAGAACAAATCTCTAGCAGCTTCAGCTGAGCAATGGAGTCTCTAGAACTAGGCTCTGACATAACTGCTTTCACACCTCTAGAATTCTTGGATGCCTGATTTTGCAGTGACCTGGCTTCAGTGCAGAAGTAGAAAACCAGATACTGGGCTCAGAAAGAATATCTCATTGTCTGTGAGCCTTGGGAACTTACTCATTAAGCCTAAATCTTCTTGCACGCTTAAAACTGAAATCTCTCCCTCCTTGCAAAGGGGAGGAAGAAATCTTGCGAAGAGGTGGAACTACCTGACACATACTCAAACGACCCTTCCTAATGACACTGGCTGCAGTTTTTACCTCAAGTGAGCCTGGAGACTTTTTTCAGGGAATACCAACGGCATTAAGATGTCTCTTTACGTACAGGTAGAAGCAATTTACCAGGAACAGATGATCCTGAGCACAGGTAGGTGACTAAACCTAAATGCCTTGGGACCTTTCAGTTAAATGGGGAGGAATCTAGAAAACTTAACACACAATATTAAGCAGTTTTGAAAAGCAGGCAAGTTGAACTTTCATCTTGAGTCAGACCGGGGTTTGAGCAATAACAAGCTAAGCTAAAGGGTTTAGGCTGCTTTTATCCTACCCCTAACTGCAACTAGATTCTTACTAATGGGTGGCAGATTATGGAAAATAACCAGTTCCTAGCAAATGGTTTGGATCTGTTATGGGTAACAATCACACACAGCTCATTGGAGGTGGCAAAGACGCAGCTGTGGTATGGAGAGGAGCTTCATCATAGGCACAAGGGTGGGAGAGTGTTCCAGAGTTGGCTTTCCAAGGATTTTCTCACACTTAACACTGCACTATTTGACTTGCTGGCCAAAGAGTGTAACGAGAGCAAACATGCAGTGTAAATAGCCTCAGTGCAAAGCCAAGGAATCCAAGGCACAAAATGAGGCATGTCTTGCCCAGAACCACCAGGAGGGTAACAGCAAAACCCCCATGTCCTGGCATCTAGTCTGGAATATTCCAAACTGTATCTTACGAACTGCTTAATTTCACATATTATCATTGCATTTGGAAGTTATGGTAAAGGAGACACTTTGGGATAAATGAGACAAGCTACAGAAGGCCTGGAGGGGCTTTCCCAGAGGTAGGTGCAGAAAGAACAGCTGTACTCTGCCCTAAGCTGGTGAGGAGCAGCCTCGGAGCTCATGTGTTACAGGAGCTGTATTAGCATTGGGTCACAGGTAACATAGGCTGCATCAGGTGCTGCCCAGAGCTTCTGGGAGGGCCACAGAGCTTCTGGACTGCCTCATAAGCTGAATGACGGTGTTTAACAACCCTTCCAGCAGGAATACTCCAAGATGCAAGTTTTCTGCTCTCTTCAGGCTAATGAACATTTCTGGAGACCAGCCAAAAATTTGATTACCAGTATAAGCAAGAGAGAATAAATATAGTACTTCTGGCTGGCCCAAAACACAAAGAAATTCTGTGATTCATCCTACTAATTATAATGTATCTGAAAATATTTTGAAAAGGAATATATTCAGCACTTTGGAAATAAATATATTGTATGCAATTTGATTTTTAACCTGCCATGGAATGTTAATGATGACAAAATATTTGTGTTACACAGCCAGAATGTGGATATAAATATTTTCTTACTGAATTTTCTACAGTTTTATAGTGTTTGGGATTCATAATTCATAAGTGAAATTAAATATATGTTCAGGTCTGGTCTTCAGAAACCATAATAAAAACTGTTTTCTGAAATGGAAAAAAAAATCAGAACAGATTTCTAAGAGGCATTAAAATATTCCTGGAGAAGTATGATTTTTATACTACTTATGCTAAAAAACAGAAGTACAAAAAAATGCATTCCAAGTCACTTCAGAAACACAGAAGCCCCTACTTCAATCCCAGGCATTTGATTGATTCCTTTTAGTTAACAGGAGGAAGCATGTATACAAAATTGATTCCTCACGTAACTGCCATCAGGAGCAGGTTCTAAGCAGAAGCTGAGCATGTCCAAAAATCTGCAAAGCCAAACATGATTTTGGACTCCGGCTTTAACCTGCTGAACACATCAGTCAATGTGGCCAGAGTCAGTCCTCAGGGGAGCTTTCCCACCTCCTCACCTGCAAAACAGCCTGAATATCCTATCCAGATGTGATAAAGGCCTGAAGCATCCTGGTCTGTATTCTCTAAAAAAAAAAAAAGAAAAAAGAAAAAAAATCCGTGATTTAAACCTATCAGTGAAATATAGCAAGGCCTAACACCTCAAAGCAGAACTATTTACCCAAAAGTAAACCAGTCTGTTAAAGGAGAAACAACCAAAAAAACTATACTCCATCCAAGTAAAACTTCAGGTGGTAACATATCTCAGTAACACATAATTAGTGTGATTGGAATTTTCCCAGGAGCCTCAGGTAAACATTCTTCATAAAAATAGGAATTGGATATTGTTCGAATAAGTTTTTAAAACCAGTCTCAAATGTATGTACCTTCTCTAGATGCCTGGAATATTTCACATAAAGTGAAGCACAGGTACCATGCACATCAAAAATATTTTGTGCAAATGAGAGCTTTTCATAAAGGTGAAATTTCTGTGCAATTAGTCATGCTTATTATTACTGGGACACGCCCAGCTGAAGGGTACAAAGCTGGCTCTGTGCAAGAAAAAGTTTAACACTCTAGAGTGGTAGGACTTGATTATTTCTTCTCACTGGGTGTAAAAATCAGTGCAGAACCATTAATGACTTTTATTGTAGGCCTTTTTTTTTGTTTCAAGTTTGTGCCTTACCTGACTCAGAAGTTTTCTGGTGGACAGTTCTCCCTAAGGTTATTTTTTAAAAATCAAAGGGTTGAATTTGCAGGCCAATATGGGTAACAGTTATTGAGATTAATGTTACTTTATAAACAAAAATCAGCACCCCTTTTGCACGTGTTCTTGAAAGATTTGAAAGTCTCAAGCAATTTCACGTCACTAACATCCCTGCATGATTATATAGCAACCATGGAAAATGTCTGCTTCCTGGTATTTTGGGGGTTTGCAGTCCCATCTGTTACATTTCACAGTTCGTCGCTAAGAATATGAGTTATATGATAAGTTGTGGAAAACACATAGCAAAGTCCTCTGACAGAAGCAAATGTAGTAAGATGAGGGTCAGGTGGGGGATATGACAGCTTCAGTAAGAGTCTGTCAGAAAGGTCTTCTGGAAAAGGTCTTGTCCATCTGCCAAACATATGAGATAATTGACATCTTGGATGTTCCCACCAGCTGCCTCAAGAGCTCAGGATCGAACAGGGGCAATTCGCAGTCATCGAGAAGCAGAAATGCCTGTTGTAATGCAGGAACGGGAAAATGTGACAGGTGATATTTGCTAATGACTGGTAATGATAGGGAAGAGATGTTAAGCATTGTAGCTATAACCCAGCCATTTTGAAAGACCAAAGGTGAGATATTAATTAATTTTAACACTTTCTAAAATTGCCCTGAGATGATCTATCATCATTCAAGAGTATTCCTTGTACATCCTCACTTAACATCTAATGCTGACGTGCTATCTTTTGTGCTACTGATAACCCCATGACTTGGATAACCACTGAGAATACAGAATAAAAATAGAGGGGGAGTAAACTTTTAAGATTTCTGTCTTTCCAGTAGATTTGGAACAACTATACCTTACAGAAACATCTGAAAATATTACATGTAACTTTTTCCTAATGCACAAAAATACAGAATAAGTCGTTAAATCTTCTTCCATTATATCATCATATCATCCTCTGAAGAGGAAGTGCTTTCTACCATTTAAGTAACGCATAGCATTTCTTAATTTACAGACATACAGTTCTTGAACAATAGAGTAGTAAAACGAAAAGATGAGGAGCAGTCAGAAACATCTGTCACAATTTAACAGCAACAGAATGAATAACACTCTCCCCCACCCAACCAAGCATTCTGCCAGCACTTCAAAAGGGTAATTGGAGTGACTTGATAATTATAGATGTGTCATCCTGATTTCAATACCAGGCAAAATAATCCAGCAGGTGGACATGACTTTAATAAATAATTAGGGGAGAAACCCATGCAATAGAACTGAGCTGATACATTTTGAGGAAATAAAACTTAACAAGCCACCATTACAGAATATGTTACATGCTTGTATGGAACACTCCAGGCTTTAACAGAAAGCCTGTCCCAGCTTTACTGTCACACTCAGAGCACCTCACAGCAAAGGAACTTGCTACTTGAACAGCATCTGGTGTCTCTCAGAAGGATTGTCCCTGTTGTCCTTCTACCATTTCCTGTCTCAATGCAGCCTGCAGGGGCTCAGCTGACTTCAGAAGACATATGCTCTTTCATATCCCAAGTCCATATTTAATATAAATAACAACAATAAATAAATTAATTAATAAATAAATGCATTACTCCAAAAATTCAGTTAAGTGAGCTGGGCTTGCTGGTCTTTTCACTGCTGCCAGTTTCTTGCCCAGTATTATTGAAACTGAAGTAAATATTTTGTGATAGCCAGGAGACACCTGTATTAAACCTCTTGATCTTCACTTTGTGCCAACGCTGTTCTTCATTTAAAATCTGTTTCACTTTCCAATAATAGCTGAACTGTATGAAGCTTGGACAATGCCACGTGTTCAGGAGAGAGTTCAAAGTACTGTGCAAGCTCAGAGAGCAGATCTTTTGGTTCTTCCAAAATACTCAAGCTCGTAGTAATTCAGTGTCCCAGGTGCATCAGATTGGATGAGATGATTTAATGTTCAGCCTTAGACTGTGGGCAATGCAAGATGATGTATTAAGTGTTTTCCTTTATCGTGATTGCTCATGTGTAACCATTAAGTAGACCATTACCTCACGAAACATGAGAGCCAAAAATCACTCATACTGACAGTATATATTTACTAAAGTGACATTCAGAGGACTCCAGCATTAGTACATTGAAGATTTTGCCCTCTAAATCATAAGAGGAAATAATTCACTTACTTCTGCCACTATCAGTGAGCCTCTGTTCTTTATTCAGCTTTGCATAGCTGAAACAGCGTAGCAGAACAGGCCTATATTAGAGTCAGACCTCAGCTGTGCACCGTGCTTCATCATAATTTGTGACTTTGAAATATTCTTAATTGGAAGTAGCTGGCAGATGATTACAGGCATGGCAGATGATTACAGAATGAGCATATCAATTTGTCGGCAATTTTGTTCAAGCTGTTTTTATTAAACACCCTAGTCCTCATGTCTTGTCCCAAAATGAGGGACAAAAATAAATAAATAAATACTATTTAAAATGTGCTAGGGTTGAATCAAGTAGGGTTAGAGATGCCACAGGTACGGAGCAGGAAAGCCCTAGTGATGCCTGCACTAACCCAAACCCGGTGATTAGTTGTGTCTGAGCATGTGAGCAGGAGAGACCAAGCTGGCATCTGCTCCCCCTGAGAACATTGATGCACGGCCCTTCCTCCAGCTGGGATAAAGCTGCACTGATTCAGAGGGAGGAAGAAGTACATGAGCATACAAAAGTATCTGGACATTGAACACAAAGGAAGAGTGGGAAGTCGTCCTCAGCAACCTACTGGTGATGCAACATGTGAGACACACTCCAAGTCTCTGTCACAAGGTGGATGTTAGCAAACGTAGCTCCCCATGACATGGGAGGTGGTGTGGACTCTCCAGAGGGACAAGAGGCCTTGCAGAGGGACCTAGATATATCGGAGCATTGGGCTGTGATTATTTTAACAAGTTCAAATTCTGAACAATGCACTTAGTAACAGGCTTTTAACTTTTGATCAGCCCAGAAGGGGTCAGGCAGTTGAGCTACGTGATTGATGTAGGTCCCTTCTAACTGGAATTTATTCTATTCTATTTGATTCAGTTAGATTCAGTTCTGTTTTACTGTATTGTCTTGACCATTCTCCATAGAAAATGTGGCTATACCAAACATTTAATAATTTTGAAAAACTGAATCTCAGAATATTCCTATGACAAAACAGTACCAGTGACCACAAGAAATAAAAAGGAGAATATCCCAGCAAGACTGGGAAATGCCAAGGCTGTCCACAGAGCCTTGACAAGGCTGTCACTGTGATACAGTTACCAAGCCTGTCTGAAATCCCCATTTCAAGAAGAATGTGGAAATACCAGTGTAGCTATAAATGAGACCTAAGGGTTGGGAGACAAACCTTTCCTAAGAGTTAAGATGTACAGCTTTCTAAATTCACTGAAAAGGAGAGGTTGTTTATCCCATATACTAGTGTGAGTCCTGGTAATGGCATGCTTTCTAATCTTGTTGCCAAAGGCTTGACAAGAGGTAATAGCTTGAAGTTCAATTTAGGCAAATTTGCCTTGACATTAGATGCATTTTCCTAGAAGTTGAAATCTAGAAAAGCTTAACTAGGATGAGAATGTATTTAGAGTCCCTTAAATAGGATCAGAAATATTGCTAAGGATGTGGTCCAATCTGAAACTGGATTCAAGTGTGAGGGTTAGTCTGTTGACTTTCTGAGGCTAGAGGCATCAGGTCTGTGGGCTGTAGTTTTTTCTTTCTTTCCTTTATGAACAATAGTGGAAAAAATGAAACTTGGCACTTAGCTCATCATGGAATAGAATACAGCAGAATAGGGTAGAATCATTTCAGCTGGAAGGGTCATACAACTATCATCTAGTCCAACTGTCTGACCAATTCAGGGCCAGCCAAAAGATAAAGCATATTATTAAGGTCATTGTCCAAAGGCATCTTAGCCATTGACAAGCTTGGGACATTGACTAGCTCAGCAGGAAGCCTGTTCCAGGATTTGATCACCCTCTCAGTGAAGAAATGCTTCCTAATGTCTGATCCTCCCCTGGTGCAGCTTTGAACCATTCCCACATGTTCTGTCATTGGTTCCCTGGGGGAAGAGATCGTCACCTCCATCTCCGCTTCCCCTCCTTAGGAAGCTGTAGAATGAGCAATGAGGTCATCTCTCAGCTTCCTTTTCTCCAAACTAGACAAACCCAGGGTCCTCAGCCACTCCTCACAAGACATTCCTTCCAGCCCGTTCACCACTTTTGTGCGCTTCTACGGATCTCTCCTAAATTGTGGGGCCCAGAACTGCACACATCTCATTTAAATTTATACCCCCCAGCTATGGCCTCCTGATTGCATCTAAGTTGGTCATAAAAGACTAAAAGACTAAATAATAAAGGATTTATAAAAGACTTATAATAAAAAAATTAATGAACCCACCATCCTGTGGAAGGAATTGTTTCTAGAGGTCTTGTGCATGTCCGTACTGAAACACATTTTATGGGACTGTGATCATTTAAGCAGACAGTTACGTTGATTCTGCCCTTATTATGTTATCTTCCGTATTTTTTTAACCCAACAAACTTTGTGTTGCCTAAGAACCCCACTTGAAAATACTTTGTATGGTCATCAATGTTGTTAATGAAAACACTGAACAGTGCCAACTTAGAAGTCAGTGCTGGAAGCAGATCTGCTCTTCCATTATACAACTGCCTGAGATCTCTCCAGGAGTCACGTTATGACACACTTGTTATGTGTTATGCTGTGTTAATTCTATATAATTCACATTTCTTAGTCAAAATGTAATTGATAGGAAGTCAAATGCCTTGGAGAAATCCAAGTATGTGACATCAGTATAGTTACCATTGTCTGCCAACCTGGAGCAAAAGACAACAAACAAAACCTACCTTCCAACCAAAATATGTACGGCTTCTAACCCTTTGTTCTGAAGTCCAAAATCCATGGCCCTGTATTTTCTAACTAGCACTGTCAGGATAATTATCTGATAGCTATCTGTGTCATTCCTTTCACCATTTTCAAAAACCAAACCAGTACCAAGAGTCCTGGTTTTAAATCCTCAGAAATTCCTTCAGTTTTCCAAGCTTTACTAAAATTTACCATGTGCCTTCAAGGATCTTGGCTGATTTCCTATGACTTCTAGATGCAAGTTGTCCAGCAGATGCTTCCATCCCTCTTCTGCAGTTACAGATGGTAACTTCTCTGTTCCATCCACCATATGGAATGTAATGGACACAACCTAAAGCTTCTTTTCAAATACAGAAGAGAAACAGCTGTCAAGCACATCCAACCTGCTTCCTTCATGAGTCGCAGTTTCGTTATCTGCAAGCAGCTATCATATCCGATATAGGGATTCTTCTTCCCACAAACATGTATTTTCTTGTCTTGGCACCTCTTGTCTCGCGTTGGAATACTTTTACCCTTGGAATATTTTCTATGGTTTTTCTGAGTTGTGTTACAAATCTCCCCATACCAGGCACATAAGGCATAAGTTTCATTAAATCCTGTATTACAATTCAGTAGTGAAACAGAATAATAACTGCTCTGTTGATCTGTTTTTTCTTATGATTACTCATAAGGCGAGTGCAGAGTCATGGTACAGTTTCTGCTTCCTTCTACTTCACTCGATAAAACAGAAGAAAGGAGTTATTAAATTTGATCTGCATGTTTGGCAAATATCAATCCACAACCAAAAGCTCTAAGTGAAATGACCAGAGATGTACAAAGCAAGTTGCATGACCACTAAATTTTGGATGCTTGCATGAGGTGTCCCCCATCTCCTGCAATATTTATGACAATCCTTCCTGCTCTCTCACCTAATTGTCATTGCAGATACTTTAGGTCATTAGACAGTTTTCAGTCTGGTATTCTTTCATCCTGTAACTCTGTAACAAGACCCAGTCACTAAAGCTGTATCGGACCTGTTTGAGGAGACTATGACAACAGTTCTGCATTTGTCCATAGTTGATCCCTCAAGGAGGAAAAAATACAGTGAGCAAAACCCCAAACATCTTGTCAGTTTTTAAAATTAGTTAATTAGTTATTATACATTTTAAAAATTATTCTTCTGGAATTTCCAGTTTGCAAGAAATTTTTAAAAAATGAACTTTCCAAGTAGCAGACACCTTGTGTTCTGACATTACGTCAAGTTTTGCAACAAAATTTGACTTCCATTTTTTGTCTCCAAGAAATGTTGGGTATGTATAGTCTTGAGCAGTTTCTCACTGAGTTTAAAATAGGAATTGCTGGAAATTTCACCAAAATACGCCATAGTATAAAACATTTATTGAAATATGCAATTATTATAAGTAATATTGCTGCTATTAACAAAAGGCACTTCTCTGCCAAAGCCTGAGGCCCTCTTCAAATCATTAAAAGAAATCACAATAAATATCAAAGAAAACATACTGTCTAGTAGAACTTTGAGATGGAAAACAGTTATTACATCACCCAGTTCATTCTCTCCTTGCCAGTGGAGGAATGTAGTACTAAGTACAAATTCATTTTCATTATTTGGATGTGGGTTTCCAACTTTTTCTGGGCACAGCAATAACTCTTTCAGCAGAAGAGTAATGAAATCTTGGCACTCTGGCCCTCAGTTTGAGAATCTCTCTGAAAGCCGAAGCTTGTCCAGACTTTTCTGTGTATTTGCCCAGATAAATGTAGTTAAATGGAATTGTTTATACTGCTGTTTTTCCTGTTACACTTGTTCTTCAGCCAGAAGCCATATATAAGAAAGAGCACTTTGCATACAGTGTTACAAAACGGGACACCTCCATACAGTTAACATATTTTGATAGAGCAGAAAGTAAGTCTAGACATTTTTTCATTTGCTTGCAGATGCCTGAATAAATTGCCACTATGTCCCAGCTGCTGGAAATTTACGTTTTCTATATGTATATATTATAAATAAAATAATTATTTTATAAGTGGCACAGTGGAACAGATCTGGCTGGGGTTCTAGATGATGCTTCCAAGTGTAACTCCTGAATGCTCCAGCTGCAGGCACCAGGGTCTAGGAGTCATGAATGCTCATCCAGGTGATGAGAAAATGAGTGCCTGCTGTCTGCAACACACAGATTTGTGCGTGGCAGCACCCTTTGAAACCTCCGGATCAGGACATTCTGCTCTGTCAGACTCTCAATGTCAGCATGTTTTAGACTGGAACTAAGCCCCGAAACTACTCAGACCAGTGTTTTGGGACATGCTGGGGCAAATGAACACTAAGGCAACTTTCAGGTCAAACAGCAAATCAGTTCAGCAAGTCTGGTGAGCTCGATCAGGTTAGGCTGAGCAAGTGTGAGGCTTCTGTTTGCTTTTGGATCAGATGCACCTAAAGCCTTTTCCTTCTTAGACTTCTCTGTCCTTTTGTTTTGAATTTATGAAGCTTAATCAAAGTCACTTACATGAACAGGATGCGTGGCCCTCCGAGAAGAACCTGATCTTCCACTTAAATGTCCTCAATCCTTAGGAAAATGAGGCATACAGCAGAGATTTCTGGTCTATTGCCTGCTTCCACCAGGCTGGAAAATGGAACTAGCTGATGAGAGGAAGAGAAGGCCTCACGAAAATACCTGTTAGGTGGTTCTATTTTTTCTGTTTTCACCTTCTTGACATTGGCATATATAACCCATTTTAGGAATGCAGCCCTGGGTCATCAAGTCCAGTTCCCTGGTGATTAGACAGGCAATTGTTATAAGAACTTTATTTTTCCTTGATTGTGATTGTTAGTCACTTGCAGCATGCTCAGTCTGGGGAAGCCCTCTCTGCAGGTGGAAACAAGTCACAGATTCGTTTACTCAGGTCTGATTCTTTTGTTGTACTGTCAAAAATGTATACACCACAAATCTCCTCTTTATTTCAGAAACACTGAAGGGGAGGCCCATATGTGAAACTTACAGCAGCTTTCACCTGCCAAACCCTTAAGATCTTTTCTCTGTTCCAGTACCTGCACAGTCACGCAATGTCCTCCCTCAAAACAAAAAACCCAAAAAAGCAGAAAGGATCCAAATAAAACAAACAGGAAAATTGCCATTAATCTAAGCTGGCTAGAGAGGAAAAGAATTAAAAGGCTAAGTATTGTTCCTCTGATGCAATTTTGAGGATCTGCATAATACATTCTCCACCTTGTTTAGCTTGATATGCCCAAATAACTAAAATCCAGTTTTAAAAATCGTTTATCTGTGTTTCATTTGGCAGTATCCTCTGGGATTACCCTGTGTACATGAATAGGACTTATTTTTTTATAGCTTCTTCTGCTATTTATAAGCTCACCCAGGTAATAGAATGAATTCAAAACCTACATCACAATGCTCCGTTAACTGCCAGTCACTTTCTCTTTCAACTGTTTACAGGGGAGAAAAATGACATATTGAAGATGATTGTGTTTGCTATATAATACTACACAGCTACTTGAATTTCGTTTAGCTGGTTCTAATGAAAGCACTTTGAGCTCTCCTGAGGACCTGAGGAGGTGTCACCTAATCACCAGTGTCAGTTTTTATGGAAGTTTTCCCCTCCTGAAGCATTCACTGCCTCTGTGGTAGCTAGAACAAGTCTGCCGCAGGGACTGCAGCAATTCATCCATGGCCTCTCAGGGTCTGGGTGCTCAAGCACTTTTTGCCAGGAAATCCTTGCTTGCCTCAAGGAGTACTGTGGCTCCTTGCTACCAACACACTGCTATGCTGAAGGCTGTGTGCTCAAAGTTAAAGAGGGGCCCTCTGAGAGTCCCCTAAATGAATTTTAGATATTAGTATAGGGAAAACAGGGACAAGCCTTAGCCCAGGCTTTTAAACTCCAAAGGAAGCATCACTGTCTGCCTGGTCTACCCTCCCACATTTATGCTGGAGAGGAGAGAAGATGACCACAAGGGCTGTGTATTGTGGCCATTTTTCAGTTCTTCACTGAGTCATTTATAAATGTCTTTGGTTTTCAGCTTCTTTGCAGGGCAGTGTGATTGCTCTTCCATGTAGTCCTCCCGAAAGTACAATTGCACCATTAGCAAACAACATTAAGGAATTTCTAAAGCCAGTGCTAAATCATACTGGCTGTTTTCCACAGAACTTTGCCTGCTCCACTGAATCAGAGCCCATTACTGCTTTGGTTATGCTTGCGACAAAGCAATTTATTAGACTCCTTCACTGCAATTTGTCTGCTCTAAGCTATGCATCCCAAATACAGGTAGACACCGCTCCCAGTTAAATGCTGGCACTTAGCTGCAAAACAAGGTGCCTGCAGGAGACAGTTAATTCTTTCCTACACCCACTATCAACTACCAAGACATCAAGGTCTTCATCCTCAGTGGCTTCCTCAGATAGGACAGCAGATATTCCAGCCACTCCAGGCAAGGATTCCTTTAAGATTCAAGCCAGTAATTTAAACATAGGCAGGCAGACAATCCACGTGGGATCAGAGGCTGTGACGCCTGGCCTGTGGGTGACCCTTGCCTTCTTGGAGAGGCAGCAGAAGCCAGGTGTGATTCCATAGGACAGCTCTGGTTATACTAGACATGCACATTTACATAAACATACATCTTATCACTTCTCCTGCCCACAACCACTTGCTGACAAGTTGCACATGACCCAGCCTGTGGATTGCTGTGCACAGCTCTCTGCCCATCACAAGTAGATAATGAGTTTAATTCAAAATTTCACAGGAAAAGAAAAGAAAACCTCTCACCTTTGTTGTCTCCCTTCATAGCTGTGTAAGTCCTTTCATTTATGTCCTAAGAGATGGTTTTTCACTCAGAGGGTGATTGAGCACTGGAACAGGTTCAATCAGGAAAGTGGGAACTGAGCCTGTCAGAGTTCAAGAAGCATTTGGATAACGCTCTCAGGCACATGGTGTGATTCTTGGGCAGTCTTGTGCAGGGCCAGGAGCTGGACTTTGATGATCCTAGTGCATCCCTTCCAGCTCAGCAGATTGTATGATTCTGTGATATCCTAAATCTCGGATTCCCAGCCCTTAGCAGGCCCCAGCTTTCAATAAAGTGGGATAAAACAGAAAGTGCCTCAACTTCTAAAAACACACATGGATGAACTTGCTGCTGAAATCATGCACCACCAAGCTGCAAGAACCGAGAAGTTTCCCTACTACCTAATGGTACATTAATACATTAAAAATCTACCCTGAAACCACCTTCTGGCATTGGTGCCAGCTGGCATGGGACATTTCTTGTCTATACTGTTTGACTCTCCTAGTCTCTAAAACAGAACAGCAGCATCCAAGCTGCCTGATGGGAAGGGGCTTTGTGCTGTGTGGGTCTGCTAAATTCTCAAGTATTCCCAGCTGTTGTTTGGAACAATGCTAGCACAGGCCAGAGCCCACCCCAATGGTACAAAAGCACAGGTGATGGCAGTGCTTGTGAGTGCTTCCCACCACTGCTTGGCTTACGGGTGTGACTGCAGCCAGAGCAGACAGCTCAGCACTTGGGTTCATCAGGCTGACTCTTTTCTTTGCAGGAAGGATGAATTCAGTAAATAAGCCACAAATTCCTCACAGGCTTGATTGATTTCCATGGATTTGCAACCTCCTTTCTTTTTTTTTTTCCCCTGCAAAACATACTCAAGTCTCATGAACACTGTAGGGCATGTGATTCCCTGGATTCCTGTAAACCTCAGGCCTAATGGAGCAAGTTCCTGACAGACCAGGCACAGAAGAGGAAGGACACCCAGCAGCCCATGTTTTTCTGTAAGCAGCCTGTGTACAACCTTCCCAGCAGCCTGCGGCCTTGCTGAGGGTGTGGCGGGCCAGCAGCCCCCGTGGGAACCACTACCATCCAGGTAAGAGAGACAAACAGCTGCCATGCCTGGCCATAATCCTGATGGTCAGGTTTCTGACTAGGAGGTGATCAGTTCTTTTGGTGAAAGGAGGCACCAATGTGATGCTCCACAGGTTTCAGCAATCCTGTGAAACACCAAGGGTTTACTGTGGAGGTAGTCCACTGCAGTCTCCATCTGCAGTCCCACAGGGAGAAGAGATTAATCCTTTGGTTGTTGCTCAGGGGAAACAGTATCCCAAACCAAACAAGGGTCCTGACCAGGTGGAGGAGCTATATTCAGAGCTGAATGCTGCTCAGTGGAGCCATGGACACCCATTAGGCAATGTAAATCCAGCGGTTTTTTAGTACAGGTTCACTTCATCCTTCTGTCATATTTCATACTATTTTTAAATTTTATTAAACCCTGTGAGTTTTTCATAAATACAGCATAGTGTGGGCATGAGTTGTCCTTTTTAGGATCAACTGGTTGGTCATGGCTGTTTGCTGCCACAGTCAGAGTATTCAGCGTTAGTCTCTTACTGGACTTGAAGCCAGGGTAGTGGTGGCAGCATGGGAATGAGATGAACCAGTGGCAAACATTTGGGTGACTGAATCAGCCCAGCTACCTGAGATGGGGCAGGCAAATCCCACTAAAATACAGCACCTCCTCAAAAAAGATAAATAAGCTGTATTGCAAAGCACTGGGGCAGATATCATGGAGATAAGATGCTGGCAGAAGAATTAATGGGGAAATATTTCTTTGGAAAAAGAAATAGGTCATCACCGGCATCATCTTATACTGCTTTTTGTTTAAGTCTGTCTTCTCACTTTTCTAGTGGCATAGAGGTAGTTGTCCCTTCTCCTTTACTGTGGTTATCTTTCATCCTTCCTCCTATTTATAGTTTACCTCTTCATATCAATAAACCGACAATATGAATTAATTTTGAGAACAAACTATATGACAATAAGCAGTTGTAGCATCTTTTTTACCTATATTTCTTATAATGACTTCCTCTTGAGTACATATTTCAGTTTCCTATGACATGATTATTTGAGAATACATAAAAATCAAAATGCAAAATATAAGTTTCTTAATGACTGTCAGGTGCTTTTGATATTTTTATCTTGAGTAATCTTTTCAAAAACTGCTTGTGAAGAACTTGCTGTATGGATTTCTTTGAAAGTTTCTAATGTCTCTTTCACTGCATTCTTAAGAGCATCTTTGTTCTCACTCATAGTATCTTAGACAATATCTCTAATTTTGCAGTCCCTGGTCAGATGAACTGTACAGCTTTAATAGATACTTCCATTCGGGGGGGGAAAAAGAATCAGTTGCAAGCAGGTATCTCTTAATGATTTCACACGTAACTTCTACTAAAATCTGCATAATTTTCTAATGGCTAATCAGCATAAATTTATTTCATGATCAGTAGGAGGCAGCTGTTGTTAAGAACAATGAATGAAGACATTTTTAGCATGGTGTCCTTTAAAGTACTTGAGCTTAGATTCAGGCAGTCCAAATTACATCTACTTCCCTACACCTTGTGTCTTCCTTTGGTCTCCCCTGTGTCTGCAGGGACACAGGGCACACAAAGCTCAGGAGGCTGTAGATTAGGTTTTCAAAGTCAGAGCCTGTATTTTGGTGTCCAGGTGTAAAAGTACCAACAGCTCTCAAGTTACTTAACTACTTCTCAGCAAGTGGCCTTTTTGGTTGGTTGGTTGGTGTTTTGTTTGCTTTGTTTGTCTTGGGGATTTTTTGTTTCTTTGTGAGGGTTTTTTTGTCAGTTTGGTTTGTTTTTGTTGTTGTTTTGCTGCTGCTGCTTGTTGCTATACATCAGAGTTCAGAAGTTACCTGAAGTGCCATGGAGCACAGCTTCATACGCACTTTTTCTGAATATCTGAGATTGTGGGTAGTAGTGGCAGAACTAGGGCTTCGCTGATAAGATTTCAAGTCTTGCTCTGCACTTTATCTAACTCATTCTTCTGCTGCAAGCTGCTTTCACTCAGTGTGACTTAAATGTATACGTGGTTATGTGAGCTGAGATCTGACCTAGATCTAACGCTAAACACATTGTTCCCTTTTGTGCTGCTGGCTGCAGAAGCACTGTATCTTAACCAATCTTGCTGCAGCAGCCAGCTACTTTATCTTTGGCTTTGAACAGATTCTCAGTCTTGGATAAGGATGTGTTACTGTCGGTCAGATAACCCTGGCTTTTCAGGAGCTGTTGCAAGCAGCCACAGTCCTTGCCCTCTGCCTAGCTTTCAGTCAAATGTTGGGTAAGAGATTTCCAAAGGAAGAAATTTTCTTTATGTTCTTCTTGACCAGATCTTTCACAAGACTGTTGTATAGCTTTGAAAATCTTGCTCTACAAAAGAAAACAGCAGATTGTCTATCACTGATTTCACGTAAAAAGGAAGATTGCTTGCATGGTCAACTTAGTACTGCTGAGCAGGAGAGAGATAACATCTAACAGGAGAAAAGTCTGGCACAGTCTAGACTCGTAGCTAAGAATGTATCTCAGGTACTTCAGCAAAAAAAAAAGGTTTTGCTGTAATATAGACTAATGCAGAAAGGCTTGCAGTTAACACTTTGAAACCCTGAGTGTTTAGCCCTGAATGTTCTCATAAAAGTCCTCAGACTAATTTTATCACAAACACATCTATTCTTTCATAGCTTCATATTCAGTCATGTACAAAGACTCATCAAGTAGAAGTAAAGACTCTTCTGGAGAAAAAAATATCCTTAAAATGTTTACCTAGTCATAACTAATAGCTTTTGATTGTTCCTTAGTAAGCTTGGAAGCCATTATAGAAAGCGCAATTAAGAGTCTTGACATTTACTGTGCATTCCAGTTCAAATTTACTAATGGATACAATTCCGTTCCTTTTTGCACCACACAATGCCACAAATTCAGTTTAGGGTAATGCAGACTTCCAAGGGTGAGCTGGGAGTAATTACACAGAAGGTCAAAAGCCTCTTGCCCTGCAATAAGTACCATTTCTGACAGGCTTGCTAGTTTGTTTAAATAGAACATTATAATCAAGCAGATATTGGAAAATATCTCAAGGAGAGTACTTTTATACAATACAGAGTCCCCCTCATAAAGAAGGATATACCTAACTTTCAGTTCTGTGGAATGTCACCTAGAAAGAAGGACCCTTTTAATAGCGAGGTGTGACTGCAGTTTTGGTCATTGTGAGCTGCAATTCTTTCTCTAAAGTAGGATTTTGTTGCCAAACTTGGAACTAACAGTGTGTTGAACATCCGGCCCAGTGCAAACAGGCTCCATAAGTACCTTCAAATCAGCCTTCCTGCATGAAAGAAGCAATGCTTTTGTGAATGAAACCAGATACTGAAGAATTAGAAATGCAGGTACTCCTCTGGTCACTGCAGAGAAAGGATGGGGGAGGAGGAGTAGAAGAGATGCTGATTACAACATCTTGTCTACATAAACTAAACATGTGTGAAGGTGTGGGAATGTGCATATAAACATTTTCTAGAGTTTGTTGTTTCATTAAAATGAAGAAAACACGAAGAGGTGTTCCTTCCTCTCCCCTCTCTCCGCGTAACAATTTTTGCTGAGCAAAGTGTTAGACCTGGACAGGCATTGATGTCACCATTTTGACTGATAATCAAGTTCTTGTAGAAAAATAGCCCAACTAATTTATCTGTATTTGAGAACAAAGGCCCGTAACACATGGATGCAGTCTCTCCAGGTTCTCTGGGAAGCCCTCTGAGCAGCACAGACTTGTTGCACACTCAGGGTGCAGCTGGCTATGCTGAGAGGGGTACAGCAACAGGCAGACAGACATCACTGTGCTGAAAGCAGCCTTGGGGATCAATGGCATTCTTCAACACAAGGAGTGGCATTTTTCTCACTTCTTTGGTTTGTTTTATTTACTCCAAGTATCTGAGCTACTCCTAAACCTTCAATTAAAAAGAAATATTCCCTGATTTGATGAACAAACACCTTGTGAACTCCTGAAGCACTTCAGCTTTCAAAGAAAAACAAGTAGAAACTTTTGCCAGTTTGCTTGAAACTGCCATTCACTGTTAAGTTATTTTTATCAGAGAGGGAAGTTGGGTAAAAGCCTGAACAAAGAGATAGATCTTCATTCCCTTGTTGAACATGGGGAAGCTCAGGTTTAAGGTAGCAATTATCTGTCCTCTGCAACACCACACCCAGCCTTCCTTCTACCCTTGTTCACTGCAGCTTGCTGAAAGAGCACTGGAGGTGCAGAAGAGACAGTCCTCATCAACTGGTCTCTGGCTCACACGGTGATCACCACACGATACTTCATCTAGAGATGAAATGTCATATTCTCTCATCATCCTATTTTATTCAGAAGCCTTGCAGGCACCTTGACTCATTGCCCCACACAGTGTGTGCAGCCTATCTAGTCCATATGGGACAAGGATGATAGTGCTGGGACCTAGTCAGCGATCATGAGACCGCAGCTGTTGTGCTGCAATAATCTCCCACTTGCAGCATGTGTCACAGCTATGCACCGCTTGGCCTGTAAATCAACAGGTTTGATCTTGCCTTCCGATGACTCCTGAATAGGTTGCTGAAAGGCTCTCAAGAGCACCTCCACCTCCTAAACTGGCACCACCCTCTTTACTCACAGTGGGTTATGAGGAAGTTGCTGCCTTTTTTGTTGCTTAAGCTGACCTGTGAAAGACCATAAATGTATTTTATGCCATACATAAATTATTTGGCTTCTTGCAAGACTCACAACAAAAGAGTACTTAGGTATGAACGTTACCTTGAAGACACAGGTGAGGGTGTAGGCTGTGTTTGTTTCAGGGTTCAAAATGTGCACACAAATAGGGGGAGCTCAGTTGGATGCAGCAGTGTTGATGCATGGACCTTTAGAAATTATTCTTCCAAGTATAGAAATCATTCACTTGTGTTCCTGGTCAAAACGGAATCAAATCCAAGAACCAGGATCACGGCAGTTTTGAATCTGATGCCATACTAAGGACAGATGTATTGACACAAGCCACATTTTTGGAGTGGGTTATTCATAAACACATACATTTTGACACAGCAGGTCAAGTGAGTAACGTATCATACCTCAGATTCCAAAGCACTCACCTGCAATGGAAATAATTCCTTGGTGCAGTATTTTCTTCAGCTACTTGAGCGAATGGGCACTGTGTCTGTAGTTTCATGTTTGTGGAACAAGATGTTACTGAGTCCCAATTCCATCGGTCACTTTATTTAAAGAAAGGAGCCACAGATCTTACTTCCTCCCCGAGTTAGCCACGGGTACATGTGCTCAGTGTTCTCTGGCCAAGACATGCCACAGCTACAGCTGTAGCTGTGAATACACAATCCCACCTCCTGTCCACCTGAGATCCTCTTACACAACCTGCAAGAAGTCTGTCCAGGTCTGCTTGGCCTGAACTCCTCATGTGCACCCTGACCCTGTCATGGCACGGTGATGGATAATGAAGGCTGGCAGTGCCTGAGCACATAAAGCACTAAAATTCTCCAAAGGAAAGTCTTCCCTTGCATCAACCTTGTAGCCTTCCAGACACTCAAGAGTAGATTTGGCTTTCGGATGGCCTCGGGTAACCCTTGAGATGTAGTGCACCTGCATCAATACACCTACATGTTCTTACCAAGTAGAATTCTCTCTTGGCTTATACAATGGAAATTAGACGTAGGCGTGCCAACATGTATCAGTAGCAAAAGACACCCTTAATCCACCAATGGCTCCTTTATAAAGACTGAAGCACTGTAAAAGCCATTCCTTTATGCAATGCAGCCTACAGAATATAAGACTCCAGAGACAAGGCATGGATTAAGTGCATTACCACACAATGAACATATGTCAGTTTAGTTTTTATCGCTCTCAAACAAGCACTAGGAAACAGTCATAAGAAAAATATTTATAGCAACAAATCCCACCTCAACATGATAACATTCAGACTGAACACTAAAACAGCTAAAGGTATGTAGAATACAAAGTGACTCAGGTATTCCAGGTAACCCATGGCATACTGTAGAACAATCATATTAATATTTCTGGCTGGCTAATAAAAGTAGCAGGAAAAACTGTTCTCCGCGAGTTTTAGGTAAGATACTAGAAGAGTTTGGTCTGGCTTTGTGTTCATTTTACTGCAGTAAAGTACAGACAACTTTTCTTAAATAAGCTAGTACACATCTTCCAAAATGTAAGGAGCACAAATTCCAACTTCTTTCATAAGTCGTATAACAAGGTGTGCACTGTTCTCCAGACACATAATCACGGAAATATCATCCCTGCAGTAGTTTGCCTCTCTCTGGATTTTTCCCCTTCACAGGTTTATGCTGACAGTTTGCTTTGCTTTACTTTACTCACTAATGTGGTTAAAATTCATAACCCTCTTGATGACTGCCATGGTTACAGAGCACATCTCTTTCAACAGGTTCCTTTTTCCTGGCGCTAATACAACGCCTGTGATTCATAGGCTGCAGGATAGTGGTGGTGAAATCAGTGGAGCTTACCATCCCTTGGCACTGGGGACCAAACAGAGATATGGTGTAAGCTGGGGATTACCATGGAGCGTAGAATAACATCCCTGGCTTTGGCTTTGAAGATTTGGTTTCCTCATCAGTGTTTTTCTCTTTTGTTGCCTTTCAGAAATGCAAGTGTTTTCATATCATGCTGTATAGTTTAGCAGAAGACTAATATTTTGTCTGGCAGCCTTTGTAGCTTTTATAGATGATTTCTTGCACCAAGCTTCCCCTTTCTTTTTCCCTGTCTCCCCCGTCCCTCTGAGTTTAAGTGTGATGTTTTGAAAAGCAAATCTTTTTGACTGCAAAGTCCTTTCCAGCATTTAATATATTTGTTATGGGTTAATACGGCAAATGTCTTCAGTTCCTCTTCATCTTGCTTTACCAAAGTCTGTTTTACCAAAACCACACTCATTTGTATTGGCTGAAGGTGTTCCATCAAAGCTGAATTTTAATGAAAACGTTTTTAAAGAGAGTTTTCAGGATGAAGAGTAGAGAAGGAGGGGGAGAGGTTTTTTGTTGTTGTTGTTGTTGTTGCTAAAAAGAAAGCTGTTTTGATTCAGTAATGGATACTTTCCAAATTAAAAAACCCTGGGTATGTAGATTCCAAGATGACTGCTTTGTGTCCCACAGAAATCTGTTTGTGCCTTAATTTTCCACTGTGAACCAAGTGTACTTTTCTCACTGAGAAAAAGTTCAAGGAAAAGATGAGCCTGACTTGAGCAGTGAAAAATCCAGGAATCTCTACTGGGGGGCCTGTTTTTAGCAATTCCTCTCATCAGTGATCTCATCTTCCTTTCCAAATTAATTAGGCTCCTGGAATACTCCCTTAATATCCTTTCTTGGGAATAGTCCATTAATTTTGCATTAAAAATACCAAATCACTGCAACTTGTTGCATGTACCATTTTTTTTCCAGTCATGCATTACTACTGTCCTTTGGGCCATAAAAGGAAATTTAAATAATGCTGCCATATTCCTCTTGACTGAATGGAGTGTAAATATTGATCAAAGCTTCCATCAGCTTAAAATATCAGAAATTGAAAATGATGCTACCAGAAAGCTGGGTATTTAATATATGGCTCAGTACTTACGTGTTTTTCTCCTTTGTGTTTATCAGCGCATTAATTTCTTCTTGTTGCACCAGCATATTTTTATTATTTAAGCAAATTATCATGGCTAAGGTAAGTAGGGCAATTATTCTTTGTTAGCTGGCACACTTCCATTCCTTTCATGTGTTCAAGCGTCAGCTATGAATTATAAGGATGTAATGTCCCTGATGGATTTAGCGGTGACATCATAAATTCTCACTCTGATGAAGACACTTATACGTGCTGTTGCCAGTAATTTGCTGACACCACTTAGAGTGAAGGGCACAAACAAAAATCTTTCTTGGCATAGTGCCATGGAGGCCAAAGCTACTGTGAAAGAAAACACCAGCCAGGTGAATTCAAGTCCTTTGGAAATACATCTGTTAAATGGGGAACAATACACCTGCATAATGAACGATGCTTTTCTGCGTGCAGGGTGTGCTTTGGAAGCCATGGTCAACTGAACAGAAAAAAAGAAAAAAAGAAAACAAAATATGTATTTGAGGGTTCTGGCAATAGTTTGTTAATTATTTCAGCTTAGATAAAGCAGTTCTGGAGTAGCTTGGGGTTCACAGTGGTATCAGCAGGTAGCTGGATTGGACCCAGCACAAAACCTGAAGTGGTTCCCTGTATGCACTCCCTTCCTGTCCTTTCCCCAGTGGAGTGTCATGCCTTGCTCCTCTGGCTCCAGACTCTAACTGAGCACTGGTACCACACTCCACAGCTACAACCCAGTGAGGTCAACATGTCCACATGGGCTTTGAGGGCAAACTTTGGGAGCACTCTCAGGTGAAATGGTGACCTGTTTCTCCTGAAAGTACAGAAACAGTCATAGTGGGGCTGAAGCCTGGCTTGTAGTGAGGTCCATTGGCATAGATGAGTTTTTGGGTATCTATTTGTGTCATACACCAGAATAGCAGATTGGCACAATCTGCAGGCCACAGAGGAGGTTTGGCCTTGTCTTATCAACATGATGTATGGCATTACTAATCCATCCCTTCACTATACCCATCAGTGTTTCATCCTGCCTAAGCTCTCCAAAAAGAAATTTAATTGTCACAGCACACATTCATAAAATACTGTTCATCCTTTAAACTGATTCCCTTAAACATACCCTAAAAATCAGCACCACTGTTGCTCAAGAGACCTTTGTTCCAGGACCTTGAAATCTCTCTTAGTCTCTTTTTTAGGTAGATTTAACAGGTCTCACATTTCTTTCCACCCATCTCTGCCACTCAGGCCTCCCTTTTCTCTAATAAGATCCCACCCAGGTGCCTTAAGGTGGCACATGCTGAATCCCACAACACCATCAGGAAGCTGAAGATGCTGGATTTTGCTTCAGGAACTGTATGTGGCTCTTCGGCAGCAATATGAAAATCTTTTCCGTAATAAAGTACATTAGAATATTAATTATTCCTGTTAGTCCAAGGTGTCAAGTAGTATTATCCATACCACTATAACAATCTTCATGTTAGGGTTCAAACTTTGAACTTTACTTAAAAACAATAATGGTGTAGAAATCTGTTCCTTCTCTTTGCCTTCTCTGTTCTTGAACAATTCCAATTTTTAGATTTTTTCTGCGACCCCATGAATCATCTTTTCCTGCCCTGAGTTCAAATGGGATCTGCATCTCATGATGCCACATGACTTCAGAAGCTGCAGCTTTGAACAAAAGCCAAAATATTTGTCTTCTGCATATAAAATGCACTTTATATCATCTTGACAATGAATCTGTTTGTGCATCGTATCAAGCAGTGCTTGGCTTCCCTATGCCATATGGTGCAGTTTTATTAACAGTATTGATTTTAATCTAATTTACCTGAAAGCTTTCAAACCTCCTGCTTCTGCAATGTACCTGAAACACTAACCTACAGGTCAATCCAGATCATATCTATTTGAAGCACTCCACATGATTTTCCATGCAAATTCTATCTCTTCCAAGATTGCTGGGTCCTGTCAGTGTTTTGCCTTTGTTCTTTTCTGGCAAAGCATTGATATGACATTTGTAAATGTTGCCAGATGAGTCGGTGGCCTGGGTTTGGTACACAATTCAGAATTTCAGTTTTTCAAGCCCTTTGCAGCAGCAGCCAGTATTGGAGCCAAAGTTTAATATTGTTAGTGTATTAATTTATGTCAGTGGTTGAGTACATTTTTTTTTTTACCACATTTCACAGAAAATCTCCTACAACCAGCAACTGATCAAACATGACAAGCTCCCACTTGGCTAATGCCTGTGATATGGGTTACTTAACTCCTGTATTCCTTCCCAGAATGGGAACTGCGGCTTCTGGTGAAATAAAGGAGCTTCTGTTTCTCTGCCACTGTCAGAAATGGAAATTCAGAGCAATATTTTCATCTGCTTGAAATGCCAGATCAGATTAAAATCCTGATGCCAAGGGGAAGGCACTTGCTTTGAGCTGCGGTTCTTAATGCTCCTCAGCCCACCACTTTGTAGGAGCATCTCAACCTTGCTGCCCCTCCTCTCGCTAGAGCAGTGCTAAAGTGTCAAATCATTAACAGAGGCTGAGGTCTTCTGGGAATGCCCCACAAGGGTGAATTCAAGCCTGCTATAGGGCTTCCAGGCTAAGGGAGTTACTAAGGAGGAAAGCACACTGCTGGAGACATAAACTGGAACTCGCGGGGCACATGAATCCTACCTGGTGATCCCATAAATTGGACGTTGCGGCCTCTCTGCTGGGGAGAGCGAGCGGGATGGGCTGCCCCAGGGAGCAGGGCCTTTGAATCGCTCACTGATCCCTTGACCTTGGACATCCTAAAGTTTGTGATAACTGAGCTGGGCTCAGGTAACAGAGACGATCATGGCCAGCAGCTTGAGGAAGATATCTGTCCCGCTTGGACATGGTCTTGTTGCTAAACCTTCCCTGCACTTCACACACACGGAGAGCCTGGTATGAAGTGTGTTGTTGTCATAATGAAATCACAGGGAATCAGATGGAAAAATGTGTGTTTGAGCATTTAAAGCTAGACTTGTAGACCACAAAACAGACTTCACAAGTAGAGGTCAAGGTGGCACCAATTAAGACAAGATTATATTTAATGGAAAGTCACCTGGATTGAATTAAGTGTATTTTCTTGGACCTAGCAGGCTGGAATCAGGATAAACAAACTTCTCCAGAATTCCTAGGTGACCTTCCAATAAGTATGACCAAATCTGAGTTTCAAGTTTTCAGAGCCCCCAAATTATCTTTTATATAAGAACACACATTGCTACTCGGGAGGTCTGTTTGTTGTGATGAACAGAGCACAAAATAAATCCCTCACACACAATACTGCAGGTGGAGGCTGCAGAGCAGTTTCTCCGACCAATAGAGCTAATGGGCCTCCAGTGTAAAACATATTTTTGTAACTCCCTTTCTTCAGACCTTCTCTTTTGTGAGAAACACAGTGCCAAAAGAACTTAATGGCTTTGTTTTCCAGTCCATAAACTGCTGATATGTCACTGGTGTTGCAGTTAAGCACACACAGTAAACCCACCAGAGTTCAAGCTCGTGCTACAGTCAAGCACTGGGGCCACCACTTTGTTTTTTTAAAATGAGTTTATTGTTGCTGCACGTTTAAAATATGATAATGCACCTCTACATGAAAATACAGAATAAAAAAATGATACATACACTTCTTAGTTTTGTGGGTTCAGTCTGTGACATCTTTGCCCCTTATGCAGACAGTATGGCCAGGAGAGGCATGGAAATTAGGCTTTAATTCCTGTTTGTTTGTCAGTCTTGGCCTGCGTAGTCTACTTGCTCACATTAAGATGAATATTGGTCAACAGCTTTTCACCACAAGAGAGTTTCTTTTGAAAATGTGTTGGTTCACTAAGCTCTGCTGATCCTGCCAAGACATTTAAACGCCTACTTAATGAGTCCATGCAGGTTTTCAGATCTCTAATGGGTGTCAATTATTTGGACCCTATGAATCCCTGACAGCTTCTTAGTGGATGCACATTCTTGTCAACTTTCACTATTTTCTGTTAGCAGTGAAAAAGAAAAGCTCAATATTTCCAGGAAGATGCAAAGGAAGTTTCCTGAAAGTTCACTAGAAATGTCTAAAATTTTTGGTTTGAGCTAACACTGGATTAGAATATAATTTCAAATACAAAAAACATTCCTTGTGGACCTCAAGTAATTTCATACGTGCTTTTCAAGAATCAGCCCAACTCCCAGTCTCTCGGTAAACTTATAACACCTTCCTAAAGAAGTAAATGCCACTCTTGCAGTATTTGCTTCCCTTAATGCTGATTTGAACGTTTAAACTCATGGTCTTGCCCACTACGATTAGAGATACTGGTGTTACACTACAGAAAGAATGGGAAGGCTTAGATTTTCACAGGAGATCAAAAATGCTTGTTCTTTCTCTAATGAAAATGGAGGTAAATCTGATGCAATTAATACTTTGACTGTTTTTGTACAAGTTTTTGAAGTGTGTATTTCTGTATTTGTTTAGTTTGAATGTTAGGGGTAAGGAACCCTATTGTTAAAGAGGAGAAAATATAACAGGATCAACAATTCTTACAAAGCTTGCAAAGATGCTTCTAAACACCTTTACGTGGGATGTACAGATAAAGGTGTAATGCAAGTATAAATTGTTATTTTTGGCTCTGTCTGATTCAGTGTTTTGTATCTTAGTGCTGCTGCCATGCTCTTTTTCCCAAACCGTGACCCTGGGACCACTGTACAACCATACTTCACCCTCATCTCAGCCCCAGGGTTATTGATGCTTTCCCTTGTCCTTTCATTCCTTTTCCTGACTTCATCTCACCTCAGTCGTAGTTTTGGTTCATACCACAGGTGCCTGACCACCTCTTCATACTGTAGCTACTTGCCTTCTACCCCACCCCCACCACCCCCTGCCAGGTAGGAATTAAAGATCACCTCAGATAGACCCAGCTGAATCTCTGTACCCAGCCTGCAGAAAGGCCAGAAAATCAATCTGCATGGGGAAAGAAGTGTGGTGTAAGGCTTGGCCCCTCCCAGGTGGGAACCAGTGACTGGTGTTACCCAGTGCTGCTTTCTGTGGCTGGGAGTAAAGCAGTAATGTTTGCAGAAGCATACTGCAAAAGCCCGAGCTCTGCATCCTGTGCTCCTTCCACATAGGAAAGCACCATCTCAGACTCCAGATACTACTAGAGAAAAAAGTGCTTGGTTTCACAGAATCATGGAATGGTTTGGGTTGGAAGGGACCTTAAAGATCATCTAATTCCAAGCCCCCTGCCACGGGCAGGGACACCTTTCACCAGACCAGGTTGGTGTCAAAGTCCCATCCAATATGGCCTTGAACACTTCAGGGATGGGGCATCCACAGCTTCTCTGGGAAACCTGTTCCAGTGCCTCACCACCCTCACAGTAAAGAACTTCTTCCTAATACCTAAACTAAATCTACTCTCTTCCAATTGAAAGCCTTTACCCTTTGTCATATCACTTTTTACAAAGTCCCTCCCCAGCTTTTTTGTAAGCCCTTAAGGTACTGGAAAACTGCTATAGCATCTGCCTGGAGCCTTCTCTTCTCCAGCTATCCAGAAGATATATTCCCTCATATATTTATTAGGCCATTCCTGACTCCTATAGCAAGGTGTCACCTTCCACCGTGTCTTTGATAAGTGGCTATCGATCTACTGGATATCACCACCACTCCTGCAAGTTACAGCCAGTGAATTAACATTTGGTCACTACTTTTCTGAGCTGAATTCAAGCATGAAATTGCTATCAATGCCATCCTTACTTCCTACCAAAACCCTTCCTGCTAAGATAGTCAAGGAAAATATTTTAAGCCCTGAAAGCTCCTTAAAATTTATGGGTACATGACAGTCCATGTGAATCAAACTAAAGCTGACAATCCCGAAGGGCCACATTAGTTTTCCCACAAAAACACCTGAATGTAGCACTTCTGTCCCACACTTGGCAGGTTATTCATTTATTTTAATTTGCAAGAACCGTGACTGAGTTACATTCATCTTCCCAGATGTTGTTAGTGATGAAAGCTGAAGGAACAAGTCTTTTCTGATGTTGATGTACTGTGTGCCAAACCTCATCTTGAGCCCCTGGCTCCTGCTGTACTTTTCTTGTGTCTGTACTGCTGCCTTGTGATAAATGAAACTTGCAGAATCACACGTACTGTGGTACAGGAACAAGCATCTTGTCTGGGGAGTGGTCAGTGCCGGAGGCTAAAAACTTGGGCTGTGTGTACATCTGCGGAGGCTCATGTAATAACTACAGTAAAGTTATTATAACTAAAGCAAAGGTGCTGAGGCTTTGATTACAAATGTCAAACAAAATGGGAAACAAAGCAAGGCTGAGGAAGGAAAAAGGCCCTGGCCCTGTGTTCTCCTGCCCCCACCTCATCACAACAAGCAGCTTTTCTGCATTTGTTTTATTAGCTCCAAAAGCCTTTGCAGTCTTGCCTTCTTGGCACACTTGTAAAGTCCTGGGAAGCTCAGAGTTTTCTCTCAGTTACACTGAAAAGCCACAGATGGTCTAAATGATCATTTGTAAATAAATGAATAATCAGAACCAAAAAAGCTCTGCAGAAACCCTCTACCAGCCTTTTCTAATTTTTTACAAAACGCCTCAGAAACAGATTGCATACTTCACCAGCAGACTGAAACAGCCATGTTACCAGTTTGCGCAGATGGAGATCAATTTCGTCTCAGCTAATTCAGGGTTTTCAATTTCCACGAAGCTCCTTCCCGCTGGAAGCAGCGAAGTACCAGACCTCTGTTTGCTGGATGAGAGACAGGCACCAAAGGAGCAGCTCCCATTTCCTGCTCACATCCCTTACCTGCAGACCCATCCACCAGCCTGGGTGTGAGGCAAGGCCCCCAGCACAGCTGAGGCTAAACCTCTGCCTTCATGGCCCTGCTGTCCCCCGGGGCTCTGCCTCTGTCCACACCTGGGTACTGAGGTGATGGCACTGTGTGCAGGACCCCGGGCTGTCCAGGTGACCTTGGACGCCTCAGTCATGGGGGAGGCCACACTGTCTCCTACGGGATGCTTTTTGCAGTCCAGGCTTGGGCTCAGCCCCTGCTGCCAGTGGGGAAGGTGAGAACAGGCCAGACCTGGGGGCACGTGGGGCTTTAGAGAACCCCTTGAAGCACCAGCTCAGGTGTGGAGGACAGGCATAGGAGGAGTCTGAGCATTCATCTCCTCCCTTGACCTTTTATAGAACCATAAAATGGTGTGGGTTGGAAAGGACCTTAAAGATCATCTGTTCCAATTGCCCTGCCATGAGCAGGGGCACCTTCCACTAGGCCGAAGCCCCATCCAACTTGGTCTGTAACACTTCCAGGGACGTGGCACCCACTTAATCCCTAACATCTCAAAGTAAAGGGCTTTAAAACTGCTGCTCAGCTGTTGCATACCTACGTGGACACCTGGCTCCTAAATACATTCCCAGCAGTGCTCCTGGTGCCCCAACTACCTTTAGAGAGAGCTAGTCAGTACATACCTACATATGTGCACACGGTGCATGCATGTGTGCGTGTGTGAATATACACATATATTTGTACCGAGCAGATACATGCATGTACTTGCATGCCTATACGTGCTACCAGTCAGATCTCAGATGTCAGTGTAGACAAAGCAGGTATTTAAGGATAAATGAGGAATTAAAGCAGCTTTATCTGCTGGGGATAGCTGGGGAACAGTTGCATCCTGCTTCCCACATCAGCCAGCCCTCTCTTTTGGCAGCACATTTCCATGAGGCTGTGGACATAGGAGAAGAAGCCATTTCCCAGGAAATCCTCTGCTGTCCCAGCCTCGGTCACGTGCAGAGAGGCTCTGTGCCGTCTTGGTGATGAAGCAATTTCACTGTTCCTCTCCCAAGTCTGCCAGTTCCTCAGAAATGGTGACATGTAGTTGCAGCAGCCAGGGCTGGATTTGCCTCTGCTGAAGTGGAATGGCACAGCAGGATGGCCATGATCACCCTGGTGGAAAAGACTGAGATTTTTTCCACCTCAAAATCAGACACAGGATCTTAGCTAAGCTGCCACAATGGTTATTTTCTTTACGCTATTTGCACTAGATTCTCTTCTACGTACATGACGTATTCAATGAATGTATTTAACTGTACTTTTCCAGCCAGAGACTGCTGGATGGAGACAGAAAGCTCCTTTCCAGAGCTGCAGGCTTCCTTGTTCCCATCCAGTCCCAGTGAGGGTGTTCAGCCATCAGTGCTGCCGCACATGCTATGCCGCATGTGCCACATTTACGATCCAGTTGATCATGGGAGAAGGAGATTTAATAACTCCTTACAAACTGCATACCAGAGCCTCTTCAGGGTATTGCATTTGTAAGAAACACCGAGCAGAGCCCATAATAAATGTTACAAGGGGAAATACCTGTGACTGATAAGAAGCTGAGCGGATGACAAATCACAAAAGCCTCCAGAGAACCCCTCAGGAGCAGATAACCTTGAGACGTACCTGTATATAAAGATTAAACAGCAACCCGAGCTCAGCAGAGATTTATAGAGCTTTGCAAGCATCTTGGTTTCACTGTTTGCTTTTGCAGTAGTTTCTGGACTTTATTGTTAGTTTCTGTCTGTTAATATTCTGCATAGGCCCAAAAATACAGGTGTAGAGAAGTCACCCCAGAAAAAACAAAGAATTTATTTGAAATATTTTACAAGGAGCTTTTATAGATCAATATCCCCAGCAAAAGAGAAAGATAACCAGGAAAGGGCACAGTGCACCTGTGAGCAAGGTTGTGCAAAGATACAAATGAAAACATAAAGGATAAAATATATTGACATGTTTCAGCTTGCTGGCTAAATCTGGTTATTCATTCCTTTTTAAGGGGCAGGTCTAGTTATTATGGGCTATATATTTTTGGTAAAACAAATATGTGAGGCAGTAAATGCCTTTGTGAGTACACTTCAACAGGAAGGGAATGGCTACTGCTGCTATTTGGGGCCTCTCTCAGAAAACACTCATGGATATAAAAACCGTAGCCAGTTATGGACTGGGTAAAAACCTGAACCAGAGAGCCTGTTCCGCCTAATGGCCAAAGTGAGAGGGAGGGACTCCAAATGCTCAGGCACTATTATGAATGTCAGGAAACACTTTCTCACTGTAAGGGGGGCTCACCCCCAGCACAGGTTGCCTAGCAAGGCTGTGGAGACTTCATCCTTGCAGATTTTCAAAAGCCATCTGGACACAATCCTGGCAACTGGCCCTAGGTGTCCCTGTTTGAGCAGGGGACTGGACCACTTGACCTCCAGAGGTCACTGCCAACCCCAACCATTCTGCGATTCTGGCATTTTTAGCTTAACTACTGAGTCACTCCAGCTTCAGTCAGTTGCCTTTGGATCTGTCTATTTAAAGGGTTTAACTTTGCCCAGTTTGCAAGGATGGGAGGGTTGTTTAGAGACAAGTTTCCACAGTGTGAACCACAGGCACTTCTGAAGAGACCGATTACATCCGTGGCAGCCTGGACCACAGTGTTGGCTTCACTTTGGAAAGGACAAATACTTGGTGATCACCAACATGATCGTTTCCCCTAGCCTTGCCCTTTCAACTCCCAACCAAAATCTCATGCCACTGGGCCACAGTGCAGTGAACAGATCTTTCAGACAGACCTCTCATATGGATGAGCTTTCCTGTTAGAGGCTGGACACGAGGACTTGCACTGTAAATCCATGGGTGAAAGTCTGCACTGCCAGAACATCTGGGAGGCGGGCAATCTCCCTGGGTTCAAGGATGATGCCAATGTGATTTTTTTCTGCATGTAGAGAGGGAACTGTGCTTATCTGATCTAGTTACTCAATGTGCAAAGTTGAAGGTGGTTACCAGAGGCCACTCCTTGTCATGCTCACAGAGAGCCAGACGTGCCCCGTAAAATGTACTTAACACAACGTGCCAACTTTTCATTCCAAGTGGACTGTTCAATAACAAAGGGGAAAAGAAAGGGGGAGGGATTAGATGACAATTGAGCAGTTGTTTGTACAAGTGGAAGAAATAACTTTTCAGGAACAGAGCATGGGTCAGGGCAGAGGACGGTGTGGGCGTTCACTGAGGAGGTCAGACTAAACAGGCAGTGATGCATTTTATACTTATGGCACTGTTGGGAGAAAAAATGAAATTAAACACACACTGAGGAAGAACAAACAACTTATTGTGTGGAAAGCAGAAGTGCTTTGGAAGGGCCAGTGCGACTATCTGATTTTTAAATTCATCAGTGGTTTGAGAGATGGAAGATCTGTTTTAGCACAGCTTTGGTTGAGAAACATCTCTTCATAAGGCTCAAAGGTCTCCAAATCACTCGGTTTACCCATTTCTATGCCTGTAACCATGTAGCACTATGGCTTTTACTAGATAAATGATCATATTGATTAAAAGGAAGTGAATGGAAATTTAAGGGAAGGGGAAAACTAATTTGAAGAAATTTCACCAGTAGGGCAAAGTGCAGCTCCAAGCCTCTGACTTTACGTCCAGTTGTCCTAGACTGGCTCAAACGTAAAGGAAGCTTTTTTATGGAATGGTCAGACACAAGGGAGAAGCCCACAGGCCTCAGAGTGTCCCTAGGAGCACGTGCAAATGCCAACTCTCTTCAACCAGGTATGAACTTGCTATTTCCAGTGTGCCACTGCCCTCCTCCAGCAGCTGTTCCTTCAGTGCAGGGGCACACAGGGAACACCCCTCTCTCGGCCACACCGGTACCTCACAGACGCTGCCCTTCAACTGCACCAGCCTCCCTACACAGAGGGAAAGGAGAGGGGCAGAAGCAAAGAGTTCCCCTTTTAGAGCACTTGGGGAACTCAGATTACATACTAATGCAAAATATTTTTTATATCATCCCAGGACATTTTTGTTTATACTGCTGAGTGCTATTTTATTTGTTCCAGCTTTGCCACAGATGCACAAATTCTGTGAAAGGAGAAAGAATATCTACTCTCTATAATGGCTTTTAAAAAATCAGAAAAGCAAATAAAATCCATTTCTTAAGCAAATATTCCATTAAAAAATCACTATATGTTTATAGAAAACAAAGGTTTAATTTAAAAAAGTTAATAACTGGGTATTCCAGAAGGTTTGAGTCATCCACAGTAATAATTAGGGGGTTTGTTCCATACAAAATGCTTTATTTAACCTTCATGCCTCCATTCAGATAATTGTACAAATGCATACATTTAAAGGTTTAAACTCTATTTCAATTCACAGCTCAATTCATAGGAAAGTTGATTACAGAAAAGCAATGCACCAACAAAATATGTCTGAGACACCATTTAAAACGATAACACTTGTTCATTTAAATCTTTGAGAATAGAGTGGAATAATCATCCTCTGACAGAATTTAATTAGGGGACTCCCTTTACATTATCATAGGGCAAAAATCACCTTTTTACAGTAAGAGGAAAAAAAGCTCTGAGTATATTTACAATACATACACTATACATAAATACAAGAACAACACTTACATAATATTAATAAACTTATAACATAGGCATTGCCTAAACACTACATAGTATATAAATGCAGAGGAAACTATTGGGAAATTAGATCTTCAGAAGTTTAAATTTCGAAGAAAAGTAATTTCTGTATTTAAAAGCTTTTGAAAAGAAGGCAAAAGAAAGACTAAAAAAACTATTATGTTTGCCTGCTAGCACTGGTATTTTTCTTCCTTTTAAATGTAGGAGCTCTATTGACACGACTATCTCTATGGGGTTACTGATAATGGCCCTCCCTTTCGCATCTTATCTAGGAAAAAGATTGAGGTGCTGTACATACTAATTCCATTGCTGTGAAGCTTCAATCCCAAATGAATCGCTTGTAAACTACGGGATGTTTTTGTATTTTTACACAGGAGGATCAAATGAACACCACTGGTACATACAACAGGAATGACCTGATTAGAAGGAACAATTTGGGGCCAAATACAATCCCATCCTTAGGTTTTCATTCAAATAATGCCATAGGGGAATTTTCTTCTTCCATAAGTAACTTGGCCAAGAATGATATTTTTCAGTATTGTTGTTTCTTACTAAACACAGCTGAAAGAACTTTCTGATTTAATGGTATTTTTGACCCCACATGTTGATAGCAGTGTCCAAATCTCTCTTTCCCTTGATGTGTATGAATGCATGTGTCTGTGTGTGGGTTGAAGGTCTTAAGGCTGATGGTGCATGAAACTTAAGTAACTCATTACTACCTCTGTGTATGTTCTACAAATGTGCAAATGGGAAATCCAACTTTGTAAGGATAGACAGAAGGTCGAGAGAGCATACTGTGTAGGTGTTCAGTGAAGAACTTACATTACCAAGGAAGCTATGTATAGGACAACCAGGAAAGAAATAAACCATGCAGGTTTTTTAAGATGGAACCGCAGCAGTGAAAAAGTCTGAAACCAGAAATGACAATGTGAACTCTGAATTGTTAAAAATATTAGTTCAGCCACGAAGATTTGGCTCAAGTTGTCTTTCCAAAGCTCTTTCACATCTAGAAAGGCAGGGAGAGGGAGAAAAGCTGTATCTGAACCTATTTGTGTATTTCATGGTTCATGCTTATGACAATCCACCAAAGCCATCACCTGTGGTCCCGTACCAGACACTGAATTATTGCTTTTTAAATGCTGAGGTCACAGCGCAGAGCAAGGTTTAGCAAGTCAATGTGTGAACCACCTCTTCTTTTGTAACTGAGAGCACCTTGGCTCACTGAAACTTCTGACTCTGAATTGGGAAAGATGTTGCAGGCCATTCATATGGACAACAGGATCTCAAGTAATTTTTTTCATTCTTATTTTTGTAATAGCTAAAATTCACATGCCCAGCTTTGCTTCTCTGGAGGACTGAAGAACTCTATATTGAATAATGTAAAAACTACTACAAGGGCAAATAATTTTATTTAATAATTTAAAGTCAGTGAGCATGAGCTGCTATAGAATAATGCTGGCAAAGCAAAAAAAAAACCCCAAACAAAACCCTAAAAAAAGTCAAAACAAAAAACCCAGACAAATCCCCTCCCCCCCAAAAAAAACCCAACCAAACGAAAACAACCCCTAACTCAGAGTTTGCTTTTCAGAATGAAGGTAAAAAAACCTGGCTCATTTTGGGATGGTGAAGACAAGGTGCCTTTTCCTACAGAACTAACACATGCAGGGCTGGCATCAGCCAAACCTTCCAACATGGCAGACTTCTAAGGGTGCCCCCTCGTAGTGTTGTTGCTCCAGACCAAAGAACCAAACACTCCTCTCCAAGAACAGCTCAGGTACTGACTAAGAAACTAATGGTTCCTTTGTCCTTCTGGTAACACATTCCCTGGTGCTCTCCCAAAATCTCCAGGATGAGTTGTATTCTTTTATGTGCTTAATATCTGGAGATAAGCTCGGGACAACAGAATAAGTACATGCATGTTCTGATGGGATTATTTCTGCCAGTGGTTAACATTTAATTTGTTACTGAACAAGCAGCCTTGTCACGTAATTAACTCATCTGCAGGAATATCTAATTTTACATGTGTGTCCAGCTGTGCTTGATTGGGGGAGGTTTTGTTTTTGCACCCGCACTTTCACCTGTGTATGAGCCTCAGGGAGACTCCAGCAGCAACCCACTGATGGCAGCAGAAGTCTAGACAAAATGCAGAATTTTTCAAATACAAAATTTTGCCTGGATAAATGACAGGTACAAATTCAGAGGATGGAAAGCAATCTTCCTTGGCAAACGCTATTAGGACAACCAGTTACATTCTGATTTCCAATAAATTAATTTTTAAAAATAGAAGAAGCATGAGGGCTGGCATTACACTGCTATTTTAAGAATCCATTAGCAGTAGTTAATATTTACAAAAAAAAATTGAGAAAAAATATGAGTGCAAGAGTCACAGCTGGCCATTTTCTGGTAAGATCAATTAGTCTACTGATGCAAATGTTTAGGCCACTCAATATAAAAATCTCCATATTTCATTTTAGGAATATTGACTTCTTGTTTGCTATTCAAATAGTCTCTAGACTGACAGTCCCCAATTTTTCACTCATTTGTCCCCAAAAGAAAGAGAATTGACATATTTTGTCCACTCATGAAGTCAACCAAGATGATCTTAAATACTATGAGCATTACATGATGAAGAGAAAGGAGACATAAGGTGAACTCTTGTGTTGCCAGAGTTCAATGCAGAGGATTTTTCAAGAGAATCCCTGTTCTATCATATTCCCTAAAAAAAGCTCCATTGGGCTTATTGCTGGTTTTTGGATTACTTCACTAGAGAATACCCTGGATACACGGGCATATCTAACATAAATTAGGAAGAAATCCACTAAAACACTGACAACGACCTCCGATCACACCTACTGAGAATCGGTACAGCTACGAGTCATTTGTAAACTAAGATTTATTTTCTTCTTACAAATATATGACAGATGTTATCTGAGAAAATAACTAAAACCTCTAACACAGTATCTCAACATGTGAACATACAAATGGCACTTTGTGTTTGTTTCTGTGCTGCATTATTGTTCTCCAAGTAAAATTTCATTTTCACCTTATTGTTAACAGAATCCCATTAAGTTATTGCTGTGTAAAAGTATAGGAACATCCCATCAGTTCTAATTACAGGCACTTTCAGTTTCTGTTTCACCTCTTAAAATACATTTTAGGCTATCTCACTGAAGTGTATGTGTATTTTAAACATCAGAACTGTCCTGCTACAATGGATATTCTTGACATGTTACTGCACCTAGAAGACTAAACTCCCCTGGAATCAGCAAAAAGCAGCTGCCTGTTTCAGCTCTGCAACCTTTAATCAAGATGTACTGTAGTCAAGGAAATACAAGAAGGAATAAAATCATATGAGTGTTTGCCATTCCTGTATCTGCAGTTCATTGTTAAATGCCAGAAGGAAAAAAAAAATCACAAAACGCCAAACCTTTCATATGGTTTTCATTTTAAGTGTTTTCTTCCTTTATTCAAAGACATTGAGCGTTGACTTATTTGACACTGAAGGACTCAGTATAACTTCGCTATATCACACACCATCTGCAAAACAGCAAAGAAGTGGCCACTCCATTTTGCAGAGAAAACACACTCTGATAAAACAGAACAATTTACTTCTTGTGTTTTGTTTCAGCTTTGCAAGGCATTATCTTAACAGGCTTCCCCATGAAAACTGAAAGGTATGAATTGTTTAAAAATGTACTTCATTTAACCTATTTAACACCCCACGTAGAACTGTGAGTTTGAAATTCCATTATCACATATATTACAGGATATTTTCACTGTTATATGTATAGTAAAATACTTTCAAGTTACTTTGATTTCTAAAGATGCAGTATCCTTAGTTACATTTTTATGCCAAAACCTGATTTATTGTGGAGAACTGAAGCCTTTTCAAGGTTCCAATGGGCATGACTTCATAAGCCTACATTACACAGCAACTGCTACGCTATAGCAAAACTGTGAACATACAACAATTTCTTTGTGCGCTTCTCCAGTCACGTATCACAGGCAAAGGCATAACACAGTAATTAGCTGGTTTCTTAAGGTAGTATTTTCTATAACAGTATTTATATAAGATTCTTCCTTTTCTGCTTTTTTTTTTTTCTCCCCTAAATTTTAATTTTAAATAAACTTGTTTATTACCTGCACATGGGCAGAGACACTGCTGGGGCTTGGGAAGTGCTGGGGTTTATATGCATGAGTGTAAGGATGAGCATGTGGGAGTAGCATGGATTTACTGAACGATCTTAAGACTTGGTAGCTGTGGAAGATTCAGTTTCATACAATGACCTTTCCAAACCCAAATTCAAACTAAAAAGTAAGTGGGATATTATTAGTCATACTTACTCCGATTTTGAGGTACCCACCTTCAATAAAGGAGAAAGAGATTTTTTTACATTAAACAGCATTTATTATCAGAAGATAAATTTATAAATGGCAACTAGAATACATTTTCAGTGTGGCTAATGGAAAACGAGACTGATGATCGCTGTTATTCCCATTATTAAAGGGGAGAAAGGCTGTCCAGCTGTTTGTCCATGCTCTGCACTGCAAGTTTACCCAAACATCAACATCGCTGATGTAATTCTCAATACTGTTAATTTTGTTACACATTACTCCAGCAAATAATCACATATACAAGTCAGTCTAAATCTATTTAATTAATTGTGTAAGCATGATAGAGAATAAGGAATACTGCATCTTCATCCCCAAGTAAAAACTGCTGTTGCAATGAGCCAGTTTTACAGTGCTGAATATAAGGGGTGCTCAAAAAATAATGACCATTAAAAATTTTAAAAGTTCTGTATCAGAGCCGTTTGCTCATTACATTTTCCTAAAATGCTGGCTACTGAGATTTCCTGACAAATCCATTTAGAACTTTTGAAAACATATGAAATCTGACACTTCATGGCATAATTTCCCTTGCAAGCTGTGATGGACAATGTCATGGCATGGTGGACTGAATCTCCGTCTTTCTGAAAGAATGGGACACTCTATTTTTGTCTCCCAACTGCTCAACTAAGATGGACCTACTGCATTGTGTCAGGATGAAATGTGGTATTTCTGCATGCTACATGTGATGTAAGCCTTCGCCACAGCCAGGAAACGTCACAGACCTGTGGTGGGGTACCAGGATTTTTGAGGAAACTACCCTGGAGCAATTGCCTGTGGTCTTTGCACAAGCACAGAAATTTGGCAGGTCTGAACCACAGCCAGTGAAGGCAAGGACACACTGAGGATCTGGGGAACATCAGCTCCACATTCAAACACCCCCATCCCACCGAGTAACTTCTCTTAAGATACTTCTGAAGAGGACAAAACCCAGAAAATGACCTCACGGATTAACTGGGATCAAAGCCTGCAGGTACTGGTATGAATGAGAACCTCGTCAAGAACCATACTGCGAACTTGAAACCCAGTGGTGGACTACTGCTGGTTGTGCAAGCCTACAGGTAAGAGCAGCATGAGAAGCCCTCACACATGTGCTGGAAAGGTTGAGGATGTACTTCCTGCCTGTGAAATAACAAAATGTAGCCCATGCTCCTTTACCTTTTGGCTTCATTCTCCTACCATTGCCACACCCCATGCCTGTGTCCCTCAGTGTGAACGCTGCTTTAACCCTCTGTTGCTCTGGGGTTCTTTGATAAAACCAGACCCTCTTTCTGTTGCAGTGTTTCCAATGCATAAACTAACAGGCAACCAGCTGAAAAACCAGGGATTCACACAAACCAACCTCAGCCTTGGGAGACAAGCCTCTCCAGGGTCTGTCATACATATGCTCCTCCACAGGGCATTTCAAAGCTGAATGCTAAAATTTAAGGCCTCTCCATTTCTCTTGTACTTTTTCTGTCTTCACTGACTACAGCGGAAGCCCAAGGAGGAACACTGATCTCTCCCAGTTGCACCCTGCCTTTGAGAGCAACATCACATCCTCCTGTATGCTAACAGAATGCCCATTAAGAGTTTCTGCTCCAACAAACTTAATTTTCTATGAGAGAAAAAAAATCACAGATCCCAAAAGGAATTCTGTATGCCACTGGTTCTTCAACTGAATTACTGCTATTCAAATAATTAGTTGGTAAAATATTCTTGGGCAGGAAAAAAATTTTATCAGTGGAATTCTACCTGACCTGACTTCTTTCCCTAAATGCCAACAATGACAGATGTATTTAAGGGGATGATATGGAAGTACACAAAAACAGACCATAGACATAATTCATGAAGCACCTCACACACAATACTTTGACAACCAGTTTTTTAAATCAACAGCAGTAATGCTGCTGGTAAAGACACAGCTCTGCTGCCCTGCAATGCCTCATGGTCTATCCAGAAGCCCTCATCTGTCCCTGATTTGGAGATGGATTCTAGAATGTCATCAAATTTGGTGGAAGTAGATCACTGACATGGTCAATGGGAATTGATAGAGGCATTTTCCCATAACGTCTGTGAATAATTTGTGTTGAGTTTCTCTGCTGACCACTCTGCAGTGGGAAGCCTGAGTTTTAATAGTAGTAAGTTCTACCAGAAAGCTGAAAACTATCCATACCTGGGGAATATTAAGGATATTTAAAGATGGTCAAACTCTGGGGTCTGGGAATGCTGTTAAAAAGTATTATCCCAGTCATATTAAACCTCAATTAACTGTAACAGCTTTTGTATCTGTATGGGTACTCTGTGTTTTTTTTCCTAAAGATTACCTTGATTTCAGAATCCCCCCAACATTACGACGTTTACTTTAGGAATCTGATATTAACTGAGACGGTTCAAAAACGAACAAGTGGCATCACAAGTTTAATCTGTGCAACTCCTGGAACCAAATATGCATAATTAAATGCATTGCAAAAGATCTTTACGTTTACATCTTCCATCTCTAAGCTATGAAAATCTCAACACTTAAAAATATTGCCAAGCCTCCCCTTTGTCAAATTTAGCTGAATAGGCAGATCCTTGTGAGGAAAGGAAACAGAAAAACACTCTTCTGTTTGCATGAGTAACTGATGACTAAGAGTTTCTCTCTTTCCTACATAATTCAATTAATACAAATTGGTTTGCAATTATAGGGCTGTATGGGAATGATCAAGAATTTGCTTTTATTTAATCTGAAAGGGCTTGGATTGAAAATCCCAGCAGAGGCAGCCACTGGTACCCATATAAAGGGCCATTTATATCATACTAGACAGCTGGCAAAATCTTGTTATTCCCTAACTCCCAGGGAGAAATCAAATGTCTTGCAGAGCACCACTGCAGAAATATTTCTCTGTCCTACTTACAGTTCATCCACTACCTCCTCAACAATCAACTCTTTCCTTTATCTTTCCTGCTTTCCAGACATAAGTATTATGTTAAAGGAAATAAAAGTACTTAACTGAGGTACCTAGCAGGTCAGTGAAACCATCAAAAGATTAACTTAAATGCTTAAATCTTACATGCTGTTTCTGCATACCCCCCACTTCTGTTGGTGTGGAGTAAATTATTGTCTCAAGAGCCATTTTATTCATTATTGCTTTTTCTCTGCAAGAGATGCAGCCGTTTCTTCTCTGTTTTGTTTTGATGATACATTCAATTCCATTTAATGAATGGCTATACCACTAACCTCGATACCAGCAAGTACAAGATCTGACTATTTCCTTGTGTTCAAATAATGGTTGCGGGGAAGAGGATACCTGCATGAAAGAAAACTGCACATTGAGAGTAGAGTAGTAGTTTTTTAGGTGGGCTCTTTCTATACAAATCAGAAAATGGTTCTAAACAAGTCCATGGTAAAATACAGGTACTTAATATGGTACTTCAGCAGAGATGCTGCTGCCCTTTGCTTATTTTACAGACTTCAACAACAACAACGAAAGAAAAGGAAAGAAAAAGATAAAAGAAAAAGGTTAAATGGCTGGTGTCCTCTAGGGCATAATGACAAATTGTAGTACGATATTAAAATGCCACCATCATTATTGCAAAAGTCTGATCAAGCAACCCTCCAGCTCTGGCAGCGGGACCTCTCCAGCAGAATCTTCTTGCCTACTCACACGCAGCTTGTCTGTAGCACAGCTCCGGTGCAGTGCTGACACCGGCCAGATGGTACTGAAAACAATGGGAAAAGATGGCATAACACAGATCTAGCGGTCTTGCTCTCATCATCATCCTCATCATCATCATCGTCAGCATCATCATCATCATCGGTTCGTGGTATCTATCCTCCAATCAGCAGTGATTTTTCAGGAACAAAATGTCTGGCAGCTGAGAAAACATACAAGCTATAAACATTTTTTGTCAAAGGATGCAGCATGTAAAATAATGCCCATTCCTGTAGCATTTCGGCTGCTATTTCCCAGGTGATTGTGATGACACTTTCAGGGGGTAGCCATGCTGAGGGGCAGACAGGGTTAACTTCAGATGGCGAGGAGAAGAGTGGCACTTCTTTTCCTGCTTTTTTTTGATTTCTGTTACTATTTTTTGTTACAGACATCAGGGAAAGCCCTGCCTGTTAACACTGTAGAGGGGGATTCAGCCCTGCTGAATTCACTGCGGGTAGTTAAGAGACCCAGCTCTTAAACTCGGCTGGAACAGGTAGCGTTTCTCAAACCAGCATGTGCCTGCGGCGGTGGAGCGCCAAGTGATCCGAGCGGGAGAAGCTGCGGTCACAGTCTGCACACTTGAATGGCTTCACTCCCGTGTGCTTGCGGTAATGCCTCGTCAGTTCATCGGATCGAGCAAACTTCCAGGTGCAGCCTTCCCAGGTACATTTGTAGGGTTTTTCTCCTGGGAGAAACAAAAGAAAGAGGGGAGGGGGGAAAAACAGGTTGTGACTTTCCCCTTGTTGCTATTAATCCCCACAATCCCCTCTGCACGCTTCCCATGAACATGCACTGCCTAGGGGTTGCTTTAGGCCAAATTACACAATTATGAGGTACTGGATCTGCTGAATATAAGGAAAAGGGCCTTGAGATTTATCATTCCTGTGGCATTCACATGACTAAGAAAATCAACAGGATTAAAGCAATAATATAGATCCTACCTTGCAGGGGTGATGCGAGGATTAACATCAGGACAAAGGGCTGTGTAATTATTCTCATGATTACCATATGGGTTTGCAACCCTCATATTGTCAGGCTACACTTTCTCCCCAAATGACCAGACTACCTGATACTTCCATAATTTACCATGGGCTGACACAGACTTCCCATTATTCTATGAGACATTTATTAAGATTTCTGATCATTTGTGTAAACAGAACTCCAGGACATTTCTTAGTAAGCTAGTAAAAATCAACTACAATTTCCAAATGAAACATAAAAATTCAATCTGTGAAACCTCCTCTTTACTTACTGCACTTACTTTCAGGAAAATTAATTTTGCATAAGATGTTACTAGGAATGGTGTACAATTTTTAAATGTACTCAGCCATGGGACTTGCACAACACTGTTCACAAATACCCATTTACTTCAGTGAGCTCAGACTTGGGCTAATGTAGATTTTTGGAAAATCCCACCATCTTGCTTTATATTTAAGGGTAAGAATGATGTTGTATTATGTCAGAGGAGAAGGTTAACACAGCCAAACTGGATTTTGTGCTATCATAAAGCAAACTGTTATAAAATCTTGTTTTTGCCATGTTTCTAGGCTATACTTTTTGTGACTTCTATCACCCACCCTCAGTGTCTGTAGAAATGCTCTTGGCAGTTACCGTGATCCCACAGTTCAGCATAAACCAAAACCGAGGAAAGGAAACTGTGTGAGGTCCATATTTAGCTTCCTTTTGTGTGTCTAAAATTTTACTTCCCCTTCTGAAACCAGCTAATCACAACCTGGACAACAAAAGAGCAGCTCTGCAACAACTGTTTCCTCTGTCAGGCACAATCATTCTTCAGTTATTTATTATCTCTTATGAATCATGAGCAGCTTGCAAGAAACTATTTCAATTACATGAACCAGTGACGCAACACTTGCTTTGTCGTAGGCAGAACCTCCCTCCTTGCATCTCTTCAAAAGTCAATAAATGCTTTGCATAGAGCCCTTGGTTTCAAAAGAAAATTCCCAAGTACGAGTATCATCACAAAGTTCAAACAGCCTTCAAAAATCCAGCTGAAATGGCCTCTGTAAGGAAACTGAGTGCTGTACAGACATCAGCAGGACATGTCAGCAAGGCTGTCAGCAACATTTGAGCTCCTTGGGTTGGTACCTTCTGTGCACCATCTGCGCTGTGCTGCAGTTTTGATGTCAGACGGGGGTGGGAAACAGTTGCTGCAAGGAGAACCCAGCAGTCAGGGCTCTGACCACAACCTGTAGTTGCACCAGCAGCAACTCAGCCTAGATAATTTTATACTGCCCAGCCAAGCACAGAGCACCAAATAGTGCTCACTGCCACAGGGTGGCCACAGCGTTGGGCATCTTGAATCCAGCAGCTGCTGTGAGCTGGACAGGCAGGCACAAGCTATACAGCAGATTGTGGGATGCACACTCCTGCCAATGGAGTTCCTGCCACGGTGCTAAAAAATGTGCTCAAATTTGCCACCAAACTGTCTTACATAGATATTCTTGCCACAAACAGTTGGTGCAGAGCACTGTACAAATATAGCAGTACCCCCATCCAACTTGGCAGGTTGATTCCAATGCTCTCGTCACATCACATTTATGTTTTCCAAGTGCAGCGTTTGTCCTGCCCATCCCTCAATACACTTTTAAACTCTCTTGCTCGCCAGATACTACCTTGGTTGGCTTCTTTGATCACAGACACTTTCACACCACAGATATTTCTTAAGCTCTGGATTCTTACTTTAAAAGCATCGGAAATTTTAAACATCTTCAGGGATGGAGACTCAACTACTTCACTGGACAACCAGGGTGAAGAATTTTTTCCTAATATCCAATCTAAACCTACCTTGCTGCAACCTTGGTGTAACTAGAGGCCATTTCCTTTTGTTCTATCACTTATTAGCTAGAAGAAGAGACCGACTCCCATCTTGCAACAACTTCCTTTCAGGTATTAGTAGAAAGCAAAAAGGTTCCCCCGACCCTCTCTTTCTCCAGGCTGAAGAACCCTACTTCCCTCAGCCATTTCTGGTAAGACTTGTGCTCCACACCCTTCACCAGCTCCGTTGCCCTTCTCTGGACACACTCCAGCAGCTCAATGTCCTTCTTTTAGTGAGAGGGACAAAATTCAAGACAGCACTCAAGATGTGGACTCACCAGTGCTGAGTGCAGGGGCACAATCACTGCCCTGGTCCTGCTGGCCACACTATTGCTGATACAGGCCAGGATGCCATTGGCCTTCTCAGCCACCTGGGCACACTGATGGCCCATGTTCAGCAGCTGTCAACCAGCACCCCTGTGTCTGCTGCCAGCACCCCTGGGCAGCTTTCCAGCCTCTCTTCCCCTAGCCTGTAGCACTGCATGGGCTTGTTGTGACCCAAGTGCAGGACTCAGCACTTGGTCTTGTTGACTCTCACACCACTGGCCTTGGCCCACAGATCCAGTCTGTCCTGATCCCTCTGCAGAGCCTTCCTGCCCTCCAGCAGATCAACACTCCCCAACTTTGTGTCATCTGCAAACTTACTGAGGGTGCACTCAATCCCCTTGTCCAGATCACTAATAATGATATTAAAGATATGAAATCCTTCCCCTTGGTACACAGAATTCCAGATCTTCCTTCCCCTTGGTACACAGAATTCCAGATCTTCCTTCCCTCAGTAGAAAAAAGAACCCAATGCAGAAACGGATGGTTTGCACGAGAAATACCAGAAACAGTTTGTTCACCCATTAAAACAGTATCACTTCAGGTAAGAAATGAAAGTCAGCTGATGGAAGGACCTGAGTGCAGATCATTCAGCTGGAGTTCCCATGTGTTGCTTCCAGCGTCCTCCCTCAGCGAGTCCTGCCTACCCAGCCCTTATGGAGTTATGTGCAACAGACAGGACTGACCACATTCCTTGCAAGGTATTTACTCCACTGAAGGAGAATCACTCTTACAAGCTCAGCCTAAGAAGACCTTTCGTTGTTTTCAATTAAATACATACATTTAGTGTAAGAAGGAAAAAACCACCCTAAGTAGCCTTACTCTGAAGACATTTACTCATATGCACCTTAAAAAGGCCACTGTAAAGACAACTGTGAAAGATAAAATTGTTCATTAAGCTTAATCAACATTTTACGCAAATCTAATTTTTAGGGAAAGAATAGTACTACATTTCTCTTAAGCAGCTACATTATCTGTGCATGCTCAAGTGCTAGAAGAAAATGTCCTTCATATACTAACTCTTAACCATCTATTTGGTGTCATCCCAGACATGGAAGACTAACCACTGAGTTTGTCAAAACCAGAAGAGACTCAGGAGTTCAAATGGTGTAGAAAGGACCAAGCTGAGACCATTGCGACAAGCTGAGAAGCTGGTGTCAGGTATAACACACCAGCTTTGCCTGATGAGCTTGAGCACTCATGGCTGAAATCCTCAGTGCAACCAACAGAGAGGAGCTGGGCCTCAGCAGGGCAAGGAGGAGGTGGACAAAACTAGTCTGTTAACTGGAAGAACTTAACCGTAGTGCACGTATCTATCTATCTATCTATCTATCTATCTATCTATCTATCTATCTATCTTTCAAGACTGGATTGCAGTGGAGTTGAAGTTAAACACTCAACCATTCTGACTCAGACACTTCTGTCTCTGTGCGAGTACTTAAGTGTTTAAGAAACTCTTGGGCTTGAAGTGTGGGCACGTTTTGACTCCTTATGCGCCCAGACACTCAAATTCTCCTTCAGCTCTAAGGAGCAAATGCAGGCTGTGTGAGTTTTGCCTGGGGTGGTGGAAACACAGAAATGAAGAAGTCAAAACAATAGACAGTTTTGGGAAACTGGAAGCAAGGAGAGCTGCAGAAAGAGACTATAAAAACATGTGGCAATTAGGAGGAGGAGAAAAGGAAAACTGGAAGAAGATAAAATCCTGTTAGTTCAGTATTCTGAATCTGTAAAGCAATAAAGAACCTATCAATTTAAAAACAGATGCCTGAAGCTGTGAACATTTGCCGACCCTCTACTTCTGCACCTGCCTTTGAGAGCTCTATTTTTTTGTCCTGAAACCTGACAAAAACATCCAAAACACAGAGAAATTCTGATACTATTCTGCAGCTTTGTCCTGCAATACATGAATAATGAAGAGTATAACACAGCCATTTACATAGCTCAAGTGGGACCCTGGAGCATGGAAAAGTATTTCTAGACAGTTGTGTGTAGAAAATGAGTATTTTCTATTATTTGGGGGTGTTAATTATGGAGTTTTGAAGGGATGAGTCAATGCTCCAAATGGGAATAGTAATTTTTCAATCTTCTATTAACACAGTATCTATTTCTAAAAGCCCTCCAAAGCCATGCCTTTTGTAGTCCAGATGCCACAATCCAGATTAATTACTTTTGCCATATTATTTTTCCTAACCTACCATGACTCCTCTCACTGACACACTTAAGAACATGGTTACAACTGCTGCTCATTAAATCCTCCAAACCCCTTCAAATACTGAATTAATAATGTTGAATAATGACCACTGTTCAGCCATTTCAAAACTTTCTACCCTTCACACAGCCCAACATCTTCCGATACCTTTATTCATGTACCCTGACGTCTAGAACATTGTTCACCCAGGGAAGTAAATCTCTTGAACTTTTACTTTATAACCCAATCACATTCATGCATTCCTTATTAAAAAAGCTCTGTGTAGGTATCAGCACAAGATATGCCATGCAACAGGTGAAGGGACCAAGGTCTGTTCTGTGACGAGCAGAATTTCCCACGTGGGATGTTCCTCAGCAGTTATCCTCTGCCCATCAACTAGCTGGTATCACAGTATTTGATGCCAGACCAGATGTTTCAAAGACAGACACCACAAAACTACCATGTAAATAGTTATGGGTTATTCTGCCAGCTGGGAAACTGTTCTGGAACTCCAGGAAACAGAGCTGGGCTTGTATTAATTCCTTAGGCAAGGAGCCTTATTTACTGCAACTGCAGATGCCCCATGTACTCCCTGCGCACTTGCAGTTCCTTTCATTCGTGTATTATTTAAGTTTCATTAATCCAGCAGTTTAGCAGGCTTTTGGCAACCATGAGGTAACACTGTCTACTACCAGGACAGAAAATATCCCAGTGCTCAAGCTGTAAACAGTTCTCTTCCTCTGGCATAAACTCCCCTCTCTTTCTGGTATTACAGATTACTGCCATGTCCCTTCTTATTTATGTTCTCTTCAGACATCCCCATCTATCCATTTTTTCTGCACATGGAATTGTCACCATGACTCTTGCATTATTATGTCACTTCTCTGCAGCTCCTTCCTGCAATGGTATGCAGCGTTTTGAAATGCTGGTAACACTTTTATTCCAAATAAGAGATAAGGAGGAAATAAACATAGGGGGACTGTTCAAGGGTAAAGGTTTAGCAATCTAATCAGATTTTTTTCTATGTTTAAGCTTCCATCCCCCTGTGAAAGACAAAGTTAGAATGCACATGGAAACAAAACCTGATGTATACGTTTGTGTAGGAATTCCACACAGGGAGGATGGCAGCATGGAGGAGATGACACCCCTCACCCCGTTCTCAAAATACAATGTGTTTTAGTCATACTGGCACAGTTTTATAGGTGGAACATGCACAGTTCTGCTATACACATCTTTATACCCCAAGTTTCTGCTGTCACTACTCTTGGAGAAGTATTCCCCACATAAAAACAGTAAGGTCATAAGGATTTAGCCGAAACAAATTGGAAGAAAATAAACAAGCCAGTAAGCATGCCTCTGCCATGTCTGATATGCTACATTTTCTAGTCAAAGCAAACAGATCTGAGGTTTTGCAGGGTTGAGGACATCTCCTGGTGATTCCTGGTTTGGTTTCTGCTACAGGATGTTATGCAATATATGTAATGTGTAGTATTTATGTCAGCTGTTTTCAGCTCCCATGTAAACACCAGAATTATTCTGAAGCATATGGGACAGTCCTACTGCACCCATACTAACAGGACTCTAGGAGAAGAAATCATACATTGAATACCACAAATAATGGCTAATTAGATTTTGCATTTCTACTAAAAATAAGAAATTTCAGGCAGAAAAGAATCTTTTAACAGCAAAAACACTATCTGATAATGAACATCCTCAGGCATTCCCAGAGGAAGAGGGGAGCTTAGCTTTCAGACATGGGGGAAAGGGGAAAATGACAATTCTTATATTTTATGTGATATTTTTATTAGTATAATTTTTTAATGAAAAAATAGAGCACTTATCAAGCACTTTGCAACTTCAAAGTGCCTTATAAAGCTTTTTTGAAAACTTAATCCCTCATAAAAGTCTCTCTTCACAGTAGCACTGTGTAACAAATATCAAGTCCATTCTGCAGGTAGGAAAACCAAACCAGCAAGCATCAGCCTTCCCAAAACTGCAAAGAGTGAACAGCAAGGCTATGACTTACACATTAGGAACACCTTACTTTCTGTAATGAAAGTGATAGATCTTAGCTTCAACCCTTTAAAAGTTTGAAATATTTTCAATCATTTTGATGCAAAAATCCAGTTCAATTATTTACTTTATGCAGTTCCTAATTCACTCTATCTGTTTGGTGAACATAGGCAATTTGACTTTTATGTTTCAGTATTGTCAAAATATGCAAATAAAATATCTTTCCGGGAAGAGATTACTTTCGTATCAGTTGAGCAAGTCTGGCAAAACAATTTCTACGAGCAGAACAGGAACATACTGTGCTGCCTGAGACACGTCTTGAAGTTCAGGTTTTTTATTTTTTGTTCTCTGACTTAGGCAAGGCACAGGGACATGCTTCCTTCATGTGGGAACTGGGAACTAAACAATTTCGTCAGCTCAAATATACAGTGACAACCTCCACTCTAGAAGAAGAGACAGAACTTCAATACACTTTGGCAGCCCTTGAACTCATTATTTACAACCTTCACTTGTGATAATTCAGATGGGAGTCCTTTTCTCACATCAAAACACACAAATACCTTTTAATTTCACTGCACTGATGAGCCTGGTTCCTGTTTGCCAACCTGGCCCTTCTTCTCACTCCCTCTGCAAGACCAGTACTAGTTCAGCAATTCTACTTCTTTCCTTCTGCTACTATTGTCCCACATGCCACTCTAGGTATACAGCTGCCTCAGTCTGATGCTATTTAAATACAAATCCCAGCAAAAAAACGTTTGGGACTAAAATCACAAAAGTCAATTCTCTGTAATTTAAGAAGCCAAATCCATTATGTCAGTTTCTAGCCTGTTCTGTAGCCACATGCACAGAAAAGAAAGGAAGAGGGGGAATCCAAGCAAATTCCACATTTTCTCTTTTTGAGGCTCCTGCAGAGACTTTGCCCCACAATGGGCCCTACCAACTACTGTGTGACATAAGAATGAATTAACGCTCTGGGACAAGGATTAGTTTCGTACATTCCCGAGGGCGCTGCTGATGCAGAATGATAAATTTTAACTCCTGTAAAAACAGAAAAAGTAAAACATTTGGAAATGTAAAAGGCTTCTTCCTGTGCACCTGAATCCAGGAGCCAGACCAAATCCCAACAGTTAATGAAAAATACTGTTTTATTAACTTTCCCAAAATTTGTTTCCTGTATGACATGGTGTAAATATATAAGTTTTTAAGTGTATGTTAAGTGCATGTTAAGTGCATATACATATACACTTAACATATATATATATATATGTATTACAGATACATCTGTAGTGGAAGATGGCATGAAGTTTTCTTCTTCGCAACAGCCACAGCAAATATATGGGTCTACTGAATTTTCTGTGCTGTGGTAGAAGACTGAGGCTTTGCTTCTTATAGCAGCCTTCACTTACTGAAGTATTTTGGAAAGGTGATGTAACAGATCCATGCATCCATCAGCAGCCAAATGTATGGAGGGTGCCAGCAGACCTGCACACTTACTCTCCTTAACTGGGGTGCTGCAGGCTTGGGTTTAGTCTGGCGTTCCCCAAATAAAACAACTTTCCTTCACTGATGGTCTGTAGCTGCAAGGGAGACACCAAACAAGCCACACTTCCCTACCCATCTGCCTTCGATACTGGTACTGTCACTCCTCCTGGATGCTCCAGGCATTGCTCCACTATGTTCATCAAGAGAAATACTCATGTTTCTCAGTATGAAACTTAAACCTTCCTTTTGTTTTTTGAAAAAAAAAAAAACCCAAACCAAAACAACAACCAAAACCTGCCAAAGAAAAAATGAAAAACCCTCAAACAAAAAACAACAAAAAGGCTGCAAGGGATGAGCTGTGTCTCACTCAGTTTTGCACAACTGATTATCTGTTGTTTGCACTGTGCTAAAAGTCAGGCTAAAGCAGAGGATGGGCACTGGTGTGCTGAGGTGTGTATAGAAACACAGCATTAAAAAACCCACCTCCCATTTAAGTAAGCTGGAAATGGAATTAAACTTTCCAAAAGAAGACATACCAATTTTTATCCCAATAAAAATCAGATTACATATGTCACACTGAAGAAAAATATTAACTGACAAAATATGCATGACAAGGGACAAGGGGAAAGCTCATTAATGTGACCAAAATACCACTATTTCATATCCTATGTGGAGAAAACATGGAAGTGCAGAAAAAACCTCCTCATCCTACACAGGTGTCATCGGATCTTGTTACTTTCCCATTAAACAAGTAGTTTTTGTAGAATTTACCCAGGTTTCTAACTGCTTATTTGCAAAAAAGTGAAGACTGAAAACAGTAATTTTCAGGTTCTACCTCTTGTTTCCTTTTATGCATGAAAAAAAAGAAAGCAGGAAAGAAGAAAACCTGAATAAAACATTTTTTAAAAGGCTATTGTGAAGCTTACTTGCAGTTTTGAGCATGCTGCACTCTCAAAGACTGTGTTTCCCTGACAAGGACAGGATGTGCACAAGCAACTTCAGACACACTTCCCGAAAGACATGGGGCATCACCAGTAACAAACTGCTGTTCCCTCTGCTGGGGACTGAGTGGGCTGCAAGAGTTGGAAACCCTGTCCTGTGTATTTATTCCTCCAGGTCTGGGCGCAACATCTGGGAAAGTGTTTTGGAAGTAGTGGGAGTAAAGACATCTTGCTTTCATGGCACTTCAGGGCTACACATGGTAGACCACAATCACGCCAGAGACCTTAGATGAACTGCAGTTCTTTGGAGGTAGAGCATTAACTACTAAATGGTTGGCTTAGAGAAAATCTTATTCTGCATAATGAAATTATCATTATTCCCTCGTGCCACACACAGACAAAACACATATGCACCCCATATTTACAAAGTCAAGGGGCACTGTTGCAAATATTTTTCATAACCTTGAGACTGAAAGTAATCACAGACGCAATTAGATTTGCTTTCCCATCAAAGTGCCTTGGAATAACCACATGGGCACTCTTCCATATCGGCACAGCATCAGACCTACAATGCAGAGGAATGACTCCCTGTGTGTAAGGTGAATTCAGAGCTTGCAAAATGTGCCAGAAATGAAATCATTTAACTTTCCACAGAGCAGCCATTGGAAGAGAACTGGATGTACAAGCTCCTTCTGGTATGGACACCTGCCTGTAACTAGCTGGACTCGGACAACTGTCTCACTACATCCAGAGGTTCCCACTTCTACATCACCTTTCTAAGCTGTGGTGGCTTTGGTGAGCCTGCCCTTAGACCCTGGTACACACTGCTCCAGCAGACATCTGCTTTTAAATGTATTTCTGTCCTGAAATGTGAACCCCGCCACATCAATGGGAATAGGCTGAGGTTTCATTTATTAAACAATCTGTTTATCTTCTAAAGAGAAACTGCATGAAGAAAGAGCAGAAAAGCTAAAAAGGAAAACTTCTGTGAAATATACTCGTTTTCATATTGGAAAGCTCTACTGTTTATTGAAACTGGCAGTAAATTTTAAACACTAAAGGAAAGTATTTCTTAAAAAATAAAAGCATCACCCAATACAAACAGAACCTCCTATTTTACTTAAAGCAAATTAATTTTTAAATTGGCTTTGTTTATTTAAATTCCCAGTTTCTGGAACAGCATATGAACTTGCTGCTGGTGGTTTTTTCACCCGATAGATTTTCACAGTGGAGGAAGAGCTCAGGGATAGGGAGAACATAGAATATGAGAAAGAAAAGCTGGGGGTTTGAAGAGTGAGTCTGGTGGGTAGGTGACAAAGAGGTGTTACAGACCAAAAATCTACACAGTTCAGGTAAAATACAGCCAGATTATTTTAAAAATGTTGCTTCTTCCCAATATTTGTCTAAAGAAGGGATTACAATCCTCTAAATATCTCTCTGGAACTTAAAGTTAGCAGAAGGCATTAAACAGACCTTAAGAAAACAACAGGTAATGAATGGAGTTTTAAAACCTACAGAACAAAACTTTTGGTGCCTCTGAATTTTTAAGCCCACTCTGAAAGCGCTCAGAGGAAAATGTGAACAAAGACTAATGACAGGGGCCTTTTCATATTAAAATAATATATGGAGCAACAGTGAGTAAGAGGAATGCAATGTTTGAAAAAGCACAGACTAAATAAAACACCCATGTACCCTCTAGTCCTCTCTCTTCTAGGGTGGTGTCTCAACCCAGCTACAAAGGAACATCTTGGGGAGGGAATGCTGTCATTTTCTCAGGTACAAATCTGTACTTCTGAGATGTTTACTGTCTCCATGTAACACTGCTGAAGCCCCCTTGACACTGACAAATAGGCTTCATTACGTCTGTGGCAAAGGTATTTGCTCTCATCTCTCAGGAATGATATAGGCGTTGATCAAGGACAAAGCACCAAACACTAAAAAATTCACTTGGCCTGGGGGCTATATTCAGCCTGGCTCTGTAAGAGCCTGACAGAGCAGCCCCTCTACTGCAGCAGCAGACTGACAAGGGTAATTCAGACCCACTGCCAACTGCGGCTCATGGATGAAGCGCAGCAGTTGCAGCCCAGCATCTGAGTCCCAGAAAGTGCTCTGGTTACAGATCCTGGCCTCCTCCACTCCTCCCAGGCAGGAGCAAAGCCATGCCTGTGGATATATGGTGCCTACACCCATGTTGATCAAATCCATTCCCACTTCACGCCACCTGAAAAGTCCCAGGCTTTTGCAGCTGTTGACACCAGAAAGCCGCACTGTCACATTCTTCCAAAAATTTTAAACTAAAAACTGAAATAAGGTTGCACAGAAATACAGAGTGCTGATTACTACTACAGTCAGTGAAAATCCTGTGGAGGTGAGAGACAGGGAACAAATCTCTTGTGTTTCAGACACTGTAAAATTATGTCCCACATAACCTCAAAGCAGGCATCTTCTTTCTTCGTTGACTTCTTCAGGATGATTCACACAATGTTTTAAACTCCTTGGGCTGATATGGTAAGGGGGTAGCCATGATGAGGTAGAACTGGATTTAACCATGAGCAACTTCAGATGTTTAGATGTTCACACAGTGGAAAGAATAAGCATGTACTCAGTCTGTAGGACTCAGCTGTCCTACTGGAAGTGTCAGTGGCAACTTTAGTACTGTCTAAAAGGCCTGAAATAGCCACTACAGATAATAAAATAGCATTATGACTGATTCCCTTTCCATCTTCAAAGTAAAAGCAGCAAAGTGAAGAAGGTGAGCCTCACCAGGGCTGCATGGGTACAGACCCCTTGGAAGCAGCAGTTACACTCTCCCTATTCCTGAGGCCAACACCAGCACCTGTGCCAAGTGCAACACAGATGAACACAAACCGGGAATGCAACCCATGGCTGCTGGTTTTCCCATTTGTAAAGATTACTCCTTTGTGGAGTCACACATTAGTAATTTTCTTTAAGTTCACTGAAGCAGAAACTAACTCAATGCAAGTCCAGTGAGCCAACTTCTCACAGTTTCTGCTTGCCGAAAGAGTTGATAAACCTGAGCTGCGAGGTTGCCTGCGAGCCCCGAAGGCTCTCCATCACACCTGATAGCTCCTGATAGCTTTATTTGATGATCTGGCAAAACAAGAAGAAGCTGATACTAGAAAGAGAAATGTAATACCAGCGCTTGTGATTTATGCAATGCTCTATCTATCGGAGGTTTCACTTGCAGTTTTCCTAGTCAGAGAGACAATATGTAATTCAAGTCCGCCCCCCAGTGGACTCCATGCCCACACCAGCACACTGCGTTTTGAGGACACTGGTGGCAAGCATTGAGGAGCTAGATGATAACATACTTTGAAAACCTAGGAGTTACTCCAAGAGAATTAAATTCAACTGTTACCACCCATAATAGTCTGTTTCCGTTCTTCATTAGGGTGAAAAGAAGTATATCTTCCAACCAACAAATCTGTCCATCCTGTTAAAATACCACATTGCTTTTCCTCCTGTGTCCAAACGACTGCGAATGTTGCAGTGACTGCACAAAGAAAACGTAGGTTGAAAAAGATCTTTAAGATCATTGAGTAAATGAAAAAAGAAGTTCTCAAACACATACTGCTTAGGTAAACAACTGTCAGCAAGATCAGCCTGCCTAAAAAAAATGTAAGGTACAGATTATGCAATGCTGAGTTTCTGTGATCTTTTCTCAGAAAGTTTCCTACTGAAACTTGCTCACCCTTGCGTGCATAGCTGTCATACTTCATTTATACTTATCCAAAACTGCACTAATTACTGTGGGTCATACGTGAATAATTAACTTCTCTTGCCTGAAGCAAAACTAAAGGCCAAGATAAAAAAATGCATGATGAGATTAGTACATGGAGTACACTCATGGCTAGTGCTACATGTAAGTCTGAATATACCAACTTCTTATCGAGACCTCAGAAGTGTCCTGCAAAACACATTTAATTTTAACAGCATGACACAGATTTTCTCACTGGATCCACTGGCTAAATTCAGCACTGACCATTTGTCTAGACTACACTTCTTTCATCGTGCCTGCTGCAATGTCAATATAAACCGTTATCAGCTGACCATTTAATGAAGGTTTTTGATTTGATGCTATTTTTCTTATTCCCTGAAATAATAAACCAACTTCCAGCATGACTACAAAATAGTTCAGGCAGCTGTCTTTCGGCGTGGGAATTCATTCAGCCAGCTCACAGCCTGGCAGGTATCCGGGCTTCCTCTGTACTCAGCAGTGAAAGAAAAGCACCTTTGCAAGCCAATCCCTGGGTATACCTAAAGAGGGAATAACATGCCCCAGAGGTGCCAATCCCTCTTCTCTGACTACCCAGAGATCCCAGACAGATAGCAAAGCCTTGACACCCAGCTGCCAGGGAACCGCGGCTGGGGAGATGGATCCTATGATTACAGCAGGTAGGCAAGCTCTTTCCATGCTGGTGGAGAGTTACAGATGCTTAAGTTGGGATTAACTACATCCTCTCAAGCCTTCAGCGCCTACTTCTGAGCACCCTAAGTGCACAGCCTGAGATTCAGTGGCATTGACTACCTAACACTGATTTGGGTGCATTACCTGAAAGCACTGATCTGCCCCAGGAGATCACTGAAGAATTACAGGTGTTTGACAAATGTAATTCTCAGTGTTCTAAAATGTCACAGCAGAAAAGAGCCTCCTCTGTTTCTGGGCTGACTCGGGTGTGACATTTCTGAGGTTGTTCACATCTAGTTTGGTAACTCACACGATGATTGCTTATACTCCTGGGCTGGTCACCAGTCTGGCAGGATAGAGAAGAGTGACGTCTCTGTGGTATAAGCAGATAAATGGTATTTTTGTTTCAAACCAAACACTCTATGGTTCTTCTCTGTTGGGCTCTCTGGTTTTGAATCTGTTACAGCCATATAATGCTCGAAGGGCGATACAGGCAAGAAAAGAAACAACACGGAAATCCAGGCAGGGACAAGGAAAGGGACAGAGTAGGGTTAGACTAGGATAAAAGAAGTAAAACAAGAATGACAGAAAAAGGTGAAAGGCTAAGGCTATATAAAAGATATGAGAAGGGGAGAAGGGTAGGGATGAAAGACCACATTTAAGATGGGAAAGAACAGGGAGGAATAAAAAAGAATTAAGACATGACAAATAATGAGAGAGAAGAAGGCTCATCTTAATGGGAAGATGTGAAGAAAGCAGGAAAATTGGCTTGGGGGAAAATGTAATGAAATTTCCAGATCACCCGACCATTTCTGCTGTTTAAGGAAGGGACTCTTACCTTACAGAAATTGTTTTAGTAGGGGATATTAGGATGGAGCCCTGTTCAGAATTCCTCTCTGAACAAGGAAACAAAATTAAAGTCCTACTAGCCAAAAGACGTACTGGAAAGAGTGATGGAGATGCGGCCTCAATTGAAATGGAGAAGCCTTCACTGAATTTTCAAAAATAATATCTCATACTCTTTAGAGTACATGAGATCACAGAAAGTGCCAGCAGATTCTCAGCAAAGAACAACATTGTCCTACATGCTGGATAAACAACATCTTTCCTCTAAGGAGTTACAAGAATGTTGAAGTCCATTAAGAGCAGAGAGATCAATAAATTTAATTTAAGCAAATCAGCATCAGAGTAAGGAACAGCACTGAAGCTCAGACTGTTCTGTCCACTGCCTTTCTAGCCATCCAATCAATTCCCTTTTAAACTTGCTCTTGATAACTTCAAATTGCTGCTCCTGAATTTATCCACAATAAAATTACAACTATTACACATCACTGCCTCAGCTACCCTTACATGCCTGTCATATAGACCAGTAACACCCATAAAGTTAATAAGGACACCAGGTATCCATTAAGTATGGTCACCCCTGAATGGGACCCAGCTCCTCCAGGCACTTCTCTTGCATCTCTGCTGTAGGGATCTAGTGCAACTGATTCTCATAGAGTGATGACTTCCCTCTCCAGTATGGGGTAGGTGCCTCTGAAAGCCTCCAGAAAGACATACTGAGGACTTGAGTTTACACTTAAATTGACTGAAGGATTTCAGGAGCTCCTGGCATCCAAGGGCTACATCCGTAAAACCAAGTAGTTTCAAAAGAAACAAGTCTGTAAAGTGGAAAAAATGCTGTTGAAGATTCATGACCACACTGTATGCTCTTCTTGAGGGTTTCCTCCGGACTAGCTCTGGTTGGTCCCAAGCAATGACCACCCTTTGTTTGTTGAAACACAGCAAGTACGTCCCTAGAGGCCACTTTTCTGGTTAGTTTCATCTGAGAAGAGCCTGATTTGTGCTGACACCGGTCTTGTGCTGCCAGGAGGGGATGACAGGGAAGTTCCATTCAAAAGCACACTCCTGATCTGCACCAGAATGCCAATGCACTCACGGACATCTCTGTTATTCAGGTACAGGCCTTTGGCTCATAGTGTAGGATGACAAGCTAGCTCATTATGCCCTAAACTGGGCAGAAAGGAACCTGCTTGTCTTAACCACAGTGCACAGTGCCAGTGCTTTCTTTGATGGGAAAGCAAATCTTACCTGTGTGCGTTCTCCGGTGAGCCTTCAGGTGGGAACTTTTTGTGTATACTTTGTTGCATCCCTCAAAGTCACACCGATGGATGCGCCGCTTCCTGGAGTCTGGAGACTCAGACCTCCTCTGACGCCTTGTGCTCTCAATACTGAATGGTGAAATCGAACTGAAAAACAGAGCAGAAGCAAAGAAATGAAGCAGGAGGGTGATGTATATCCCAGGCCCCAAAAAATCAGCTGCAACAGAAGTGACTGTGCTAGAAGTGACATAAACGATGAATTAACTAGTTCCATTTCTACATTTTGACACAATTAGTGCTTGAACTAGAGCATATTTTGCAGTATGAAATAACTGAAGTGTTGATTTAGAAGTGCTTATTGCCCCAAAAAACCACCATGATCCTTGAAATACTGCTCCAATAATGAAGCAGCCTGACTTTATGTGAACTCTGTTTCTATTTGACATGGGTCCAGGTACAAGCTCACTGAACTGTTTCCTAAACAAGTTTATATATAGCCTCTGTAACTTCTCTTTGACAAGTTTAAATAGATAAAAAGCCTGCAAGCTTTTATGAAAAAGTGTTTCCAGTACCCACATCTGAATTATGGATCCTCGCATTAGGCCAAACACCTGTTGTTTGCTTGAATACAGACTGCTAACCAGATCCACATCCCCCTGCAGCAGGGATTTTTCCATTTTCTCATTTAACAATACTCAATCTGTCACTTGCAAACCTATGGATTTTATTTCCTTTCAGACCACTGATAAATGAAGTTTATTAGAACAAGGCCAGAGAACAATCCCCACAGAAAAACACAAATGCTTATCAAAGACACTCCATTTACAGCAATGTTCTATGGCCTATCAGTTATCCTAATTTTAAGCAATTAAAAATCCAACATTGAAGTCATGTTGCATGAGTTTTAAAGTACAGTGTGTGCTGAACCTAATACTTCAAGAAAGCCTTGCTACAGCAATGCATTTGGCTTGGTTAGATAAATTATTATCAAGTTGGAAGGCCAAGATCCAAATCCTCATTGACGGCTATTAATTATACTACCCAGCCATAAATCATTATTAACTGATCGTCCTATCAACCTCACTACAATTATATTGCACAGCAATCACGTTCACCCACAGCTACACCAGCCTGTTTAGCTAAGTACTGGAACCACTCTGGCCTTCATCAGGTTTCTGGGGCTTCCCAGGTTTATTGACGTTCAAAATAAATGGACTACAGATTCATTAGCCTGCTCTTTTAGACTCTTAGGATCAAGCTGAACAAAAGGCATGAACCTTTGGGGAAGCCACAGTACTAAGACAGGCATTTGAAAGGAGCACTGGTGTTGATGGATCTGCTGGGAAGAGCCTCAATTAACACCGACCTGCAACCTCCTGTCAGAGGAGCTCCTGTACAGCTGCTGCTGTTACGGCATACATGGAACTCCTAGAGCTTTCTAGACCTTGCTGAGGACTATTTATACGGGGTAGAAAGTTTGCATAAAGCATCTCATGCCATTAGCACGTGATTTCACTGATGTTCTAAGTCTCTGCACACAAATCTCTAAGCCTTGAATTAGTGGTAGTCAGAATTATGCATTTTTATTTTTGTTTAGATATTTTCACAGTACAATCCTAATTTAAAGCAGCAAGGGGAAAAAAGAAAGTACTTTTTTTCTGAGCAGTACTCTTTTAACATATATTCGTATTTCACCTTCAGGCAAGAGATTCTCCAGATTAGTTATTTTTGCCTATAATATGGTGCATGTAAACAGATGTGCAGAGAATTCCTGAAATGGAGAAAGAAGTGGACAGAGAGCCACATAACAACATTGGCTAGCAAAAAGTTGTTCCCAAGAGAGTAAGAAACATTAGCACTTTAACTGTATGACTGGAATACAGATATGTCTAGCCTAGCTTAGGAATTGCAATTAAGCATCTGCATCTCAGAACAAATAGAAGTCTTGGGTTAGACCATTCACTGAGAATGGTTTCACTACTCCAGCTGGGTTTTTTTAAACATCCCATCAGGTGAAATAAAAGCAAACATGTAAATCAAATGTTAAAGCTAAATACTGAACAAACAAAATCCAGTGCTCAAGACCGGAAAATCCTGATCTTTAAAAATAAGTATTTGTGCCTAATTTTTGCTGCATGTAACTTACGAGGTGTCTTACAAAACCCTGTTTTGTAACAGAGCGTTCAGATCCTGGATAGTACAGCTCATTTAAATGGGAGGAGGATCAAGCTTAAAATGCTGCTGCAATTTCCAGTCCTGAGACAAAATGAACCTTGAGAAGAGTCAGCACCTCATAAAAGCTATTTGTCACATACGAGAAAGTGATCTCACTGCTGGGAACTGCTCTGTGCTTTCCCGGATATTTATACAGAAGAGGGTGGCACAGAGCAGTGCCATGAAGATGGCACACAATCATTGCTGCTGCTTCTGAACTGGACTGCTCCCTCTTTCTAAAGCGTGTAGGACCCTACTTATCCCACAGGAGGGAAAATAACTGAGTAAGCCACAGAAGGTGACGAGTATTGTCACCATCCCCTGAGAGCTTCACAGTCATCGCTTGCTCAGCACAGCAAGGAGGAAAGCTACTCTCAGCTAGAACCAGCAAATGTCACCTCATGCCTCGCCTTCACAGCCATGCTGGGTAAATGACAAACTAACCAGCAGAGGAGACTCACATGGCAAGTGAGAGCGTATGCCCAAGGCCGTTTTCCTCTGCCACTTCAACTCCTATGGCTCAGGGGGACCCCCAGTGCAGATGTTCACTGGTGGAAAAGGAGACAGAATCTATCTGACACCACCAGGTTTATTTTAGCCTTGCAAAAGCTGTGTGACTTTACATGGGGACATCACCAAAGACCCTAAAAAGAACCACAAAGTGCTTTTTCGAGCTTCCTCAGGTTAGTCCCTCTCACAATAACTTCCAGATAATTTGCTGATGTTCTTTCCCTTTGCCATGCAAGCAGTAAAGGGACACCTTCTTCCTTCTCAAGCAATTTCTACAAAATACCCTCACTGACCAGACAGACAGAAGGGAAGTCCTCCAAACCACATTTTGTGCCTTTTAAAGGTCACAGGGGCTCTCTGCCAGGTGTCTCTGGTCAGTACAAGGTTCCCAAAACTACTGTTTGATGGCACCATGGCGGACAAAGACTTTGAAATGGATGTGTTAGGGAATTCACAGGCGTTTATTTTTTCAACTGACTTACTTCTCCTTTTTGTTTAAAATGCATTTTAAAATTCTGTAAAATAAATAAAGAAAAAACATCACAAAAAAAGATCACAATGTCTCTCCTCCCCCAAGCAAAACCTAAACAAACCGTACAGTAGCAGCCTCTCTCAAATGTAAGTGTCTCCCAGAGACTGCAGAGATAAGACTTGGAAACCTGTCATCAGCCAAGGGCTACCAGGGTGCCCTGAGGAGGAGCTTCCAATTCTCCTGTTAATGGCCACGATCTCAGGCAGCCTTTAAGGCTCAAGGTTGGCTTTTGCAGCAGGACTGATACCACACATAACAGCTCAGCAGGATGAAATAAATTACTGCTGAAACATGAAGTTTGAAAGAGAAATTAACAAAGAAGAAAACTGTTCTGACCTATCAGCTTGATGTTTATTTATTTGCAGCTCGTTATTTGTAAAACCAGTGGAATTGCTATGTTAGTGTAGAACCTGTTACACCTCATTGGAATCCTGGGAGACTGCTGGCTACCTCCATGAGCAGCTGCAACACCTGTAGTCAGTATATTGCTACGGTGAAATTATTAAAGCCAATGCATTTACAGAGATTTATAAAAATTCAGCCGCGTTACTTCCAGCTAGAAGTGAAAACATGTATCTTTGCAACTCACACATGGCCAAGTCCTTGTCTGATACAAAGAAGTCTGCAAAATGTAACACCGACTGGGGCTTCACCACTAGATGGCCATCAAGTTCTGCTGAACATGATCTGCACTGCATGAGACGTGGATTATAACAATCCTAGTTCCAGGATTGTTTTTCCTGTCCACAAATGCTGCCCATGACCTCCTAGGTGGTTTGCCTCTGTTCTATGCAGACTGTGAACAGCCCTTGGCATAGGCAGTAACACTGTAAAAACCACAAGAAATGGGTGTTTTTATACTGAGCAATATGCAGAGCAGAGCTGCCTGGGGAACACTGTTTGCTAAAGCCTTGAACTGTGTTCAGGCCCGTGACACACCACAAGTCCCTGCACGCTGCCTGCTCCCCACTAACAGTGTGCTCAAGTGTGCTCACCCTGTGGCAAACACACAGGGTTACCTTCGGCCAGGCATCCCAGTGAGCTGGCCAAGGGCTGGCTGGCTGACATGGCCAGCAAGCAGCCAGGGACGTGAAGTGAGCCAGGCTTTGTTCTTTGCTCTACAAACCCAAACAGTGTCCCAGTGTTGCATCTTCATCCTTGTGATTATCGTTTTTACTCTTCCTTGGCCCCTCCACTATGAGCTCAGTCTCTTTGGCTATGCATCCTGCTTGCCTCCAAAGACCTCATGGAAAACACACTGATCCAGGGCTAACAGGTCACACAAGTTTGTGCCCAATATCCCTGACACCTTACCTAAATCTCTCCTTTACAGCAGTCAGGGTGCATTACCTTCCCCCCTAGCTGACGCTGTAGTTAACTGAGGGACCTGTGGTTGCACCCTAACAGCCTCTGGCTGCTAAAAACAGATGCTGTCTTCCCTTTGGGATGAGACCCAGGATGTATCAGCCACGTCCCCTCCACTCTGGCTACCATGGGAAGAAAAACCAGATGTGGCTCAGGCCTGTGCAGCCTGGATGAGGGGCTCAGCAGGCCAGTCTGTGTAACACGAGCTGTGGTCCTCTTGTGCTTCTCAGCCCCAGGGCGGTGGAGTACCGGATTTGGCTGAGATGGTCACCAGGACAGGCCCACTCCAGCTGCTTTCTGTTCTGCTGGCACCAGCACTTGCCTGATTCTGCAGCAAGCCAGTGCAGGACCCGCAATGACAAAAAGACAATTCTGTCAAAAAAAATCTGAGAAGCTTTTGGTAGTGTGACTCCCTAAGTGGAAGAGCCTGCCAAGCACCTGCACTGACATATGGCAGAGGATGGGAACCTGTGGCCCTTGGTTAGGGGATTGTCATCACCACTTTTAGTGGCAACCAGTTGTTATCACCACAGCTTCCATGTAAGTTTAGAATATGTGTGAAGAAATCGAGAACATGGACATAAGCAATCAACACCAGGAACAACTGGAAAATCCACCTTTTGTTCCACAGAGAAGTTACTTCTTGTAATATTTGAGTATAAAATACATAGAAAAATAACCACATAAATAGATAGGCTGGAAACAAAAATTGGGAGATAGAACCATGTCAAATACTTTTGAGCTGACAATGTACTTTGGCAATACATGATAGAACCACTCATTCCACCCTCAGAACAATTTTGGACATTCAGATATTTACATGTTTTATGTTTTTAAAGGGAAAAATATGTAACTATACAATACTCAAATATACAAATAATGTATAAATATAGCAATGTGGATCTTTACTTTATGAGACATCCAAAGCTTCTGGGTCAGCCTCCAAGTCATAGTAACTAAAGTGCAGGCTAATCAAATGAAAGCAGAAAACTGGAGTACATCATGCCTGCATTCAGATGGAAATGAGCAGCTGAAGAAAACCCTTGGATCTCTAGCATTTGCTCAGTGTTCAAAGAGAACCAGGGCTGCAGAAAGAAGCATCTTGGGTTTTGGCTGCTTAACATTTATAGAAACTAGAGCTGTTAAGTGACTAACTACAGACATAATTTTTTTAAATCCTAGCCTCTTGATTCAGTGTGGGATGGCACACCCTGAGCACATTGAGCAGCATGCTCACACACCCCCATGGCAGCTGTCAGTCCTCCTTTGGTTCTTGGAGCAGCTCCCCACCAAAGACCCTCAGAAGAGGAGATGACTTTCCTCTTCTGAGGAAAGTCCCAACACCTTTGCTTGGCTCCTCTGGAACCTTTCTGAATTGAGTGAACACATCCACAGCAGCCCACCACACATTCACGGAGCTAATGTCGCTTAAGACAAACTATCTCCTATTAGTTAAGACCTTAAGTTTCACACATTAACAGACGTGGGTACTCTGTGCCTTTCTCAAAAGCGGTGTTGAATCACATTTCCCAGATTACAGCTCTCAATTACTTTCCTTGTGTTTTCCTTTGTAGCAACTTTTCAGATAATGTAATTTCATTTTCTGGTAGGTCATGTAATGTTACCATCCCACTCAGGATAGTGGTAAAAGTATCCTTATAAACACTACACATTACACCATGAAGAAATATGACATGGATTATTTCTCATTACAGTTTATAAAACTCCTCCTAGTAGTCAGATGCCAAAATCCTACTATATAAAAATATAGTAGGTTTTTTGCTATAAAATGCTTTAGTATCAGTGTCATGTCCTGATAAAAATCTTCACTCAAATATTTACCTTTTTTTTTTAATACAAAGTTGCTACTGTCTCCTGTTCATAAACAGATGCACATGCATATATACATAAGTATTTTTTCTCCTCTTTGATTCTTAGATTCTAATTAATGTTTCATGAAAGGCAAACAGCTGCCTTAGGAATGTTAGACATTAAAACGCATCAAGCAGTACTTAAGGTGATCATAAAAGGAAAATATGTGCTACTCTTTTATTAGCAGTAGTTACTTCAATCACTGTACTTTAAGGTAATGTTATACTGGAAATTATACTTTTTGTCAAGAAAGAAAGGAAGAATTTGGCAGCATACACAAACAACACACATATTAAATGGGAAAATTAGAAGCATAAACAAAACAGAGATAAAAGATTATTTGAATACATTTGGTTCAGAAAGTGCTTGAGCTGGAGCTGAAGTGAAATTGCACTAGGAGCAGATGGGCAGATAGGGGTAGGAGCACAAGAAGTTTCTCCTGTTAGTTCTGTCCTACGTGTCCACTGCTGGCTGCTGCCAGAAGCAGTGCCCCGGTAAGGAGGATCCTCTGCTCCAGCTCCGTATGGCCATTCCCATGCTGTTATATCCCTGACCTGGGCAGTCAGCAAACGAAACACCCTGCACAGCTTTAACCTTGACTTTATCTGCAGTATTTACTGTTGAGACCAGATAAAGGTACTTGAACTGCTGAGCTGCCTTGCAAAACCTGAGTGTGTCACAACATTGCTCTGCCTGGGGTGCAAGTGGAGGCACAACTGTACATGGAACAAACTTCTGGCAAAGGGAAGAACTTTGGCGCCTACTAAGAAAAGCACTAATGTAAACCATGGCACGCCTTACCAAAATTATTCATGACCTCTGTTATCAGCTGCATTAAGCTGAGACATGAGACATTTGTTTGATCCTCCTCATCTATATTTGTGCTGTGGGATCCAGGAGCACTTTCCAGCTCCCAGAGTGTGCTGCTATGAGGTGTATCCCAGCTCCACAGTGGGCTGAGACCCAAATACACACCCTATTCTCCTCTTTCGTGCTGCTCCTCTTCTCTCAGTTTCTAAGGAAAGAAAGCTGGGCCAGTAAGCATCTGTGACACACACCAGCATGCCCCCCAGATCCGGTGACTGGAGGACTGTAAAGCACTTCTGACAGAGAAAACTCATGAATCAAATCTATGACGATCTCTGAAATGTCACAGGAGAAAAACCCCACCAAAAACTTTCCATCTATTTTACCCTTACTAACTGAGAAAGTATTACCCTGGAGAGCTACTGTGCAAAAAAGCAAAGGAATTACATGCTAACTACCTTGCACCTAGGCATTGTCGACATTATTAACATGTTTCTTCCTGGTTCTGAGAAAGTTCATGGCTGTATGACAACTTGCACTACTACATCCAGCAGAAGCCAAAGACGGGCAACTGCGATTCCCAGACCAGCCCCACTGAATTACTCAGATGCTCCTTAAAAAGAATGTATTTCATGTTTCTCCTAACATGCCAGGGCATACAGAGTTTGTTTCTACCCATAAAAGTTTTAGAAACATTTGACAGGAAGGCTATTATGTTTTATACACAGACTTAACATTTTCAGTAATATTAAACGTAATTCTGTTTCACCGCTCTGCCTTTCCCTTGGTTTGAACAGATGGACTCATATTAAGTGAGACACTTGTCCTTAGATTTTGTCAGAGATTCTGAGGTGACACATGACAGCAGTTTACATATGTTTAGCACGTATTTTTTCTAAGATTTGCATGTTACAGAGGATGCACAGCTGCGATATTGAGCCTTCCAGCTCATCAGGTTGGCTGAACGCAGAGCAAAGACTGCTCTGGATGTCGCAGCCCATGATAACACCTCTTTTTGTAACACGGCGTATTATCATGGAATAAAGAGTAACAGAAAATCTCATCTGTGGAGGGAACTATAAATTTTCTGCTCAGCAAGGTTCTTCAGAGCTAGACCAGGTTGTTCATAGTCTTGGCCTGTTTAAGTCTGAAAATGTTTGAAGACAGAAAAAAAAAAAGTATCTGAGCAATGAGTTCCAGTGCTCAGCCACACTCATATTCTAAAGGGAGTTTCTAATGAATGCTTGTTTTTTCTAAATAGTTCCTACAAAATGTTTGTATTCATAAATACATGTATCTACACATTATAACAAAAGACTACTAAGTGACCATGAGCTAACATAAACCTTCACTTTTCTTAAAAAAACCCTCCAAAATTAGCTTACTTTGCTTTAGCCTGATGTTTTCCTGAGCTGGAGTGAAAATTCATGAAGAAAAGGAAACCCCAAGCAGTGGGGAAACCTATCTTCACAATGAACTTGCAGGTGGAATAAAGTGCATGGGCAAGGGTCTGCTCTTTGGATCTGAAGACAAAGCATTGTACATCTTCGTGAAAGCAGGAATAATTCCTGAAATCCTGTATGCCACACGTGTTTGATGCATGCTAGCTCAGGCCTGGTAGCTGAAACTGGTCAAGCAGAGAAAAAGCATCTTATTTCACCCCCTCCTTTCAGAGCTGGCAGAACAGCAGCGACCATTCACAGGATCTCCAGCACCAGCAGCACTAACTCTCCCTCCAGACGGGGGCCGCATCAATGCCGAGTCTGTTCTTTCTTTTTTGCTTCCTTCTAAACAGAGCAGAAAATTGGGTAACTGAGCACCTACAACGCAGCTCTGAGATCACAGGGCCCAGCTTTTTACCTCTTCTGTTCATGATTCATACTTGGTCTTCGCACGTTTCTGGCAACACATAATGCAAACGAGCCTTGTCAATACTGGTAATCTCAGCAGAAAAATATTTTAAAAGGGAAATAAAAACTACTCTGTTGCAGATATAGGCTGAGCTGATACTTTCATCATGCGAATAAGATGAGTATGTACACATATTCATGTCTTTCACCTTTGTTTTGGTTATTTGTTCAAAGAGCACAGATGCTCCATTTCCTAGTGCAGGACTCCCTGAATGTCCTACCTTGCTCTCTAGATTTCACTTTCTTCTCCTAGCTCTAATTCTGATTTTTCACACTGTACAACACAGTAGTCAGTCCCAGTGAGTGTACAATGATGACTCTTGCCTGTGCATCCTCTTGTTGGTCAGACTAACAAATGTGGAACTGCTCACCACAGTGGTGATTAAAAATTCTCTGTTCTGTATCCTTAGCTGACAAAATTGCCACTAACATCTTGTCAAGTCAGTGATATTAAATGAGGACATTGCTTCCATTGGGACTGAAGCTGATGTGAATGACCTTTAATTTCTTTCTGTTCAGAACGGCTATTATTGATAATTTAAATATTTGATTACCCTAGATACCTATGTGTACAGCAATTATGGGTGGTCATCTGACATACTCTGTGTCATCAAGCAGACTTTGTTAACTACTAAATGGTTGACCACACTGAAGTGTACATTTTGGTGTTTATATATTTATGTAAAGACAGCCTGCCACCCCCAACAGAAAGCCATCTCAGAAGACCAGATTTTTATGCCCAACAGCCCTCTACAAGCTCCTGTGTGAGAGTACATATTGTGAAGTATTCACCTATTACAGAGATAATATAAGTATCATACCTATTTGATTTGTCTAGGAAAAAAGGGACTAAATAATTCATTTGGGGGACAAAAAAATTACTGAGTGCAAGATCATACTTCAGGGATTTGGGTTTCTTTTGCTAACATACTTTCTAATCAATAAATTCTGAGATTTATAGTTTTGCTTTTTTCCTTTCAGAGCACCCTCTTCTATTGAAAGGAATTATTTACAAAAGGACACAAGAAAAACATCCTATAAATCAAAACTGTACACCTCAGAGACCACACAGATTGTGTTACTAAGCATTTTTGTTAACGAGGAATCCTGATGTATTTATTTTATACAAGAAGTCACCTTTTCTGTTCAATATGCTACCTTGCACCTGGCTTTACAGCCATCCATATCAATGATGTATTCCTTCATTTAGATTACGAGATCCTTGCCACATCTTTATGGCTGTTTTGCGTTTGTAAAACAAAGTAAGCACTGTGAGGTCCCAGTACCTGAACAGAGTACTGATACACTACTGCAATATGAAGAAAACCCATTACCTCTCCTTGCATCTGTGGTTTTCCACACCTATTTAGAGTCTCACCTGAAGCAATGTTCAGGGCTTCACCAGGCCCAGCTTCTCATAGTGCTTTCCCAAGGACTGCCATTTCTTTTCTCTTCCTCCCCTTTAATTTCTCACCTCTTCCCCCAGACTTGCTGCCAGTTCTCCAGCTGGGAACTCCCTCTATAGAATTACAGGGCCAGGTTTTGTCACTGAGTGTCATGGAGGTAGAAATTTACACAGTTGCAGTTTCACTGTACTTGCTAGTATTTGAAAGATTTCTAGTGGCTTCATCTGCACCCTGGGATGAAAAGTGTCCCTGAAAGCTGCAGAAACCACTCAGACACACAACTTCTGATAGAGAGGAACTCATGACAACCATCTATGAGCTGGAAGAGTTACTGCATCTTTTTACTGGCTTTGCACAGATCTGTTGCATCATGTGGGCAACATTCCTTTTCTTCTCTCCATTATTAAAATCAACCTGATTTCCACCCAGCAAATACTCAGTCTATGGTGAGTAGAGTCTTTCCACTTATAATTAATTATGAAGCAGAGCACTAATGTATTTTTCACACACAGCAAAAAGCCTAATTTCACCAATTCCTTGTTTATCATTACACCAGCTCAGCAGCCACAAAGATAACCAGCTTGGACACAGGCCTCGTAAAGTGTGGAAAAGCCCCCACTGTCTTCACAGGAGTCAAACATAGGATTTCCCAACAGAAGGAAGAAAGCAGAATATTGTTTTAATGAACTGGTCCTCTTAACACTTTCTCACCAAGGCAGAACTGCATTTAGGATCTCAAGTGCTCATTGGTAAGGCAAGGCTTGTTTAAGAGCAAAATTTCTTCTGTAAGCAGGCTGCATACGGCCATAGGGTACAGTTTGTACCAGGAAATGGATCTTTAACACATCTGCTTGTCACAGAAATTGTTCCAGTTACACTCCGAGTACAAAGTCTATTCTTCCTGATAAATACACTGTAACACTTTTCCAAGAGCCTTGATTAGGCTGGTAGGCAAGCAACTCCACTCCTCTGGGCTTCACTGGGTCAAGGTGGCTTCATGGTCCTACACCTGGGAAACCAGGTGGCCCTCACTGTGGCTACTCCCTGGTCAGGAAAAAACTACAGACATCTTTAGGATGACAATAATCTTCTTTAGAATGGCAAGAACAAAATCCTGATGGCTTTTTGCCATCAAAATAAAGGTCAAGATTTCACTCTATGCATGCTACAGCTCTGCTAAAGCAAAAACTGAACCGAGGACTTGGTTGTTTACATTCACTATTACTTTGTATGTGAATTTATTTAGGGATTTAAATTGGGTAAGATTTAAATGAAGTTGCCTCTTCAGGTTTTTTGAAATGCAACACAATGCAGTCTGCTGGCAAGGAATGTTTTCCCACTGGTAAAAGGGCGTATGTCTTCCTTTGGGATATCAAGTATTCAATTATTTGAGGGAAATTATTCTGCTGTTTCCAACAGACATTTCATGTTCTGTCCAGGAAAGGATAAAAACATACAAAGTTGAACAAGCTTTGCAACTGTCAGATTTTTGACCTGACCCTGTCCTACACACTAGACCATACGGAAAAAATCCCATGTTTGCAGGCTTTATGAAATCAATTTTGTTTTGCTTCATCCCACAGGAATTAGTTAGGTTAATAATTTGGAAACAATGCTGCCCAACCAAAGAAAGAAAATTCATAGTCATACAGTACAGTAGTTAAATGACCATTTTTTCACAGGGAGTTAAATGGCTACCCTTTTTCAGGTTAGCAAACTTTTTCCTTTGATTTGAAATTGTCTCAGGAATGAGAGAAGGAACCAAGTTTCCATCTATGCATAAAAATCATCCCATCACCACCAGAATTTCTTGCAGACACCTTAGAAATGGAGATCAGACATCTTTCATCCACATGATGCTCCTTGTCCTATTTAGTGCTACATAGTGTTTCTATGCCCTTGTTATCAATATTTGATGTATTTATTTTTTACACTACCATCATTATGATTTATTTTCACACTTGGAAGAACACTCACATTACAAAGGAAACCATGCAAAGAAGCAAAGGGAATCTGCCTAGCTGCTCTCTCACAAGCTGGCATATCCCTCCCAACTGCATCTCCTACAATGCTGAGAATCAAGGGATGGTAACAATGGGCCACTCCATTCACCTTGCTAATTTATGCATGTTGCTCATTAGCGCAGGTCAACAGAGCTGAGTGGCTGGAAGACAGTGCTCTGAATTTCAAGTATCTTAACTGTGCAGTCAGCAGCATTGGTCTAGGACCCAGTGGTCCCTTGGTTTGCCACAGTTTTCCTGCATATATTAGCCCAAAGCCAGTTGTGCTGACCCAGGATCCAACTCATTCATCTCTGGAATTCCTGTTATTTCCTTGAAAGCATTTATTCTCCCAAATCTTCACCAACAGGACATTCGGCTTAATAACTTAAATCCATATCAGGACTCCTTTAGTCCTACTTTCTGAATTTCCATTTTGGAGAAAAAAACAACTAGAAAATCCCCACACCCACTTCTAGATATTTTCCCCTTTCTAATCTGTTAAAATCTCTGCCTGTTTACTGTATGAGATTTTACAAACAGCATCAGTCACCAAATAAAGCATCAGCTAGTACTGCCAATATAGTAATTAAGAACAACCAGCGTGCTTACACTCAAGCTTTTACTGGAGAAATTGGAGTCTGTTAAAACCTAGCAAAACTCAACCCTGCACATATGTTGTTTTGCTTTGTTTTGTTAAATGGGATGGAACATACCAGAACTTTAAAGATCAAAAAACACCCATAATTTCCTAAAACATTTGGAGCCTTTGCATGCAGTAAAAAGGGATAATTATCAAAGCATTTTGCTGTCACAATTGTTCATTTGGAAGAGGCACAGGAAAAAAACAACCAAATCCAAATCCAAAGCTCGCAGCGTAACAGGATGGTATCGCTGTAACTGCAGTAAATAAGAGAAAGTGTTAGGCAGATGGAGGGAGGCATCAGACTGGCATTCAGCACAGGGTCAGAGGAACAACAATGGCCATCGCAAGCAACTGCCTCAGTGAGACAAGCCAGACATCTCACCTGCTCAAGGCACCTTCGACACCCACTCAAAGGTGAAAAAAACACATTTCAGGGGGAAGAGAGAGCAGGGCTCTTCCTTTCCACCACAGTTCTCATTTCTTTGCCTCCATTACATGCTTTTATCCTATACAGAAGGGATGGAGTGAGGAGGACTGTTGTTGCAGAGTGAAGTAGATTTTGACAGAGGACCACAATTTGGACACACAAATTGATGTGCTAAGCATTTTTTTTCAGAAATATTGGTTTTGGGAAGCCATTCACTTCAATTACATCCCTGAATCCTCTTTCGAAGCTCCCATTTCCAAGGCACCTTCTCCACCTTTGCCTGGGTAGTTAAGTGGAAGTCTGTAACGAGTTTCATATTAGCTGTAACAGCAATCACAAAATCCATTTCTCATTTACATCTCACACTTGGACACTCAAATGCAACCATATGAGTTACACATATGTAGGTGGAGAAGTCCTTAATACTGATAGAACTGATTTTTTAATAGTAATAATGTTAATTAAGTGTGACCTAGAAGCATCTTGTGGCACGGTGAAGTCCCTCTCCTGCCATGCACTCACTCCACAGAAGGCACAGAATGAAGCTGTAGCATTTCTGCCAATGTATACGCTCGGGGTAGTGTTAAATGGCTGTGTTCCCTGGCCAGTTATTTCTTGCTTTGTTAGTGTCTTTCCCACAAAAACAAGCTGTCTGAATTTCAATATGTTTTATGTTCAGTAAATTATAGTCATTTTCAAAACATCTTTAACCTTTTCAGTGGCCAGTGGCATGACAGGTGGACCTCTTGCATCTTTTCATACTAGGAGTCTGACAAACATCTTCTGGAGAAAGCAGGCAGGGAGATGGTATGTAAAATTACAGAGTATCAGCCAAACAAGTGGTGCATACTGCACTGCTCCCTCTTTCACACCAGGATGGTAAATCCTACTGTCTCATTTCTGTGACAAAAAATTGAGCAATAACAAAAAATTGCCCAGTGTTCATCTGGTTTTGTGACAGGCAGCTTTTATTTCAGCCTCTGGGGTTCAAAGAGCAGAGATGTGGTTTACACATATGTGCCATGGGTGAGCTTGGATTTCTGAAGGGCTGAAGCCTAACTCTGCCCATCTGAAAGCACTGCATTTAAAAGCCATTCTGAAGGACAACTCTGTTATGAAGTTTCACATTATTTCAAAGCCCACATTACTCAACAATACCCTTTGGAAGTATAAACAAATTAAATGTACAGGTTCTCATTAAAGCAATGTATTACATTTTAATAGAGAGAAGACAGGGAAAGGAGGAAAACATGGCTTGGAGCCCCAGAGCACTGCAAATGATTTCCTGCATATTCTTAGTCCTGCTCCATATTATTTTTATGGGGGCAATTGTGGGCATACTACCCCTTCCTCCTCTCCCCCTCTTCCTCCTGCCACTGTAGTATCAAAGTGTATCACCTTTTTGGGACCTGACTGAATCACATGGCCCTATGAATGCACATGTTCCAAGCCAAAGAGTAAATGTTGGTACTAAACACAACCAGCAAATGCTGAAAGTATGTTGTAGAAAAGATCAGAAAGTAACCTGTCCTCCTTTCTGACTGGGCTGCAAGTCAGAAATGCTACTTACTTTTTGCAATGATAGAAATGAGTGCTTCATTCTTCATGTAGGTGCACATTTTAGGTGAATATGGTTAGGCGAAATCCTTATGGATAGTATTATGGTGATGAGAGGTCTATGGTGCTACTTCATGCTTTTCTACCACATACACATCACCAGACAAAATGAAAGACAAATACTGGCATGGGATTCTAAAAGATCTCTTAGGAAAAATGTTTTCTTTTTCTAAACTAATGATTAAACAGTTGTGTTATCAGACTGCTTTTGCTCTGCTGGCAAACCTGCCAGAAACTACAGGCTCCCAGCTCTGGGACAAAAGAGCCATTATACACCAAATATTCACAGGAACTCAAAGCTGCTACTTCATGTTTTGGCAGAAGTCCCTGAAAAAGGTGGTGCTGTGATTTATGTGCCATTCAATGTTATTTTCAAGACATTCACTGAACTGAAGAAGCACCATTAGAATACGTCAAGCACACATCAAAATCCATCTAAATCAACAGTGGCTGAAAATACATCATGTGCTTGACATACAGTAATTGACATGTCATATTTTATTTGACATTTCAAGGACAGTAGTGCCCATTTAAATGGAGACACGTAATATAACCATTTTTTTTTATTTGAGCTAAACAAAATCAAACAAAGCATCTTGATGAAAAGCTGTTCACTGAATATCAGAAGAAAAAGAAGAATTAAAATAGTACAATTTCTAATGACTCAAATTAAGAAACACAGAAGAGTCAACTTACAAGAAGATAACTCTACTAACACATCATTATCTCGGGGGAAAATTCTGGTCTAACAGGCTAACAACCTCCTACTAACTGCCATGGAGCCATCATTTCAGCCATCCCTCTCCACTCCCTTTGCAGCTCTGCCTGGGTTTAGGTCTACAACTAAAACTGCCAGGACGATCAGCATGACAACTGATACAGAAAGAGGGATTAACACGATGGGAGTACAGGGAGCCAAGCACACAGCATGGGTCATGCTCTTCTTCCCTGCACAGACAAGACATTGCAAGGTAGCAGAACTTTGAATCACGTATGCTTCACCTGACACCTCATCCTCTCTCCTGAAGGCAGCTGCATAGGGATGTCACCTGTAATAACAAAGGTCCCACAGGACGTGACAGAAGAAAGGGGGATGTAATATAAATCATTCAAGAAGCAGCAGGCACACATGCCACTCTTTACAACAGGACTAGGACATTCCCTCAAATTTAACATCCAACAAATTGAGAGCTCACTGTCATACTTTCTTCTTTCCCACTTACAAAGATCACTCACAAAAGATCCTTGTAATCTTTTGTTTCATTTAAATAACCTAAAGGGGTTTTCTTCACCATATGTTGTGATGTAAAAGTAAGGTGCTGACAGAAAGCTTTTAAATTGAGGGCTAAACTGACTAAATTTATCTGCTGTCACTGCTTTCACCTAATACTTTGCTGTAGAGTCTTAATTGATTCCTTCCTGTTCCATCTTCTCTCCATTTCCAAGACATGAGGCTGCCCTGAACTGCTGTTTAGTCAAGCCAAATGTATTAAACTCTTTTACTCTGCCCTCGCAGTTGTACCCTCCAGCAATGTAAGCAGTTTGCTGATCCTCTCAGGTTTTGATCAGATTTGTACGTGTACCGAATGCAGCACCCTTCCCTGAAATAATGCCACGTTCTCAGCGACTGCACGACAGGAGCATTTGCAGGATGAGACCCACATGCTGTACGTGTATTCTAATGATACGACATTGTGTGGATGGCATGTAGGAAAAGCCACTGGAAATGAGGATAGGTGGCCAGCATAAAGAATGAAGCAACCATGCAGAAACCTAAAATCCAGGTAAATACCTCCTGTGAAGTATTCTTCCCCTCCATATTTTTTTTCTTTTTAAGCTCTTACTACAAAGAATGTAATTAATTTATTAATGCCTAAATGTTCGACCTGTCAGAGTATACAAACAAACTAATTTACCTATTTTTTTAAACCGAGGTCCTGCTCATAAATTCTGAGATGTTTATGCCCAAATAAGAAAGTAAACAGAAATCTTGAGTTAGTGTATTAAACCAGAAGCAGGAAAAGGAGATTGAAGGCAGTAATCATGTTAGGCCAGCAAGCAGATAACTTTAATTCCCCCAAGACCCTCAACAAGTTTGTAGTGAATCTTTTTAATTGCAGCAACTACAAAGAAAAATAATATGAGTAATGTGTCATATATCTAACTCTACTTTTAGAGCTGTGAAGAATTGAGCAAGATAGAGAAAGGTACAATGCCAGGGTTTCATTTTAGACTTCAGAATTAAATACAGAGATCAAGTAGTTCAAAGGACATGAAAGAAAAAAGACTTCACGTACTTTGTGAATTTAACTTCTTCTTAATAGTTGTGTCTACGCTGCCATAACAAGACAAGAGCATACTGGGGGAAAATGGAAAAATACAAAACTACTAACGAATGTGAAGTTATTTTCAAGACTCAGAACAGGATAATTCAAAGAACTGAGAACAAAAAGGAAGAGTAAAACTATAAAGTGATTTTTGACAGCCCTCTTTTTAAAAAGTGGCTGAGCAGATTTATCAAAGTATGTGAAATGCTTGATCCTAAGCTGAACTTCCATGAAAACAGAATCATATTCCTTTCTGTTCATAGGTCAAAGAAATGCTGCCAGAGCTAAAGGAAAGGACAAAGAGCACTTTCTGATTTTAAATTAGGGAGTGCTGTCTGTATAGACACAAGTGCTTTGAATATCTCGCTAAAATGTGGTCCCCGAGCACAGAGTGTATTTACACATTTAATTGACTAAAACCAAGAGGTCAAAGTCTGAATAGCTGAAAATTAAAATAGTATTCAATGACACAAGTAAAAAGGAGGCTAATTGAAATATACATAGAATTGAAATATGCAAACTTACTCAAAATGCTTTTTCTAATTAACAGTTACATCAAGGCTCTGGAAGTCAGATGCACCAGAGATGAAAAGACATAAGGATCCTGTAATGCCAGCAGGCATCTTTTCTGAAAGCACACACAGAACCAAGTACTAGGGTATAGCATTTCAAGCCTGTGCATGCCATGCTGAGCCCAGCCCTGCTCTGCTCTACCTGATGTTTTCTCTCTTTCCCCTAGCCCCATCTACCACCCACCAAGGAGAATGAGGCTGTTCCACCACCCTGCAAGCCATACATTAGTGATGGGACATTCTCATTCATTTAAGTCAGGACAGTCTACTTGAAATGCCATTACTTCTACTCCTATAAGCATGCAACAGGATTCATCACTTCAGGAACTGGATGGGATGTGCTGCTTTATGCAATGGCTGTGCTATGAGGCAGCTTGCTTCCCAGTTCTGATGAAAACATGAGCTTCCGCTTGCCCCACAGCAGGAGAGCACAGGTACCTGGTCTCATGAACAGTGTTTGCTTGTTCCTGCAAGCTCAGACTTTGCCAGGGTGCTGCCCTGATGGGAGAGACTGGCCTTGTGCAAGAGAGGTTCTCTCCCCGGAAGGACCCATCACTGGATCTTCTCTTGGGGCTGTGAAACTGGAAAACGAGGAGCAGAGGGAGCAGCAAAGGAGACAAAGACAAGTGAAGGCATCAAATGTGACACAGGACAAAATGTGTCTGCCATCATCCCAGTTCGAGGTGCAAGTCTTCAAGTCGTGCAGACTAAGGCCATTAATTCTAAGTGCAATTATGAGGGGGAAAAGTGTAAGACAACTAAAAAAGCAGGGTTTTTTTTTTTTATTTTTAAGTCAAAAGTCACAGCCTTACTCCAATCAGCTCCACGCTGGCTCTGTTTTGTGCACTTGCACTGCTCCGTCTCCCCCTTTAAGCTGCCTCCTGTTGTGCATGCTAACTTCCCAACATGGCATTACACAAAGGACTGAGAGGCTGGAGCTGGAGAAAAATCTGAGGGGGAGGGCACAAGGGAGATGAGAAAAGCCCTGCAACACTTCAGTGGGAACAGCCCCTCTGTATAGACCCTTTTACACACAGGTTGCTTTTCCATCCATACTCCCAGGATACTCTGCAAGCCCTTGCAAAGAATGCCATCAGCTTGGAAAATACTGAGCAGACTTTTTAAATCAAGCAAGAACAAGCAAAAAGATGCTCCTTAGTTAACAAGTCCTAATACAGACCACAATTCTGACAGCATCTTTACACATTCTCTTCTAAATCCCATTTGCTTTCAGTGCAACTACAGGAATACAGCCACAGAAGGGTTTAAAATTTAAGTCAAATGTTAAGTTGGCCAGAAAGAGGCCATGCCACCTTGGCAGCTTATCTTCTTCTAACCACATCGGTTACCTGCTACACACATACTTTCAGGTCTGTTGTCATGTTACACACTTTGTGCTGCAAATTAAAATTTAAAGAAAACTCAAAACACCTCTACAACTCAACTCGGCCATCAGGTGAAGTTTGGAATTCAATATTATAATATAAAATTAGAAATTTTAAAAGGTGAAAGAGATTAAACCTAGGTTTTCTGCTTAGCAGCATATCCTAGCAATATCATATATATGAATGAAAACAGCATCACACTGAATACAACATTGAAAGGAATGTTTTCAGTCTGTTATCTGTACCTAGCTTAGTTGAGATTTTTTGATGACTCTTCCAATTTTATACTTAGTATAAATTGTATTTGTATTGTAGGAGTGTTGTCCTCCTTTTAGCACTGTGTTAAGTTTAAATTTTCACATGCTGAGAAAATTTTAATCCAAATTTTTAGATTACATGTTAAAAAACAAAAAAGCACTTACTAAAAAAAAAAACTTTTAGAAGTTCCTCTTATTACTGCTGAAACGAAAAGCAAAGAAAGCAGTTCCATTGCTCTAAGGGGTTTTCCTCTACTATTGTTTTCACATATACATTACGTGAATGCCGCTCCTGAAAAGGCAAACAGCATCAGGTCTCGACTCTAGATGGCAGCAGCCTCCTTTAGATTTTGGTTTTCTCCCTCCATAGTGGCCTGGTCTTTGTTCCTTAACCCTCCAAACAATCCTATACTTCCTTCTCTTCCCCCAACATAAAGACTTCAGTGCTCCAAGCTGCACAGTTTGGGGAAGATGACTGGAAGGCATTTTCAGTAAAGGAAATCAGGCCATTCCTGCAGTTAAGCTACAAGGTTCTTCAAAGCATACAGAATAATTGAGGCCTGAAGTGGGAAAAAAGAAGGGAAGATATTTCCCCTTCCCCTTTCCCTATCAGTCACCTGGAGAAATACTGGAAAATAGTGCTTTTTTTCAGCTAACAACAGCCCCTCAGAAAGGAAGGGGCAAAGGACCTTTTGAAAAAAAAAGAAAAAAGAAAAGAGACACTGAAGAAATGTAACAAAAAGGTGCCATTTCATAATGAATCTAAACTGGGAAAAAAGTCTACCCAAACAATATGGCTTCAAAGCACTGAACAATTTTACAAATCTCTCTCTTTGGACACGGTACACTGACACTATGCTGGTGGAGTCTATTAGATGAGCCGAGGCTACTTGAAGTATCATAAAACTTAACACATAAAGAAAGCTACTGCTCAAGGAAAAACACCTTGTCTGAATGCCTCTCCTTTTCTCTTCTCCTAATATTTACCTTTAGCTTTGGCACTCAGCCGCTAGTCTTGGCAAGTATGTCCTTGCACCATCTTGCTGCTACTGTGTTCCCCCCCAATGTTAATTAGGTTGATTATTGTACCTCCTCCAGCTCATTAGTATTTCTCACATGCCCTTTGACTTGATCACAACTCCAACATTCACACGAATGAAATTCAAACACAGAAGTATCTTAAACAGAGACTTCTAGAGGTCCATGCACGCGCAATTCCTTAACATCTGTAAATGGCTGCAATTAGAGCTGGTTCTGTGAGCCCTTGAGCACACAAGAGACTTTATTTGGACAAACAATCCCAGATCAGCTGGATCAGTTCCCTCTGTGCAGTTTCTCATAAATGTGCTTTAAAAACCAAGTTACTAGACTTTAAGTTCACAGATACTATCAGCATTTTGGGGATTCTCACATACATGTGTGGCCGTGGTTGGGACACACATGGACATCAGAGAGCACTCAGGGAGCAGCTTTTTGGAATAGTTACAGATGGAAGGCACTTAATGTGGTGTTCTAGAGCATCAGTATGTTATGTTTGGGCTATTTTCAAAACCCTAACCCTAACTCTAACCCTAACCCTCTCCATCCCAAGCCACAGACACCTCTAATCCTATGGAGAAGCAGATTAGGGAGCTAACATGGGCCAGTGCCCTCCCTGGTGTGACTCACCACAACTCAGCTGAACTTGGGTACCCACACAAGACAAGTGGCCAATACCCACGACAAGGGACAGGGACTGAACTCTGCCCGTTAGATTTGTTCATTCATCTGTGCAACCAAGTTATCCCTGCTACTTTTGGAAAAGGAACTAACATCGCCAAGTTATGCCACTGCTAAAGGGCTCAAATGTTAAATCAACAAATGAAGACTTCCACTCACATATATTCCAAAACTTGACTTCTTTGTCACATCACAGCTGAAGCAACCCAGACATAAAGTGTCTTGTAGAAGAGCACGCTCACACTATCCCAATGCTTTTTAAGGAGCAAGCCCCAACTACCCAACACTGACATACATAGTTCTGTGTTGTGTGTGGGTAAAAACCCCCTGAAACTGGTGGATCTAAACATTAAATCCTGCAACTGGATCCAAATGGTCAAACTTGTGTCAATGTGAGACCCCACAAAAATGAAAGACATTCTCTGAAGGTGCAAGGCTTGCTTGCATGAGTGTACTTGCACCACTGGGATCAAAATCTTTGCTTTTGGGTCTAACACAATTACAGTTCAGAAATGGCAACTGAACCATGGCCACTTTTAAAACTGCATCTCAAGGGCCCAACACAATTTATGAGAGCAGCAGAAATCACCAGTGCTCTGACCCTTAGGACTAGAGTAATAAACAATTCATTTTTGTGCTACCAGAGAGAGCAAAAAGAGAGCAAACAAAGGAGTAAACCTCCATCTTCTCTTTATTCTCAATTATTATCAGGTTTATCTATAATTCATAGGTTTTACTATGACAATCAACATAAAATGTGAACAGAGTTCAGATTTATGAATTTATTCTCTCAATACCCAAGTGAGGCTGATGGACAATGTTACTACCATTTTTCAGAGAAAAGAATGACACACAGACTAATTAACTGCCTGTTTTTTTCCTTTTTTTTTTTTTTT